>JAEIFU010000045.1:0-333182 GCA_018904235.1 Lordiphosa stackelbergi
AATTTAATATTTTTAATTGTTGCTAAAATTAAAAGTCACTGAAAGCTATTACTTGTATTAGTTTCAGCACAGAGTGAAGTACTCCGAAGGCCTTTTACAAAATGTGCAAAATTTAATCAAAATTGAGGCAAGCATAAAATTGCGCCAAAAAAAAATTCAACACAGGGATAAGGAATTCATTGCTACACAAGAACTAATGTCCTCGAGTCTAGCACAACCAGCTACTTTTTCTTGGCAAACGCTTAGTCGGCTAGTGGGAGAATTGTGGAATTGCCTGTATTTTCCCCGATCGCCGTTCCTAGCCCTGCCAGCCCCAGCAGCAGCAGCAACAAACAACAGGCAAATAGAACCAAACCGTCCCCAAGAACATAGCATTAAGGTAAGATTCATTCATTCTTGTGTGTTTTTTACCTGTGATCTGAAGCATGTGAGCGCGCCTAAGCCACCCAATGGGCTGCCAACTCTTGTCACTTTAAAAAGAAAATAATAATTCAGTTTAGAAGTTAACTCATAGAAAAACTTTAAATAATATAGAAATCGTTTAAACGATTTCAATAATTTTTAATTATTTAAATGTTTTCATTTTGTGTGGCAAGAGTTGGCAGCACCATCACGCAATTGACTACGCCAAGATGGCAGCTCTTCTTCTTCATAAATGTGGTGAATTTTCACAGAGAAAAGTGACGTGAAAAATAACACAAGTTTTACTTAAAATTCCAAATCTGAATCAATCCAAATGCTAAAATAATAGAGAGCCAAAGTCTCCTACAATTGTGCTACTCAAGAGTGTCCCAGAAGGAAAAGGGCAGCTGTTTACATTTTGCTGTGCAAAGACGCAGACGCTTTTGCAAAGGCAGCAACAACAAGCCAAATACAATTACAATAAAAAAAAATCAATTTTCGCGCTGACTTCCCCAAACAATTTTAGTGTGACAACCAGAAGTTATAAAGGTAGCTCTATAAATAAATGAGGCTATTTTTCCAAATTTTTTGTTGGTTTGTGCTTCTATGTCTGTTCAGCCTGGTGGGCTGTTTTTTTTTTCAGACATACACACACACTGCCGAGCAATGCAATTTTGAGATACACACACATACACACGCTTGCATGCACGCAAACATACTTACTTACACATAACGTGCCCAGCTGTAGCTGTGTTCACCTTTGCTTTGCTTTTCCAAGCTATGACGTAGATTCGACAATTTGACAATTTAAATGTATATTTGCCTCCCTTATAGATGCCACGAACACGGAGACGTCATAATTCAAGGGATCGCTCCTCGGCAGGCACACGAGACAAACGTCGACGACTCGATACTGGCGATCATTCGCCACCCTTACCAGATGCATCGTCGCCGTAAGTTTTTTTTTTTACACTCTAACGGATCCCATGGCAGGGTGGCGGGCACACGGAGGACGGAGGTGTGCACTGTTGCTCAAATGTGTGGGATTTATGTTCATATTCCTGGGCTGTGATTTGCGTTATTTATGATTTCACGTATTCTATAAAAATAGGCCGCGCATTACGAAGACCCATCACACCAGATCGGCTGCCAAGCGACGAAGACATGAACTTGATGCAAACACCTCGACACATATATCCAAGGAGCCAACGTAAGTGAAACTAAGAGTTGAGAACTAGACACTTAAGTGTTGCGAAATTTGGTTGTAGATTAGTATAGAGGGACCTTAGAAATACAATTCCCCTCGATGGATCGCAAATTATGACGAATTTTCGTGCAAAAAAGGCGCGGTGGTCATCCATGGGTTCTTTTTGAATGAATATTGAAATATGCAGAAAAAGATCCCGCCTCAGAACATTTAACAAAAAGTTTTTTTCTTTCTTTGGAAAAATAGCTTTCACCAGCTATTGGCGCCAACTGTGAAGTAACTAGCCATGAAAAAGCTTACTTTGCCGTTCGGATTCGGCGTTAAATTGTAGGTCCCTTTCTCATGTGCAAAATATTATTGGGCACACACGCTAAGGCATTATTTAAGAAATCGTCACTCGGTGGAATAGTTTATATTTAACGATAAAGCGAATTCCCCTTCAGTCTCATCATTTATCCACAATTTTACTCCAAACTCTAAGCAACTCCAAAAGCCCCCAAAAAGAAAATTTACCCTTTTTTAAGATGCCACTTTAAAAATGTTTGGGAGAAAATTTGCCACTATTTGCAGACGCATCAAAACACACTAAAAATGGAAAATGAATTTAAATCTGTCCAAACTACTTAAAGAAGTGACTAAACAATATTTATAAAGGGTGATTTCTTAAGAACTATAGGAAAGTTTTTTCAAAAAAAAAACACATAAAATTCAGAAATATGCATGAAATCTTTAGGTGGCATGACAAAACGCCCACGGACATAAGGCCCATATGAAAAATTTCGATCACTACTTAGAAATATAATTCAAAATTTTTCTGGGCCTTTTGACCGGACATACACATGGGTGTAATGTCCGTATTCAAATTTAAGTGACTTAAATACACAGTGCTGAATATAAAATTTAACAAATTTATGCTTTCCACAGAGTGTTTACAATTTGGCTCCTTAAAATAGACATAGAAATTCTGTCCCATTTTGGGCAGTTGAGCCACGGTCACACCATCAGGGCTGAAAAGGCACTAATAGTAGGTTGGCAGTGCGTCTGCACTCTGCTGTTTATTAGTGGTATTCATTAAAGCAATTTAGATTTGGTTTAGATTTCGTTTAAGGCTTGAAGCCTAGTACGGAGGGCGTTCGAATTTTCCTTCCAGAAATTTACCTAATATTCCTTTTGTGGAATGTAAAAGACAGTGTGACCAGGTTAACTCAAAAGAAAATAACGAAATCGGAAATTAAATGAATTGGCCAGCTGATTTGTATTTTTATTAAAAGTTGTAAACAAAATAAGGCACTATGCAAAACATGAAGGAAGTTGCAATTGAAGTTGCATTGGCAGAAGAATGTGAGCAATACTAGAAATTGTATTCGCATGTTGCCGTTTGCACGACGGCATTTTCCAAGGCGAGCAGGATCCCACTCAGGTGCACACATCGCTGCAACTCAAGGATGGCTCAGTTTTTTCTTGGGGGCGGGCGTAAAACAACATGGCAAGTTGCGCAAGATTCCATTCTGATTGTCTGGTGCAGGAGTATGAGGCAGCCACACGAAGTGATTATATGCAACTGGACACCAACTGCTTCCCAAGCACATTTTGTAAATGCTGGTGTCCAGTAGCCTGCCATCTGTGATGTCCCCAAACATGCCTTGTTTTTCACTGCATCAATTAATGCATTTTTGTTGTCATAACTAAAATTTTGCAGACGATTTTTTTAGTATTGCACTCATTTATTTTTCTTTTGCCTTGCCTTTTGACAACTGACACAAGGAATAAATGACTGCACAATATCTCTGGGAGAAATATCAGCTGTTCGATACAGTCCACACAGTTCGTCGATATGGCAACTCTCAAAATTCCTTGTGTGTATTGCTTGGCTTTCTCGTACCAAACATCAGAATGAGGCAAGGAAAAAATTCCTTAAGCAATTTTTTTTGTATGGAGTTTCGTGAAGGGAAATTTCCCCGTACTAGGCTTGAAGGAAAATTCAGGACGCCCTCCGTACTACTTGAAAAAGAACGCCCTACTAGGCTTTAACATTGATTTGATCGAGGCTCGTGAACAGCTGTTAGTGAGAAAGATTATCTGACTGACAAGCAAACAAAGCAAATTATCTGGGAGGCATATGAGCAAAAAATGCAGTCAATGGCGGCTTCTTTCCGTAAATACAAATAAAATTCGAAATTGGTGTCTTGTGGAAATGAATGAGAAGTGAAACTTTATTTGAATATTAATTGACTCTAATCGCCTGAACAGGTTGCGATGCGGTTACTCCATTTTAGTCTCTACTTTGATAACCTCCTCTTGGCCACAGCGCCTCCCACAACAGCAACGGCTGGGGATATCTGAGCAAAGAGTATGTCCAATGCCTCTTTACGAAGAGTAAATCATCACGGATGGTCTGTACCAGTTAAAGTCCCTAGTTTTGTAACTGGGATCGCTTTGATGGTAAGGTCGAAATTGCTGAAGAGTCCAAAGGCTGCACTTTCCAATCATTTTTGACTCTGTCCACTTTAGGCCGCTGATATGCAAGAGACAGCTAGTTCGTTTTCAAATTAAACCGCCATATTTCTGGCCATAATTTCAGAGTTTTTATTAAACTGGGCAAAAAGTCCGACGAGATGTGGGCCTTATGTCCGAATATAATATGTACATAAGGCCCATAATATTTATAAATTTAATTTCGATGCATACTACGATTAATTTTGATATGGGCCTTTTGTCCGTGGGCGTTTTTGTATGTCACCCTGCTCCTCAAATGGTTCATACGCTTAGTCCAATTTTGGCATACTCTTTCCAACATTTCGGCCGTTATCTCACGAATTAATGCTTCAATGTTCTCTACCAATGCGTCAATTGAAGCGGGCTTATCTGTATATACATAAGCTTTAACCTAGCCTCAAAAAATATCAAAGCGTTAAATCACATTAGGGGCCAATTTAAATAAAATTTTATACTTTCTCGCCTCTTAAAAATTATTTTTTTTCTCTGTTTTTGTATTTAACCTCTTGTTTAAAAATTTATAAATTAATTTTTTTTATTTTTGTAAAAATATTTTATATTATTTTACGGTACAGTTTTTATATTTGACACCTTTTTTAAAGAGTTGGCAATCTTAATCATTTAATTTGTTCCAAGTAGATTTGTTTACATCAATTTTGAATATGATATCTCTCAAATGGCCGCCTCTGGCGTTGATGGCGTATTGTGCCCTTTTTGCAGCATTTTCCATCGATTTCGCCAACATTTCGGCCGGAATAGCGGCTATTTCTTCACGAATGTTGTCCTTGAGCTCTTCTACGGTCCTTGGCTTGTTAACGTAAACCTTTGACTTCAAATATCCCCACAAGAAGAAGTCAGGCGGCGTCAAATCGGGCGAACGCGGTGGCCAGTCCAAATCACCACTTTTCGACATCAAACGGCCCGGAAACAATTTCTTCAGAAAATCGATTGTTATGCGACTTGTGTGCGGTGGAGCGCCGTCTTGTTGAAACCAGAACTGCCTCATACGCTTTCGACGAATAATTGGCATCACAAAATTGGTCATCATGTCGCGATAACGCTCCTGGTTGATGGTAACAGCATGGCCATTTTCATTTTGGAAGAAAAACGGCCCAATGACCGTTTTCACACTAACGCCGCACCAAACTGTGACTTTTCGTCATGAAGAGGCACTTCTTGAATCTCCTGAGGATTTTCAGTGGCGTAAATACGGCAATTTTTGCTTATTTACGGTCCCATTTCACACATTTCGGTCACATTTTTAATTTTTTAAAAGCACGTTGAGTTTTCACAATTGACTTGTTCTGTTGAATGTAAATTTCAACTATTTCAGAGCGCTCGCGTGGCGTGTATTGTTCCATGGTAAAAATCTGCTTGGACTGACGCTTCAAACGCGGTATGTCATTAAGCGATCTGACATCTCTGTCAAAAGTTATGGCGTTGCCAGATGGGTCCGTCGAATATGGGCAACCCTGTATTTGACATATTTGCATATCTTCGACCTAAAAGCATATTTGAGAATATGCTAACATATTTTAACCTATCTCGACCTATTTTTGGAATATGTCATATGCTTTAACATATTTAGAGAAAAAAATATGCTACCAAGTAGGCGTCTGCACATAAAAAATATGCCTTTTATTCGTGGTTAAAAACGAAAGAAACGAAAATAGCTAGTACGGTAAATGCTTCGTAGCGCACCGACCGAAAAAAAGAAGTTCCCAATTTTTTGTGTTCACCACTCGGGCGAGCAAAATCCGTTTCGGTTAGGAACGCTCGGTGCAAAGGAATTTTTGGTTTGGACCTTGAGTAGGTATGTTACACTCTGAAAGGAACGATAGAGTTTAGATAATGAAAAAGGAAGGACGAAAAAGAAGAATTGTATTTAAAATCACTTTATCGTGATTGACAAATCATTAAATTGCGGAATGCGAAAAGAAGAGGAATAGTAGCAGTATTGCACCAAATTAAAATACCATTAAGTCAAAAATCATTTCATAACTATTGCCTTACAACTTTTATAGCCCCCAGGTAGGTTAACAATAATTAATTTAAAAATTGCTTTTAAAACCACACTACATAGCTATGATTGTGATCTTACCGTCCGCGACCAATGGTGAAGAGGAAAAATGGTGGAGAAGAAAAACCGAAACGTCATCAGCTCCATTATTTTCGTTTGCAACTAAGTGCAGGAGTCTGCCAGATGCTATGCAAAAACCGAAATTTCATAATATTTTTATGATAAGGTTCGCGTCCCCGAATTACTTTTTGCTCGTATGTGAACTGAACACACTCACAAAATTCGGTACTGCCTTTTGCGGTCACTACTATTCGACTCCTACCGTACGAGAAAACGGAAGTACAATACAATTCAAACCATTTACCGTAATTGTGCTTTGAATAGTACGCTATGAAGCATTTATAGAGCCTGCCTGTGTATAGTACCTTCTCGAGTTTAGTATTAATTGCGTTCTAAACATAAGTACGGAATTTTTAGTGGTATTTTGTGAAGACATATTTTGACATATTTTAACCTATTTTAACATATTTTGACCTATTTCGAACCTTATTTTAGCATATGCTTTTTACCTAAAAAAAAGCATATTTTGGATATGATCATCTTAAAAAATTTTAAATATTTTTATTAGCCCAATGCCAAACTTTTTGAATTTTTTAGACCAAAAAACAAAAAAAACTAAAATCCGATGTCTAGTCATCATTAACACTGGCCGATACAGCTGCGATATTTTCTTCAGTTCGCACTCTACGTAAGCGTGTTGGTGGTTTAATGTCCAACAATGTAAATTTGATGCGAAATTTAGTCACAATAGCCCGAATAGCCGCTTCAAAGGGTCGATTAAACTGGCCATAAAATAGAAGAAGCGCGCGATGAACTTTCTTAACAGAGCACGCATTTTCGATAATAAAATTCAATAATTTGCAAGCGTTGTTCGTTGACCAAACTGAAGATGTTTGACAGTGAAACAAAACACGAAACGTGCGTGAGCTGTTTAAACCAGTGTTGCCAAAAAGATAATAGCAAAAAATCACCCTTTATATTCCGGCAACATCCACAACATTTGGAGTGTTTAATGTTCCTTTATAAAAAATTCCCCAAATCTATGGTTAAAAAATCTAAAAAATATATTTGCTCTAGAGCCCCCCTGGGGGCGACATTGGTTTTATAATTTGTTTATATAAAATTTATTTACTATATATCCTGACTTTGTCCGCGTACACGATCCTAAGAAATTGTAGAACTTGTGTTGTTTTATCTTGAACTCAGCACTGATTGCTTCGAGCTCACAGCTGGTAAAAATAAATTAAAAATTTTGCGTTGTAAATGCAGTGGCGTGTACACATTCTAGGCGCTTGAAAATTCCAGAACTATATATTAATCCATTGCTGTCAAGCGGATGCTAAAAACATACTTCTCCTATTGAATTGAAGGTCTAGCGGTATTTCCGCCCGCGCGCAGTTCTAGTGAATATGTGAAGATTGTGCATTTCACAGCAGCATCAGCACTGCTTGTCCATAATTAGGAACGTAAAGATTCCTAAGTCTTTTCCAAAAATTAAAGAGACAATCGGGGCTGTTTCGAATTCCGAACGTTTTCAAAAAGTAAAAACGAATCGTAAGCGAACGATTTACCTCTAAAATTTTGCAGAAGGTTCGGTCGACTCGATTTGCTGGAACAGCAGGTATAGCCAGGGCAATATTTTTAAAGTCCCGCATTTTTTCACCTTTCCAATATTTGAAAACATTTGTCGATTTATGTTTTCTTGGGCAATTTTCGAAGGCATCTATAACCAGGGCTGCAAACCTCCTAACAATCGGGAGGGGTTCACTCCGGGGTTCGAACCCACGAATCTTTTTGGGTTCGGGTTCACGGAGCGGGCTCAGAAGGTCGCTGAACCTAGGTTCAGGTTCGAACCGGGGTTCTGGAATAGTTCTGTTCTTCGCTAATTCAGCAACATGTACGTAAATTGAAACAAACTTAGTGCTAATTTCCTTTCTTCCAGGCAGCTAATATGTGTCTGAGTTAGTTTATGTGACATATGGCATCATCTATGAAGAAGATGAGAAATTGGCCCTTAAAAAATTTATTCATATATGGAAGTTTGGAGGCTTGATAGTATCATATTCAAGCTTGCATCGTCGGACGTTTTAGCAGGCTCCAGGTCAATAAATTATGGAGCAATGACTATTAAAGATAAAATGTACACTGCCTCTCAATCTTGAGTGTTGATAAGCGATAGTCCGCATTGAGATTCTTATTGTCCGTAAAGAAAATCACAGTTAGAGCGAGACGGGCGTATTCCCAAGTGCACTTAGAGAGCGTAAGTGGCAGCGAACAGCTGACTAATTTCTGACAGAAGCGGTGTTGACTGCGCAACCGCTATATCTATTTATTTAGACTTTTAAAACAAGACACAAGACTACACGAAGGAGGATGGACGACTGTATAGCTGTTTTAAGAACTTGCCGCAGGCTATATCTATATATCTTCTGCAAGTTGGCAATGTATGTGATATTTTTTCTTAGTGCTAGAAGTACAGGACTTAGTTGGATGCACTAATCAATACGGCAATGACGGAGACAACAGTCGATGTGGGTGATAAAGTATTTTTTTATTAGTTCCATTTAAATAATATTATACAATGAAGCAAAATGTTTCTTTGTAAGCTGTTTTTATTCTAAGGCTTACAAATATTGGAAAATGACAAACTTGACATTTATAGCGTAGAAAAAATGTAATGGAACATGTTTTTTGAATCAAACCCCTTTTCTACTTTTTTTTTTACCGGTTCGGACTTCCCAAAAATTTCGGAGTCTCCGACTCCGGAGCGGTTCAACTCCGAACCGGTTTGCAGCCCTGTCTATAACATCATTTTCAGATTTATTTGTTTTCTATTGCTTTCATAAACTTCTCTTTTGTATTTTTGGAGCTTCAGCATGTCTGTAATATCAATTAGTGGTAACCCACTTTGACACTGATGTCAAACTTAAATTCCTTTAAAAAATCGCTAAGTTTACGAGTGTGTGCAGCACAACAAACTGTATCCTCCAAATATTCTATTCCCCCAGCCAGCATTTTATGAATTTCCAATGACATTTGCGTCTTTTCCGACTCCTTTGTCTGATCATTAAAGACACTTTCGACGGGAGGAAATTGTACCCTAGCTGCGACTCTTCATATAGAGTGGTTTATACCCCGATTTTCAGATCGAATCATTTTCGAGTAATTTGAGAGCTTTTTTCGAGTCGTTTTTTAACGAGTCATTATTTGAGCAAATAAATGAGTCATTTCCGATTCTTTCTTTAATCGCACATGAAACTAATATTTTTTTAATCATCAAAAGGGCTTGAATAAGACTCGATAAGGTGATTCTTGTTAAAATGATCTTCCAAATGCTGGGTGGCCTTTCTAGGTTGTATACGACGACCGTTTTAGAACTTAGTTGGTGAAACGGGCCTCAAGCGACTGAATCAGAGAATGCTTTCAGAACCCCCTTTTGTGGCCGAAACCAACAAAGTACACCAAAATTTATTCCAAGTATCGTATCGATTTTCGACATCCCTAGGGCTCTACGCATTTAAAAGTTTCTCCCGCCATATTCGCTCCATTATCGACAGTGATAGTATAAGTCTGACCTTGAGAAAAGTCGTAGGATTGGAGAACTTGCTAAATTGGGATCAGGAAAATCCCGAAAAAGTTACTTCAATAACATCATTTGGGGGAACCAAAGAAGAAACACGCACTTCCTTGGACCTGGTTACATATAAGGGGGAAAATTTATTTCAGATCGATATACAAAGTATTCGTGTTAAGGAGATCGTTGAAGCCACATCATGTCTTGGTGAAAACTTTTGGGACTCGGCTTTATCAAATGGCCCGTACCAATTCCGGTTTGAACTGTCAGCAGTAGAAAGAATTCTTTTAAGGTGAAATTGTTTAATCACACCGACGACATTAAGATGACAGATATTAGAATTAGAGTTGTTCTATTTGAAAAAAGTTTATTACATGAGAATTTTAACATCCGACTATTATGATAAGTGTAATGACGGCTTAGGTTTAAAATATCAAGTCGGCAATATTCGCACGTTAAGTTAGCTTTACACTCCACGTATTGAAGTTATAACTCATACATCGCTGATCACAAAACAGTATACCAGCAGTGGGCACGAAATTGCGTTTGGAGAAGCCCAACAACAACAACAACAACAGAACCTCAGCGAGTCCTGATCTCCCAAAATGCTGCTGTTGCGCCCTCTATGCGCGCTCCGATTCGCATGGACGTTCTTGTTGTTCACAATTCGAAGCAAGTTAATTACGACGCAGTTTCTTATGAGAAAGAGCATCGTTGTTTAAAAAATACACGGTGCAACGGGAGCAAGGGAGTGCCCATCGCTGCAGTCTACTAAACTCGTGAATATGCCTGTGCGGGACAAAAGAAAGCATTTCTTACCCCACAAATTAGATGACTATACGGACCCGTTTTATGGCATTTTCTCTATCACGTTCCCATGTTAAGTTCTTGCAATCTGGTTTGAAATTTTTTTTGAAGGCTTAAAAAGTCTAGGCCTTGTTGAAATATAATAAATTTATTTTAAACCAATGCTAAAAACGGTTCCATAACCCAGTTTAGTTAAGGTTTTATGGGGCTCTTTCACGGGAGCATAAACCGAATTCTTGTATGCAAAAAGTAGAAAAGTTTCGTTTAATATATGGACTTAAGTCATTCTTCTTTTTTTAAGAATTAGATATTTTTCTGTCATCAAAATTGTGCTTGGATTCATTCTGATGAGGCTGTAGCAGATATATTTCGTCGTGATGTAGGTTCCCATAACCTTCGACCATTGCCAGCTGCCAGGAAGAGCTGCTTTTGGTCCACCGATTTATGAGAAAAAGGTCAAGAATAGTTTAAGTAGTTAAAAAGCCCTTCCAAACCTCTGAAGTGGAAAGGTGTTCGAAGCATTCTGAGTTGAGGCTTAATATGCCGATTGTTTAACGCTGTTCTGAAACTGCATCTTTTTCCTGGCCGTTGGAAACGTACCCTTGTGGTATTGGTGTCGAAAAGGCCTTTTTCCTATATTTGCTAGATTTTAAATTGGTCCGTCGTCTCGGACCAACAGTTTAAGTTTCTCAATCGCTACAGTTCAGTAGAGCAGATTTAGATAGATCCATCATATCATTGATAAAACAGTTAAGAAAGACGGTCAAGTCTGATTGTAGTATACTCTTTACATGCAGTAGCAGCTGAAAGAATCGCTGTACAGAATGATGGACAAGGCTATATCGCTTCAGCTGTTGTTGCTGATCAAGAATACATATGCAACATGCAACTCTTACCCTGAACAGGGACAATCCATCTAGTGTCACCCTGCACTGGGTCCGAAAGCCTACCGTTACATATCTAGACATTACACTTAATAGAAGGCTACTGAACTTTAGCTTTAAAATAAATACGAATCTTGAAACCTTTTATTCATTAAGCACAGGTACGATCCTCTAAACCGAATCATCTTCCGAATTTCAGACTTTTGCAGCAAACTGCAGTAAACTCTACTTACTCTGTGACTGTACCACAGCCGCAGTCGTCTGCCGTTTACAAGCTTGATTCACTTACTATCTCCATGGGCATTTCCATATTGCAATCTTCTGCATATTGTTCTACCCACGCAGCTTTCTACTTAGCTCCTGTCGCTTTCTTCTCAATTGGCTTGTAAACAGTCATGTCTTTAATGGCGACGTCAGCCAAGCAGCAGGCAGCAGCCAGGGAGACAAATTAACATTTGGCCATAAAAGGCAAGTGAAATTTGTGTAACTGTCACACAAACTGGGGCTGTTGTCAGGAAGAGAAGAGTCATCCTCGTGTGGTCAGCTTACTGTAAATTTATCAGCGATTTCTTTGTGCCGCCTATCCATGACTTGTGGGCGTCGAATCCTGGCACAATGCATTTCCTTGCCTTAATTTATGCGCCTGCGTATTTACAAGAAATATTTGCATATTACTCAAAGCATCGCTGCTCAACTGTGGCGCATTCATTATTGTTTTATAAGCTTGGCCTGGCCTTTTTAGGCATCTCCAGCCGAGAGTTTTGTTTAATCAGTGTCGCGACTGCGCTTTCTTTGTCATTAACATGTCGTTTTCATGTGCTGCTGCTGCTGCACTCCGGCTTGTTTATTAACCTTTTCGAATTTAGCAATAAAACACGCCTGGCCAAGTGTTCATGAACCGGCCAGCAGCAGCGGCAGCATCAGATTAATTGCCAAAGCAGCTTCGGTGCATAATTCATCAGGCTGCAAGGCGGAAGTCAACCTGACGAAAACCCACTGGAAACAGAATTTATGTCCCAAATGTCGATCAATTTTTCCGCCATTTCCGCAATTTTGATTTTATTGTTTTCGATTATTTTCAATTTCAACATCAAATTGTTCATGTAAACTCAATCTATATTTTTTGGGCCGCCAATTCGCAGCAGAATTGAGAGCGGCGAATTCGGAGCGGGATCGATCGACAACGAAAAACTGGAAATGTGCGACGGCGAACCGACACTTGTTCGCAGCGAACTTGTCGCTTCAAAGCTCAGTCGCAACGACAACTTGCAAGCGAATGGAGGTGCTGGCTTCTCTTTCGGTCGTCGCCGCCGTGCAGCCTCACAAGCAACAACAACAACCACCACAACAAAACCCACAACCAAGTGTTTTATAAAAGAAATGTAAAAAAAAAAATTATGTTTGTTTAAAGTTTTCCTAAAACATGCAGCTATCAAGTGTTAAAGAAAAAGAAGTGCATGATTTGTGATTTGATTGTAGAAATGTGATGAATTTTCAATGCGAGGCACAACACAAACAACACGCGGAGACTTGGGAAACTTTTGGGTTAACTAAGTTCAAGATAAGATACGACCAATACCAGACCAGACCGCCTACATCTTATCGGTGGTTGCAGTTGAGAAATCAAACGGACTCTTACAACCGGACGTGTTTGATGGTCTTTTTGTTATTATTATTTGTTTAATTTGTTTTTGCATTTCCGATATGGATGGGATTACTCATGCGTAAGCTACGCGAAATTTAACTAATGGCACCTGCGTTTCTCTTTAAAACATTAAGCTTGCAGTGTTAATTAAAAGAAAAAGAAACTCTCAAAGCGAAATTCGATTAAATGAACTATTTTCAAATGGAACACACATAGCAGGCAAATTGTAAAGTAATCGTTAAGTAATACAACAACAAATTTCAATCAAAATTTGTGTGAAACTTTGGTTAAACGAAGACAAAAAAATTGGTGCATTTAAGTAATTTGGAATGATCTGACATCAGACCACTTCAGAACTAACAAGCACACACACTCTAGTACCAAGAAATATTCCTATTCATAAATCAAGGAAATTAACACATAATTATTCGGTTCTCCTTCTAAATTAGTGACCTCATGCTGCAAGTGAATAAAAAGATTTGATTCAAAATTAAGAGCATAGATCATTTACGGAGAATTTGACAAAAATATGGCAAACTAGGCCATACGCAAATTTACTAGTTTATTATTTTCAAATTTGCTAGTCTAGTTTCTGCCCCACAGACAGAGGTTATTAACAAAATGATTAAATTCTGCATATGGGCATTTCCATTCTGTCAAAATAAAACGAATTTTTAATTCGTTTTTTACATTTTAATACAGCTCTTAGCAAGCACTTAAATTAGTGTGAAAATGCATAGCAAGTGAAATTCGGTTTTCAAAATAATGTCAAAATTGGAAGCGATTTGAATGTGACAAATACAGAAGTGGTTTTCGGGAACAGCTATATAATGACAAAGTTTAGCGAAACCTAACAAAATAACTAAGCCCAAATGTTTTAAATATCTTATGAATGAATAGTTCTTTGAAATGTATATTTTTTGATTTAAAAATCTCGAGTACTTTTTTGTAACAAATATTTATCTCTGTCCATACGTGACATGTCGAACGTGACATTTTTTCCCAGTATAAATCCAGTGGTAAAATGTTATGTATATATTCATGTAATTGAAGTTTATTAAATAACTAGCTGTTTACCTTTGAATTCTGTTTATATGTTTTTTTTTCACAATATTCAAAAATGATTGCTATCGTCTTACCACAATAAATGTGGCTCAATCTGGCTTGGAACCGTTCTTGAAACAGAAAATGTAATGCTTTCCAAGTTCATAGCTAACATAATTTCTCAGATTAGTCTCTACATAACTTTTAAACCGGTTGATTTGGGCTTTGAACCGGGAATACAATTAACTCTCTCGGTTCATAGATTTGGGCAATAACCCATAACTCATTCCTGAACGACTTGAACAAAAAGTAAGAATATTATGTAGATTGCCTCAGCACTTTAGACGGCCATAAGAAACATTGATAAGTAAAAACTATTTTTTAGTCAGAAAATTTTACATATACCACGTCGAATGTGACCAACTTTGAGCGGCTTAAAAACTTAACAAAAATTTATTCCAATTGTGTTTTTTTTTTTTATTAAATTGCTTACTTTAAACTCTGTTTGTGCTCAATTTTCGCAGCACTTACTTCTTTGATTTGCGACACACTAATAACTAATGATCTTTTTCAATGTCGAACGTGACAAGTGCAGGTCCAACTATGCCGCCCTACATGAACCTTCTTGGGTCTTATGCTCAAATTATAATTTCCTTTGTATTTTTCCATTTACAAATTATTTTAATTGAAATTTATCAGCAGCTTGATTCATCAAACCTGTAAATTTATTTATTTTTGTTTCCGTTTATTTTCTAACCTTTGTCAATTGGTTTAAGTAAGCAAATCATTGTTAACTAAATAGATAATCACTTAAAAGTTAGCACTCTTAGGCCCTTTTTTGTTAAACCAAAACATAATTCATTACGCTATTTGTTACTTTAATCAAAAGTCAAGTGCACCACTTTTATTACTGTTATCGGTCATACGTCCGCTTCCTAAAATCTAACTCCACCCTGCAGTTCTATTTATCAGTGCTGAATTCAAAACTGAGATGCAGGAATTGCTCCAATTCATGACTAATTTTCGTACTTACTTCCCATGAAACTTGTACATGAATTCAGTACTGAAATCCTTACCTAAAAAGAACCGAAGGTAATAAAGTTCTGGGCCCTGCCTTTTTAATGCATGTAAAGGCAGCCATGATTTCATTAGAAGCCCTTCCAAATCAATCCTGATTCAGCTTGGATTCAGTACTGAGCGGTACTGTAGGGTTTATTACAAATCAACTTTTGCTTTATTTACCTTCTCAAAATCGTAACATTCTGAATTTTAATAGCATCAATGCGCCGATCCAGTATACATATAAGTTAAACGATAGACGATCTTATATAGATAGATTAAATGGAAGACCATCTTATAAAATTAACCGAAATGCGGGTTCTTGCGGTGAAAACTATCGTGGGCCCTTTTACTGTTTTTACGAATTGAAATCAGCCTACTCTGAATCTGATCACCAAGGGGAAAGTCTAGAATCTTTATGAATTATTGAAAAAATACCGAATTATTCTATTTCCAGTCGGTGTGACCAGATAACCTGATGAAAATAACAAAAAACTGTCAAAAAAAATAATCAAAATCATTATCAAGGCTGATTTAGATTTTTCTGTCTAACTAATTGTGAAAAACAATGGTCACATGTAGCTTATTGCTTTAGGCTATATTGTTGTTCCCGTATTTCTCTCCTCTGGATCTGGCAACTGCTTTTCAGCTAGCGTTATTTCTGTGCCATCCACATAGCCAATTCATTCCGGCAATCCATCAATTGAAGCTTCTGCAATTGGGCCACCCTAAATAGCTTGAACATAACTTTAAATACTTATCGAGTAGTTCCTTAAATAGTGCTACCAATCCCTCAGATTTGGCAGCACATCTGCTATGAATTGCTTGCATTTTGAGACAGAATGATTGATGTTAGGAATGCCTTATCGATATAGCTCTCCTTGGATACCATACATTAACAGTTCGTTAAAAATTTGGCAATGGCAGCCTCGAACGATGTAAATTCTTACATAACACGCTCACAAAACCATCAAAAAGTAAGATTTTAAGGTACCTTTACAAGGCTGCGAAAACTCTAAACTTATATACTCCGCGAGTAAATTATTTTTGATTGTTTCAATCAACGCTGTCTTACCACATTTCTTTGGCTTATTAATTAATTAAATTATTTGTTTTTTTTTTTAATAATCATCATGAATTTTGGGTCGTTCCGACAAAGCCTTTTGATTGTGTGTTTTGTGTGACAGTTTTTTTTTTTGTCATTTTCTTCAGGTTATTTGGTTACACTGAAATTAAAATCAGAATCAAAATCACTTGCAGGAACACCCCTATTAATTTAGTAAAAACTATACACATAGTAGAGACTCAGGGCGCCCACACATGCAGCTGTAAGCTGAACTGACGGCTGTATCTAATAGTTAAGTACGTCGTCAAGCCGAAATAAATAAACAGGCCTGTTTTTTTTTCGCAAAACTGAACTTAAAACTGAATTTTAAAGATAAATCCAGTGCTTATTTGGGCACACTTGCATGCATGGAGCAATGTCAAGATCAGCGTTGAGTGCTGCTGTAAGATTATCTTTCAGCTGCATGTGTGCGCGCACCCTAGAAACTACACTCATGGACAAACAAATTAGGTGTGACATTTTTTTTTTCTAAATTTTGTACCCTTGCTTTTTCTCTATGAAACCAGTTATATTTTAAAATAAACAAATCTAATCATTCAGGGGTGTCCTGCAAATCTCTAAAGATTTTCGTATAAACGATTGCACTTTGAACTAAACTTGGACTTCTTTATTTGTGAAGTGACAAGAGTAAGATCATATGGAAGAGAAATCGTAGGCATAAAATCTACTTGTCTTTGATCAGGAGGCTTCAAATCGCTCAACTTTTGTCTTCTAATCTAGTAGCCTGGTATACTTGTGCCCTTCATATGCGGAGGTGTCACAGAAATCTCTTCCAACCCAAAACCAATTCTCGGTGTCACAGAAATCTCTTTCGGTTGGTTTCAAATCTCTCGTGTTTTGTTAGAAGATTTAGCAAAATTCACCACCCAAACAATTTTGACAAGCAAAACTAATTTTGGAAATGTAAACAAAATTATTTTTCTGGAAAATGAATAAATTATTTAATTAATTTGAACATTGAAATTTGCGTTTCAATAATTATTAGGAAAAACAACCAAAGTCTTTCATGTTAATCTAAACCAACTACATCATCGATAGTGGCGCCATCTGGTTGGCAGCCAGCGCATTAAGGGCTGGAAAGTTATACCTCATGTTTGGCGCCAACAAATACTTAAATTTTTAATTTAATTTATGAAGAATATGAATTAAATTTGAACTATAATTTAAAAATGCATCATAAAACATTTATCACAATCAAAAAATTTCAGTTGAACATCAAATTAACCCATAACTAAAACTAGGGAAATTTTTTTGCGAGAGATGCAGCCCTGTTTTTAGAGATGGAACTTCAATTGGAACATGTGGTGTTCTAACTAGATTTTTTAATAAGAAAATGAAATCTCTTGAAGTTCTGTGACACCGACAGATTTTTCGAGCGATTTGCAAACCAACCGAGGTCAAAATCTCTAGAGATTTCTGTGACACCCCCGATATAAAGACAGCTTTAATTTAAAATGCTAATGTTTATAAGAAAACCGTCAGAGATTTCTGGGACGCACCCGCTTAAAACAGAATAATGAACTGCTCAAAAAGGTTAAAGAAATACTTAAGCATCGTTTCCAAACAAATTAATCTTAGTTTCATCGCTCTTGAGAAAGTTGTGACATTTTTTTCACTCTCTGTTCCATGCCAGTTTTTATGACCAAATGCCAAGTTATCCTTTCTGGGTAACATTATGAGTCTGAAACATTTACCGTCTGGAAACTACCATCTTTGTAGCATGTTTCCTAGGTTGGACGGCAAAATGGAAAAAGTAGGTCTCAGCATTCCTAAAGCATTTATTTGTTGTAAAATGAAGAATTATGAAAACCAAAAAATTTTATTTAAATTTTAAAAATGGGCTGATTATGATTTTTTTTTTTGCATTTAGAGTAATTCAGATAATTTCTAGAAAAAAATATAAAAATTAGCTTAGTGGATAAAGCGTACATAAAAACCAATGAAATATATAACCATAGTGCAATCTTTTCATTCCGATTTGTTGCGTATGAGTTGATTAACACCAAAACTTTACAGGTTTTGTACTTTTACCTTTTTGTTAAATAACGCTTGAAGAAAAAAGGAATTTAAAAAAAAGTCATCTCATGAAGTTTGATGTGCTCAGTGTGATTAGCCTATAAACAAGGCAGCAGCAGCTCAGTAGCATTTGTATGTGGCTTTATAAAGCAGGAATTCAAATCAATTGATTGTCTTTAATTGAAATTTGTGTTATGTGTTTGGGAATATCTTTCACATTCAACTAATGGAGCCAACGGCTTTACACAATTTCATCCATTGCTTTTCCCAGCATGCTTGTAGGGCGACTTCCTCAGGTGAGAGGTTTTTCCCTTTCCCGAAACGAATTGAAGTAGGAAATTGGAACCTCAAATATATTAACACTTCTTTTTTTTTTTTGAAAAGAAGAGTAGCAAATAAAAGACATTTAATTGAATTTCGCAGAGTTTTAGTAGTTGTGGAAGCTGACTCAGCCACTTTTGTTGACCCGAAAAAAAGTAAAAATTGTGAGGAAACTGGTTTGGCGAGGACCTGTTGTCCACTTTCTACCAACTTGTTGGGGGACAAATTGCATAAAGGCCTTCGACTGGTTATCAATGAACTTGCCAATTGCCAATTGGATTGGGTTGTTGTTGTTGTTTTCGTTGGTGCCAAATCGCAGTCAAGGTTCAGGGTTATTTTCGCCCTGGCTTATTCAATTTTTGCCCCCGTCTTTCCTTTTAACTGCTGACAACCAAAAAGTTGGTCAACGAGAAGTCGCATAAATGCACCCAACGAGGCTCTCATAAGCCGCCAATGAGAACGTGTTAATTACAAACGGGCAGAAAAATGCTCGATAATTTATTGAAATACAGAAGGCTAGGCCCCAGTTGGTGGGATGTGTGCTTGACAGACAGACGACAGGCCGGCTCCGCGAATGTGTGTGTGTGCCCAGCATTGAAAACGGAAAACTCTAATGAATGATTCACAAAACACAGCCAACGATCTATGTGCGATACACGATACGCGTTTAAAGTAAATGCCTCGTCATTTAAATTTCAAACGTCCGAAATCTAAAGCAAACTTTACGAATCCAACAAAAAACCTAACAAAATGCCCATCATGGGACAGCAATACGGAAATGGCTTTCGGCCTTACAGCTCTTTTCGAGTGCCACGGGCATCAGGTGGAGCAACGGCCACCTCTAGTCAGCAGCCCCTGAGCAGCAATGGAGCCAATAGAACTCCGGTCAAGTCAGTGCCTGGCAGCCGTGGACATAATAACAACCACAACAGCACTTCAATCACTTGCTCCTCCTCGACGGCCTCTTCGACATCCTCAATAAATCAGCCGGGTGCGGGATTGGGCAGTCAGTTCCAGCGTCAGCAGCCTTGGCGGAGCAGCTACTGCACCAGCAATCGCCACAAATTGCAGGAACCGCATCCTCCTCAGCAAACACGGCCCAGGGGAAATGCCAGTGTCAAACCTTTGACACCCAAGCTCATACGACGTATAGAGACTACCTGCTCCACCACTAGACCTGGCCATGCTAAAGCCCGAGCTCCTGCTCCCCCCGCAGCAGCTGCAGCGGCCACGCCCAACACTGCCCGCAAACAGTATCAACCACCCTCAAATGTTAATTCCTCACAGAAACGCACCTATCAAACTGGCAAAAACAGCAAGGAGAATTGCCCCGCTCAACGTTCCATTAAGAATTATCCGGCTCCGTTGCCGCCCACAGCTCGTAAGCCAAACAATGATCTCACAGCGGGAGCCACTCCTTTGGCTCAGCGTAGGCAGTTGCCCGCCACGCCCAAGTTGAGTTTAAAGCAGCGCCATGCTGGAGGAGAGTCCTCGACCGGCTCTAGCGACTCGCACGATTCGCCACGCTTGAAAAAGGCCTTTTCCAATAAATTTCCAAAGGGTTTGCCCTTTGAAGAGGAGTTCTATGGACGGAATCGATCCTACTCGCAATCCTCTAGCAATTATAGTTTCTACAGCTCGGTGGGTGCTCCCACCACACCTCACGATGAGGATGAGGAGGAGGATTATGATGAGTTCCAACGCAAGCCTGCCAACGATGAGTCCCTCTATGTGGACTTTTCCAAAGTGGTTAGTCATCAGTTTATTCCCGCTAGCTCCTGGATAAGAGCTTCCCCCGAAGAAAGCGAACTCTTGCCGCGAACTAGTCAACTTACCCAGGCCCAGCAGCGACGCAAGAGTGCGCGACGCTCCATGAACGAGTATCTCTATAGTGATGATAATACCAAAACGAAACATCGTCTTTCAGTGGTGGATGAGCCTGAAGATGGTTACTACAGCTATGCAGCTGGCACACCTGAACCGCCGCCCACACCCAGGACGGACATTTATGTGGCAGCAGCTTCGTGGGCCCCAAAGCCGCTTTATCCCGATCGTGTGCTGTTGCCATCCACCGCGGATAGCAATAATAATAACAAGAACAAGAACACTAAACATCAACAGCAGCGTCGTCGGTCCGAGCTCTTGGGGTCCACGACGTGTGAGTATAAGTAAGTAGAGATGGGGGCTTAAAAACAAAACTGTCATCGCTATTGTAAATGAATTTTTAAGTGAATTCTAATATGCTGTGGATATCAGTTCCGATTTGGTTTTCAACCGCTTTTCATTTCTAAAGCAGTGATGCCCAAAATGTCAATTGCCTATCACATGTGATAGGAAGTCAGATTTCTGCCGACGTCGCAGCCGACACACGCATAGAGAGAGAGAGAGAGAATACGTGTGCTCTATAAATAGCACGTACACACATTTGTTTGTTTGCTTGTAGCCCATGTTTGACATAATGACGTTTACTTCATGTTTCGCTGCTAAACTTGGGCACAACTTTTCTAAAGTAAACATTGGAAATAACGCCTTAAATTTCAAGTTATGGCTTTAATAATATTTCATGTAGCGCTCCTGAACCTTTTCTGAACCGGCTTAAACTGGTTCGGAGCTTGATTCCATCCGATAAAATATCTAACTTCATATTACACACAAAAATTTTAATATTATAATAGAAACTGATGACATGATAAACGTCGCATATCAAAATTCTACCATTTTATGTTTCATTTAAAAAAGAATTTGGAATATGTTTTTCTAACTCACGCGTCTCACGCCCATCTCTTACAATGAGTATCGTCCGCGCGCGGAAACTGGAGCCTGATAAGTGTTCCGTTTCTTTTAGCTGACTAAGCGTTCTGTCCGCACTTCATTTTTAATAAAAAAAAACTCGTCTCCTTATTAATATTGTTGTTGTTCTTATTGTTGGCGTTGTGCCGCTACATTATGCCTCAAGATCTCTCTCCCAAATTTGGTCAAGCATGCCGCCCCTACTTATGGCGACCGAATAGTCCGGCTCATTAGGTAACCCAAGCGCCGGCTTGAAAGCTTTTAGTATTCTAAGTGCGGCTTGAAGAACGAAGCAGAGAGCTGGGCTAGCTCAGCTCCAAGTGTTTTAACCTCGTTAGGGTTTCATGATATATTCGACGCAACTTTGTAAAATAAACATTGCCTTGGCATCGAGAAATTCAATTATCAATGCAATTATCACATTTTCACCAGCTTTTAATGTGCCAATTTTAAATGAGGAAAATTTTGCACAATATTGTAAACATACAATAATTTTGTGTTATCATGGAATCTTGAGCTTGTTTCGATTCAACAAAAATTTATCAATCGATATAAAAAATTAACAACAGTAAATAAAAAAATAAATTTTTAAATGTATTCCGTCTTTCACTCACACGATTTTAATTTTATTTCCTTCTAAATCCAACACATTTTGATCGATTTCAAATACCACAAACAGCTATTTGCTACAGCTATTTGAGCATATTTATCGGTTATCGACCCAGCCGTTGCGCACACGCGGCTTCTCATAGTCTAATTTTCAATGACTTTGCCGCATAGATCAGGCTGAATTTGAGCAATGGCGTGGGCTTTGTTGACTTGATGGCAGGGGTAGGCGCGTCGCTATCTATTGTGCATACAAAATTGCTCCCCAGCAGCGCAGTCTACAGAATGTGCATATGTTGTTTTGGCCGGCCCCTGCTTTAAGGGCATCGCTCGATTACGATTTATTGGAATTTAAGAAAACTCTACAAGAATAAGTCGATCGTGGTCAAATCGCACGAACTTGGTCACCTTAAAACCTTTAAGGAGAATCGTGAACGTCCGTCCACATGTCGTTTACCTTCATATTGTTCTGTTTGGGCCTTTAGAAATCGGTTTATTATCGTTCAGTATCGCTACGCCAACATCTTTAAAAAAAAAAAATCTTCCCAATTCCCTCTCGTGGGATTTCCTTTCAAATATGCACCTCGTTAATTAGACCGCAGTTATAAGACGAGGCTTTCTTCATGAAGTTTGTGTTTGTAGGGCAGAGCTGTGGAGGGGTAGAAAATACAGGCAAATCTTTATGTTCTAGCTGGATAGTTTTCCTTTGCCTCACTCCGATAGATTCGATGCAGAGTTGATTAGTAGGGGGAATTTTTTTATCGATAACTAAAACTTCACGAGACATGCTTTAAATGGGCACACGATTTTTAATATGCTTCAAAACATAATCGAAGATTGCTTCATGAAGCAAAGTTGACCTTGCAAAAACACGCACCAAAGCATATTGTTAGGCAGAAATTGGTGTTCTCTTCCAATTACTCCAAGTCCACATAGCAAAGACACGGCGTTGTCCATGATCATCCACTTTGAGCAACTATGAGTTGGTTGGATTTTGTACGGGTGCAACGTTAAGGATGTAAGCTTCGACCAACTGATTGGCTAAATCACTCAAAGATTGGTTTTTATCACACTATTTTATCATTTGGACGTGTCATGATAACACTAGCCTACAAAATGACCAACTTTGTGAGGTGCAAACTGGTATCGCTTTAGCTCCATCAGCTCTTGTTTAAACGAACGTAGGGTTTATGGAGGCCACAATAGGCATAAATATCTGGACTTATAAGGTATTATTGACCGAGCCCATATCAATGCATCTTAAAACAATCAAAAGCGTCATATAAGTACAGCGGTGTCCTAGTTGATTTCTAAAGTCCGCACTTCTCTCGATTTGTGGCATTTTTTCAAAATAAATCATCTCGTTTAAGCTGGTTCGGTTATTGGATAAATATTTAAGCTATTTGAGCACATAGCGAATCGTATGATCTAATAATGTGATTTTTATGGCATTTAATCAGTTAATTTGGCAAATGACACTTAATGGCAGAAAAACTAGTTTCTCACTGAAAATTTGAAAGTTACTTGATTTAACATAAAATTTATGATCACTTGTAAACATATAACAATTCATGATGAATCAAGTAGCCTCGTTACAGTTTTTATACCGGTTTAGAGTGACAGTCTAGATTTCATTCCACAAACTTAAATAGGTATTTTTCACATGTGTGTGCTTTAACGACCTTTATGATAATCAAACCATCAATATTAAGCTGGCTCTAGGTCTTGCTATGCATGCACATTACTTCAAAAAGCAGGAACACAACACACCACAAAGGAGGCTACAGCAATTTCATGGTATCTACATCAAATCGTCAGCGATCTTCACCTACTTGTACTGGCCCCAACGACCCTTACTTCATGCCGGAGGTGCCTCGGCTATAGCTCTGCTAAATAAGCTGATATGAATAAATATGCAACAAAATTATCATAATTGGAACATTGTTGGTCTATATTCCTAGGATCCTTATTCCTTAGATTGAGGGGGATGATTTATTTTGAGAAAATTTTCATGAAACTAGATTTGTCGGACTTTAGAGTCTAATTAAAAAAATTTTAGCTATACTTATAAAGCGACTTTGATTCTTTAAAGATGCTTTAACATGAGCTTTGGTGAAATGTATGTCCCCATAAAATCCTGGAGAGCCAAAAAATTTAACAATTAATTTCTGCAATTTGGTTTCTGTTTAAGTACGGTAAGGTCCCAATATACAAGCAGACAAAAAGGCATACGCAACGTGAAAGAATACGGAAGTGCGTTTTAGCTGCTTTCACAAAAAGCAAAACTCGAGTTCGAGTTTCTCAATGCAACTAATTTTATTCGGTCGTGTTCCAGAAATCTAGAGATTTTCATATAAACGCTTGCATTTTAAATGAAAACTGCTTGCCTTTTTATGTGAAGTGCCACAAATATGCCCGGCTACTAGATTAGAAGACAAAAGTGTATCGATTTAAAACCGACTGCTCAAAGTCAAGTAGATTTAGCGCCGATTTGTGTTCTCCCATATAGCTGTTAAGTGTCAGATAGCCATAGATTTGACAGTGTAATTTGTTAGTTTATATAGAAGATGTGAAATCGGCACTAACTGAATACGGTTTTACTGACCTATGATCTAGTAGCAGACCTTCGCTTATGCGAAAATCTCTAGAAATTTCTGGAACGCACCCATGAACATGATCTGCAATAATGTAACTACCAGACAAGTTCTCAATTACATAAATAAAGTAAATCAAACGCAATTCCGCATCGGTTTCGTTTTAAGGTTCTCAATTCCGAATGAAATATCTGTCTTTTTACTTTTTGCAAACCACCGAACCAAGCGAGAATGGCACTAGATCAGTGGTGCCCAAACTTACTCAAGCTTTGCACTTGTGTGCGTAGCAGCGAAACACGAAGTAAACGTCAGGACGTCAAACATGGGCAACAAGCAAACAAACAAATGCCTTGTGAGAAAAGAAAGCACGCGTCGTGAGTGAGCAAGCTGCGTAACTTGCTATTTATAGAACACACGTATTCTCTTTCTCTAAGAGTGTGTCCTGCAGATGGATGAGTTCCTATCCTATGGCACTAAAATCACAAGAGTGGAACCAGTCACTGAAAAGTCAAAAAAAAAAACTAAAACTAGTAGCGGCGCAATATTTCGGTTTGAGAAATATCGATACTCATTTGATAGTTCTTAATTATTTCAAAATATTTGTTTCGATTGGAGTTGAAAGTCTCTTAATCGCTTCTTTCTCGGCATACGTTTCCGGTGCGTGCCATTTTTGTCAGTATTTACGAGGTTGTCTGCTTTTGAGCACAAACTTAATAAATATTTTTTGCCATAATGAAATATTAGACAAGTGTAAATACATCTTTAACTTCATATATTAGAGGATCTTTAAAAGAATCTTTTATCGCCCTACCCTCGTAATTATTAACCAACATGTCCAAGTAATTAGTGTTCAAGTGTGTTTGTCTCTTCCTGTGCCATTCCCCTGTTCAGCTTTCAACATAAATATCTTTGTAGTAATTATGTCAACAGCTGGCAAACCAAAAGCCGCATACCTCTTTGGGGCAGGTTTAAGTCTACTTAAGAGAAGGAGCACAAGTCTTTAAGCTTTTTTTTATTTTTATTTAATTTGCTTCTGTTTAGCTCTCGGGTTCATTTATCTATCTGACAAACCGGACCTGCCTCCATAGACCATATACGCTCATAAACGATGCGACTGCCGCCGACGGCAAACATTTGCCACAACAACAATCTAGCTAAGGCTAAACAATAAAAGCCTAGCTTTTCAGTTTACAATTCTCGAGCAGTTCCGACAGCCACAAGGCAGGCCAAAAAGAAAAACATTTTAAATTATTTATTATTTTTCGTATTTACACATGCAACTTTGTGTTTTATTGACTTCCTATAAAAACCAGCCAAAAGGTGATTGACTACGTACAAAAAAAAAAAACAAAAACAAAAGCAATGCGACAATATCGAAAAGATCTTCTACAAAATCAATGCTTCCTTTTTTGTTGATCGAGTCGGCGTGCGAGCTGGAGGAGGGAGAAGGAGGGGATATTTGGCATATTTTATTTGGCTCGTTGTTGTTGATTTTGCTTAACTGTTGTTTGTTTTCGTTAACAGTAATGGCCGGCTCGCAACTCAGTCGAGTTAGTGGCGATAGCGGAGGAAGGAAGGGGGTGATACATTACATTACGTTCATTGAACCGAGTGATCTCTTGCCTGCAACTGACTGACAACTGACTCAGTAGCCGCCGCCTGAACCTGACATGACCGCCAGCTGTGTCGGCTACCGCTGACGCACAAAGCGTTTCCCCATTTATTTGCAGTGCTTGCCTTTGCTTAAGCTTGTCTGTCCCATGTTTGCGCAGACGCAACCAATGACCTTGCAATTGGCAAACACAACCCAATGCCCCTCCTGTTCTCGCGCCCTCATTAAGATTGAGCTTTGCGCCACCCAAATGGATTTGCATAATCCGCAAGCAGCTGCTGCTCAGCGCTCAGAGTGTGTTTGGGCTGTTAACATACTTTGACAGTTACTCATTCTTTGTTCATAATTTTGCTTTATTTTCTTAATAATAATTTGTAACGGCATTTCTTTTGTCATTTAAGGCCTGCGACAACCCTTTGCATATATTCCACTCTCTTCTTGTTTCCTATGAGTCAAAAATTCCGGTTTTTCATTATGTATTTTACTTGAAGAATTATTCATACAACAAGATTATAATACTGACCTCTGCTTTAATCAAAGTGAAGTGTGCGGTGGCGGATCAAGCAAAAAAAAAAAAACAAAAAATAACAAAACTCTACGAAAAAGAATTGAACAAATGTAGATACTTTAGCAGTTTGTTCATTGGGAAGAACTCGTTTTGTATTGAATTATTTTGAAAAATCGAAGAGGGAGTTTTAAATTCAATTCAGGAGTTTTACACTCAGAATAAATAGAGAATTTCACTCTTGAATCACAAGCATTCGTACTCAAAGATCCAAGAGTGAAATTTTGATCCAGACATTCTTCATTCAACGCTATTCTTTCAAAGTTTGCTTCCCCTCACTCCCCTTGCCTATAAGAACCAAATTGACAAAGAATTCAGCTCGGTTCCAAGAGCAAAATTTTTGAAAATTCAAGAACGAATAAACTTTTTTTCAAATTATTCGTTCTCGTTTTCAGCTAGTGTAACTTCAGTTATAAAAGATGAACCAAGTGTGTATAATGAACTAAATGGTTCTCCACACTTTTGCAACACACAAAGATAACCCCCCGAGCTTGAAACTCAAATGAAAAATTCTAGTTTTTGAACTGTAGACGAATTGTTAGCCATTGGGTAGAGAAAAAGAATGGATCGGCAGAGACTATAATTTGGCAATTGACAGTCAATCCCCATTCACCATATGAACTCACGTCATATACAAATGTCAAATCTATTTTAACTTCGCCAAAAATCAATATTTTTTGATCTGTATATTTTGTATTTTAGTAAAAAGATGCTAGTAACTTTGCTCATTTAAAAAAAAAAAACAAACAAATTTTTGGCGTTTTTCATTTCATATTGAAAAAAGTTTGTTTTAGACATTTCGAATATTTGTGGGGGGGTTGTGAGCTACCCATTTAAAAGTTTAAATTCGGGTTATTAAGCAATTATTCTGTATAAAATGAAAACAACAATTTTATCTCATATTCTGAATTAAGAAATATTGTCGAATAGTAAAAATTTATTGACGGCAGCCGGCTTGTTTTCTTTTATATACGAGCACGTTTTGCTGCTGGCTGTTCTTTTGTTTCCATTCTTTAATGTTTTTTTTTTTACCACTTTGGAGCGTTTTTCTTCTGACTTATTGCGCATTATTGCAAAATTCTCTTCGGAAGTCAAAATCGATTTTTTCAAAAATTCATTTTTCTATCAAGAAGGCCATTGACCATGCTCATTTTTTTTTAGCTGGCTCGTGGTCATTCATATTCCCAAGTCAAAAATGAAATTTTAAATCGCGTTTTGGTGCACAATTTTAAAGAACGTGTTTAGTGATAGGTTGCTTGTCAAAAGTTAGGTAATAAGAAGAATTTTTTTATTTGCTGTGGATGAATGTATCTTACAGCTGCCATAGGACCAATTGGGTGGAAAAAAATACTCGCTACTCTTTAGCATTACTCGCTACTCTCTGTAAACAGAAAGTGTCATCACCAATAAATTGATAATTTAAACTTAAAAAGTAGGCGCGATTTTGATTAAAATATTAATTAGTCAATAAAGTTGTGTATTCAGCTTTCTGCTGACAATTCAGGGCGATAACAACGCGTTCGCACAGCGTAATTGCTGTCATGACGGGTATGTCATGTTTTTGCTAAATATTCCAATAAGTCCGCCAGAGTTTTAAAGTGGCGCCTGTTATTTAAATCAAACTTTTCAGCTGTTTTTGACCACGTATCGTTGTGAATGTAAAAAAAAAATGACAATTTGTCAATGGAAACGGCTTCATTTTTAGAAATGAAAATGATAAAAATGAAGCCAGTCGAAATGGGCTATTAATAAGAAAAAAATCTTTTTTGGTTTTAATTTTATCGTTCTAAACTCGGCGCTTGTTAAGTTGATATGTTGTCAAATTGTTTCGCGAAGTTTGGCGAAATCAGATGACTATCTGTCGGGAAAGTTGGTTTTAGCTAGAAAAAGGTTTGATTTTAACGCTAGCGTTCTTAAACTCTGATGTATAAGACGACAATAAAAGTCTCCAATGTGTTTAATCTCCTCACTACCCAAATTCTCAATCTCAGATCTCTTTAAATTGTCAATTTTTGATTTTAGATTTTTTTAAATTCATGAAAAACATTTTTCCTCTTAACTCAACATCGGCGTTAAGGTTTCTTCTTTCCTTTCAACTCCTCTCTTAATACTCTGTATAAAAGGTACAATGATAGAAACCTGTCCAACCCTATAAAAAATGTGTATTCTTGTTCAAAGAGAGAAAACAAACGAAATAGTTTTTGCTATGTATAGCAATGTACTAAACAAAATCAAATATGTTCTGCGTACATAGGCCGTGGGCACTCCTGTCATTAGGTATATTCTGATTAGGCCAACGAGCTAATTCGTTTCAATGGATACAGGTCTCATTTGGAAATTAGTCTGCTTTAATTAAAATAGACTATCAGGCCTGTTTTTGTCTCAAATCGATTGATCGGATTTTGGAAAGTGAAGTGAAACATAAACATAGAAGTATAGAATAAAGATATGCGAAAATATAAAGTTGAAAACCGAAGTGCACGCAAGAAAAATTCCTATGCCACACAATAGAGCATTTTCGAAGGAGTTAGAATTTATTGAACCACAGGGTTGAAACACACACAAAATCCAGTGCCTCCCAGTAGTAGTTTACATTTTGTTAAAGTTTTCGCTAAAATTTCGCATTACATCAGGAAATCGAAGGCGACCATGTCAGTTAGACACTCGAAATTGCAACTTTTAATCAGCTAACCAGCTGAGAACATCCTTGTAGTTATGGTATCATGGAATATGCCTATATATCTTATAGCTGGAAAATCATTTGTTGTAAAAAGATCTGATTTTTCCTGGTAGCGTTGATTGCCATCATGACTGTTATGACTTACAGAACGATAATCTAAATGAAATCTTTGATAAACTTATCTATTAATTTAAGTTTCGATGACTTAAATCTGAAAAGGATTTGTTTTTTGGTGCGTCCAAATGCTCTCTGATGAGCTAACTGGTTTCCGAAAGCATTGCTTTTCACACAAACCGTCTTACATTAATCAAAAGGCCACTGACTGATAAACTGATACTCTAAACAATAATATCCGCATAATTCAACAGTTCATCGGAATGCATAGCCATCCTTCATATTTTCTTGGGTTTTTTTTGCAAGACCCATAAACCCATAATGACGCATACCCTCTGCAGTTCAATGGAAGCAAAAATTTGAATCCAATTGTTAACGCTTTTTTTTTTATTATATTTGTTTAGTCATATGTATGTGTTTACTTCATGTGGTGCGGGGTGTAGAAGAGAGGGTACATCGCATATGTGTTTTACGCTTTTGCTTAATGTATTTATGGCATTTTCAGGGTCAATACAAAAAAATAAAGAAAATATAAAAAAAAGACTGTCGAGCCGCAGCAAATGTTTGTCGACAACTCTGGTGGGTTTAAAGTGTCTCAGCTGCTACGGCGGCGGCAGTGCTCTATGTAAATCAAGCGGCAAACTGGTTTCTCACAAATGATTAATTTCATAACTCAATAGCACGGGCGCGAATGGCTAACCGAAACTTTTTTCTCATATGTTCTACTCACCAAGAGGTATATGTTGCATTGGGAGAACTTTTTTTTTTTTTTGCTTCAACTGTTTGACTTGACAATTTGTTAAGTTTTTTATTAGCTGTTTGTTAGGTACGGGGGAATTGCAAGTCAGCCAGCAAACTAGCCATTAAGGAAGTTGGTCAAGAAAAAGTGTTTATTCATTCTGAGAAGGGGGAGTTTTGCTAGATAATAAAAACCTTAATTAAACATAAGAATCGGTCAAGGTTCTAGGAATTCTTGAGTGATGCAAATTATGTTTACACAATAAGAGCCACAGAAATGGGTTGGGTCTTCTATATAAACAAATACCTATATGTATAAAATTGAAGTGAACCTTCAAATCACTGTGGCTGCTTTAATATTTGTGCCATTATCTTATCAATATTTACATTAAGTGTCATAATATCAAATGAAATAGATTATCTTTGGAATGAACTGGTCATAATGGTATGTACCAGCAAATTTTCCTTTTTTGGCAAACGTGAGTCTGGACTCACGGCTTAGACTTGATGTCAATACTATACTTTCCAACGAATTCCTAATAATGCACAATTAAGCTCAACCATATTCGGCTATATTTTTGTCTGATAGGTCTTATTTGGATCAAGGCCAACTTTTCTGCAGAAGTATCTTTAAAGAGGTTCGAATCCTTTCTTATCATAAAGTCTTAGGTCTTAAACTTGGGTGATGGAAACTAGACCGCGTGAATTAAGACCGCCGTCGACATCACAAAATGAAATTAGCCGCGCGGACTAATTTCATTCTGCAAAATGAATTTAGGCCGCCTTCACAAAATGAAATTAGACCGCGAGGCCTTAATTCATTTTGCAAATGAATTTTGACCGCCATTACAAAAAAAATATGTATTTTTGGCTTTTTAGTAAAAGATACTATCTATAACATTTAAAAAAAAATGAAAATTTGATACTAATTTCATTTTGTGATGGCGGTCTTAATTCAAACTTATATAACTTAAGGAATTGGTTCGAGCCTTAAAACACAACACTTTATTTCGTTGAATCAAATAATTGGGTCATTTTTTTTTTAAATGCCTGATTAAAATTGAATTACACGATAACAATAATTGATATTTAATAATTAAAGTAAGTTTAAAAAAAATGTAGCGCACATCAAAGTTGGTCTAAAATAGGTAGCTTATCTGAAATGGATAAAATAAAATAGTTTGGGTTCAACATAAATGTGGTGGTATCTTCCTCTACGTTTGGGAGGGAGAAAATATAGAAAATTAATCTGCTGGCAGCAAAAAAAACTCGATTGCTTTCTTAAATATTGAAGCCACAAAAAAGTTTACAAAAATTTCAAAAATCCAGTTACATTTTCTACTGAAACGAGAGCTAGTTAAAGTCCTCTAACCGACTTCGATATCCGTTACCATGAAAAAAAAACTGTTTTCCCGACCTTAGCGTGACCATCCAAAAAGTATGCAACATTTTTTCAGTGGTAGCGGGAGGCTTGGTCCACTTTGCCATAACTTGAGAACCGCTATCCGATCTTTATCATTTTTCAAAATTCTAACTATCCTAGAAGGTATGAATCCTCTATCTTTAAAACTTAGGAGATATAACTTTCAAATTGCGGGCGGGAGGGGGCGTGGCCAAAGATTTGAACAACTTGATCTGCGTGCAGATAAAAATTTTTTTCTCAAATTTCTTACCTCTCTGTGTCAACGGACGGACGGCGGACGGACAGGCTAAATCGCCTCGGCTTTTGATGCTGATCAAGAAATATATACTTTATTGAAATTCCTTCTGCCTGTTACATACATTTGCACGACTTTATATACCTTTTACTCTACGAGTAACGGGTATAAAAAAGTTATACAAATTTCGGGAATTTTTTTTTTGCACAGTTGCAATGTTTGACTTTAGTTTACTTACAAAACACGCACGGCTGCAATGTGTTTGTTCCCGATTGCTTTGTGATGCACCGTGACACGTTCAAGTTCATGTCACGGGTGCACATCTCTTAGAAACTACCCTTAGCCCCTTAATGCACTTGTTGTTTCTGTACTACATTCCAATTCAAGTGCTCTCTGTAGTCTACACGGTAATTATTTTCCGACTGTTGATTGAAAAAAATTGGATATTGTTACTTTAGTATTGTATGCCGCTCTGACTTGAGTACAAAGAATTTTTTCTTGTTTTTCATTTGCTGCTGCTGGACGTTTCTTAAGCCTAAAATAATTTCAACTTAGTGTTTATCCTTATATTGAGATAATCCAGATGATTATTTTAAGAGTAAGTTTTAATCCATAAAAGGGATAAATCAATATCTGAACCGAACAAAGGGAGTCCGGCATAGTGTCAGGTTCAGAAGGGTCTTGATTTTGGATCAGGTTTAAGTGACCGATTCGCAGCTTTGATTTAAATTAAATATCGACCAAATTCTCCAAAATTGTTGATTTCTTACTTTAAGTAATATAATATTCTATACAATATCTGTTGCGCCCTCATTTAACGCTTAAAATGTTGAATATCAATGACCAAACATATCTAAAAATGTATTTAAAGCAGGGGTCGGCAATGTGAACAGAAAAACTGAGAAAATATTTGTAGAAAGCTATCAAAAATTAGGATTTTTAAAAGAAAATTAAAGCAAAATAAAATTTAAATATCTTAAACATATTTTAAAATACATATTCTAATAATAATTTTAAGTAAAAGGAAATATCTGCTCACATTGCTCCGATTTAAATTAATTTTTTGTGACCTTTTCGGTTGAAGTTTAAATAATAATTATTATGAAATTATTAAGATTAAGAAGATTGGGATCGTCTTGAATTTCGATCCATATGTTATTTTTTGGAACCCGCGTCCTTTTCAAGTATATGTTTATACCCATAGAGACTTTAAGGCCCTCTTCTGGTCTCTGGTCTAGCTTATTTTTTTTTTTTAATTTACTTATACCCTATTTACACTGTCTTCATTTGTTAACTTTTTCATTTCTAAAAGTTTTGCCGTTTCCATTGACATTCACAACGATGCGTTGTTAAAAACAGCTAAAAAGTTACATTTAAAATCCAGGCGCCACTTTCTAACTCTCGTGACACACACGCCTTAAATTATCAGCAGAAAGCTAAATCCACAAATTTTTTGACTAATTTATATATGAAACAAAATTGCACCTACTTTTTAAATTCAAATTAACAAATAATTGGTGATAACACTTTCTGTTTCCAGAGAGTAGCGAGTTCTTTTTTAAGAATACACAATTCCTTCGTTGAGAATGCCATCATTTTTAAGAAATTAAAGAAATGAAGACCAAATTGAAACAAAAATTTGTATGGAAGAAATAACATAATTTTCTCCATAATTAATGGCTTTTCATTTCAAACGAGAAGGCCAAGCCTAACTTCGTCTTTGCCGAAGTTTTTATACCCTTGCAAATGTTTTAATACATCAGAGTTTAAGAACGCCAGCATTAAAATAAACACTTTTTTTCCAAATAAAACCCACTTTTCGACCGATAGTTCCTATGACTGCTATAAGATATAGTCATCCGATTTTGACAAAAACTTGCAAATCTATGTAAAAGCGTATAATATTAGTAATCGCTGAAGTGGGAGACGTTAACATTAGAAACAAAAAAGTTTTTCTCACAAAGACCCACTTTTCGACCGATAGTTCCTATGGCAGCTATAATATATAGTCATCCGATCCGGTCGGTTCCGACATATTAGCAGTGTGCAGTAAAAAGAAGACTCTGAGCAAAGTTTCAGCTCGATAGCTTTAAAACTGAGAGACTAGTTTGCGTAGAAACAGACAGACGGACGGACGGACAAAGCTCAATCGACTCAGCTCGTCACCCTGATCAAGAATATATATAGTTTATAGGGTCGGAAATGAATATTTCAATGCGTTGCAAACTTCTGGGCAAAATTATAATACCCTTTGCAAGGGTATAAAAATGAAGCTTCATTTCTTTGGTGGAAATAGGTTATTTAACGGTTTTTTAGGGTCTTAAAAGCATCCTGTATTATTCCTCGTATATGGAAGAATTCCATGTTTTTTCTTCTTTTTTTTTCAAAAGACTTCAAAAAAAAAAAAACAAAAAAAAAGGTCGGTAGTTTTTTAAAAAGTTGCTTTTTAAAAGAAAAATTTTCTTCGAAATTTTGTGGAGATTTTTGATCTTTATTTTTTTCGGTGAAAGCTTATACCCAAATGCATCAAATCTATCAAAAATAATTTTTATTTTATTGAAACCACGTTTTACTAACTAGTTCACAGTTTTCGCAAGTTTTGATGATGTAAGGCTTAATGGACGCAGAATTAACGTGTATTTGGCTTGTACCTAGTTTATAGATTCAGCTACGGGCCATAAAGGCATTCATACTTAGCAATTTCCCCTTTGCGTTGAGATAATGGTGACTCCCGGAAAGCTGTGAACCATCAACACACCTTTCTTTTAGAAGAGCCTACTATGGAGACCGAGAACTTTTTAAACTCCCCATACATACACACATTTTTAATTTTGTGTTTTTTGTTAATGATTTGTACAAAAAACATAATTTCAAAAATCTTTTTCCGATTTCTTTCCACAAGTTTAATACATCTGGTAAAATTCAGCCGCCTACACACAAGAGAACCTTCACATCTATAGTTGGCTAAACAATTTTTTGAACATATTTATCTTATTAAAGTTCTCCGTAGAAGTAGCCATCACCCTTTGTTTGACATGGTAGCCCAGTTACAAGTTGAACTCATTCCGAAAACTCTCTCTGGGTTCTCTTGGTTTATTATTCCGGTTTCTATCAAGCCCAAAATTAGTTACCTTGAGTAAAATATATTAAGCCAATTACCTTACACAATAACCACCAAATCGGGAAGTTATTATTGAACTTGCTTTTGGTTGCCGGTTCTCTCCCCTCCACCCTCATCTCGCCATAAGAGTGTGAACATTTGTTTCTTCCCATACAAAATCGACGAATCATTAATAACCAATTAAAGTTTTCCATAAAAGTTGTTCCAATTTGCACGCGTCGCGTCATAAATCAAATGCTAAAGAACATATTGAATATCTCGTATGCTCTCCAATTTTTTGATGAACTACCGTAAGGCCTTAAGAGGTTAGCTGGGAGACAGACGCCAGTCAAAGATCTTTGGCCAAGAGTTTTAAGCCTCAGCAGCTCTGCGTGTGTTCAAGTTGACTTTTTGAAGTGGGCGCAGGCGTAGAGCTCTGAATTGCAACCGCTTGTGTGTGTCTGTGTGTGTGTGTAGTCAAAGTCACTTTCAGCTTCGTTGCGATCGGTTCTCGGTTTCTCATAATTTTTATGTGCCCAAATTTAGACACTTTTTGGCGGCCACGTGGGCAGCAAACCGACAAAAATTTTCGTAATCATTGTCTAGCTCAATGAGAGTTGTTGTTCGCCTTATTAGCATAAGGCGGCTGATGGTTGACTTCTTGGAGGTAGCAGTACATAGGTCAGTTATCGCACAGATCAGCGAACAGCTGATTCATGCCGCCCGCACGTAATATGGCTGCTCAGTAAGGCGTGTCGCTAACATGAACATGAGCTACTGCCTCTGTTATTGACACAGTTCTGGGTTCACCTTAGCGAAATGTACTTTAATGCCATGTCACACTCAAAGGCATTTGTTGTCGCTAATGGTGGGCAGTCGGCCGGGGAGATAGCCGGGCGAGTTGATTAACTTGATTGGTAACGCAAAAACTCATTCGCCAACACACTGCTCCATGGTCTGGCTTAAGAATCCAACAGCGAGTTGCCGGGCCGGCAAGCGTGGAGCAGCTTAACGCTGTTAAGTAGCTTTCCATGTCGACTCCAAGTCCAATTCTCTTAATTCGACAGTTGCTGGGCGTTGCTCCAAGGACGGCCATTCATCTGTGGCTCCGTTAAGTAATAATTCCCGAACACATTTAATTGATATGCCCCCTCTCTCTCTCTCTCTCTCTCCATTTGCAGATTCGATGACAGCATCTCTTCCCGCCGACGCAAGGAACGTTCGAAGCGTTCGCATCGCAAATCGCCCGCCTCGAGCAGGCGTCAACACAAGTACCGTTACAGGGACGAGACCTCGCACTCGAGCTCCCGTCGCCGGCATCGCGATCGCCCCAAGGATGAGCGTGACAGTGGACGCAACAATCGTCAATCCCAAGCTAAGGTAAAAACTTTTCATTTTACATTTACACACACAAACGTTCAAGCGAATGAAAATTTAGGTAGGGCAACGAAAAAAAAAGAAAAGAAATAATAAAAAAAAAACACTCAAACAAAATGGTAAAAGATAAGTTAAGCATTTACAGATCGGACAGATATCGGACTGCTGCGTTCTGATGCCACGCCTCTTGATTGCATGATGCATGCATCCCCTGGTGGCTTGCCAAATGTTTTTTAGTTTACAATCAGTTGGCAAGTTACCGCTAGACCTAGCATTATGTTGTTTTTTAAGCGCTATCTGGAAAAGTCCCAGCTGGTGGCCGATCAGTTTGAGAATGCCCGAATTCCTTGTTACATCAAAATGCGTGAGTTGCCCGCACCGCCGCGTAACGATCATTGCACTGATCTGCTCTGTGAAAGCTCAGAGTTGCACTTCAGGCCATATCTCGAGGATTGGATTGTGGTCGAGTATTTTGCAGATCACGACAGTGACTATCTTGTAAGCTAACCAGCCACTACACTGCCCCCATTTGGGCCACTTGTGGTCGCCTGTCATCTGCCTTGTTTTGTTATCTATCGAGCGCCACGCATCGATTGGTGTTTGCACAGTTCACCTCGAGTATTGCATGTTGTCTAGCTCGGCTAATCGCTCACATGTGTTGGTGCTTTGTCAGTGTACTTGTACTTAATTTTGTATTGCAATCGAGTGGATCGATTGTGATCCACACGCACTATCGCGCACACTCTATGGGTCGGAATTTGCACTTGAAGAGCCAGGGGCTGCAGCTGTTGGGGGCAAGCGGAGGATTGCCCTATTTCTTTGTTTTGATCAATTTAAAATAATTGGAAAAATGATATCGTAAACTCTGAAGAAATATTGTTATTTCCTGAGAATCGCATTCTACCTTTTAAAATTGACATCTTAAAAACTTACATTCCGAATCTAAAATGTTTTTATACCTCTTATTCGTAAAAAGAACGGAACGAATGAATAACTAAATCTCAAAAAAAAAGGTGCGCGTAACTTCCATGTCCTATGCGCACGCATAGGAATAGATGAGCGTATTACAACTTCACCTAGAATCTTAGCAACGGCACCGTTTTACTTAAATCAAATTTAGTTTTGGATTTATTTTTACATCGTTGCCAGTCGTATTAAATTTGTTCAGAAATTACATGGACGTATGTAGAAAGCTATAGTCGGGAGAGTACAAGCGGATTAAAGCAAGTGGTTCCAGCGATGTGTGGAAATTCTACGATAAAATTGCGGAGGCCAATACTTCCGAATTTGTTGGCTATGTGTTGTGCAAGAGATGCGAAAAAACTTTTAAATTTCCCAAAGGATCCAGTCCATCAAATCTGCGAAAACATGTTTGTGCAAAAGCTCAAGCACCAGCGAAGTATTGCCTCAATTAAAAAAATCACGAGTGGTTGTCGATGACCGAGTCTTAAGTGAATTTGTCGCTCAAGACATTCGTCCGATGGGACCGTAAATGTTAGAGATTTAAGGATCTTGCTCGTTGTTTAGTTGATGTGGGAGTCAAGTTAGGGACCAAGCAGTATTTATGTTTACATTCCCATTTTTATACATACATTTTTATTCACTACAAAATATCGCAAAAAGATACCATAAAATAATTTTATAGCGTCACACCGCAATCTCTTCAATGGTAAATAATATAGCCAAGATCATAAGGAATGTTTCAAACCACTTTACGTGATGACAAGTTGCGGTATCGTTGCGGATCTAAGTTGTTTATTAATGGTCATCCATGTTATTTATCGTAGTTCGGCTGTAATGAGTTGTGTGATTTTTGTCATTAGCATCTTCTAGTTTCACCGGTTTAATACCCGGCCCTATCCATTTTATAATAATTTTTATTCCTTTTTTATTATTAAATCAAAATTTCTTTTTAGTTCTTACTCTTTTACTTTAACTTTTTTGATTTTATACACTTTTATTTTTTTTATTTTAATTTTTTTTTTTGTTGATTCATCTTTTTGGTTTCAACCACTACCCCATTTGTTCCTATTTTTATCAGCCATGCTTGTTGTTACTTGTTCCTTCCTCAAATTTTTTTAGAACTGTCACTTCACGTTACAAAACAATTATATATAGAATAGACGTCGAACCAGCTTTTTCCTCTCCCCAATCCGTCTACTTTTTAAATTCTTCACTTGATATTTTTTAAGCATAATTAATTATTTAGTTCGTCACAATACTTCACATGAAAAAATATTTTGAGTACACTCTTTTAAGGTTTAAAGAAAAAGAAACTTTGACTATTAAGGTAATTTGAAAAAATGTACAGAGTAGTTTTAGAAAACTATTGGAAACTATTGGAAAGGTTAGATATAACGGTCTCTAAAAATGTTCAATAGCTGATATTGATATAATAGATATTGAAAATTTGGATTTTAGATATAATCGATATTGATGTTTTGAGAAATATCGACAACCCTAGTGCACACACAGACAAACTGAAATCCGGTATATATTTCTTATGGTTCTTGTTGTTTCACAAATAGTTGCTTCATCTAAATGTTCTAACTTTAAGCATTCGTTCTGTATATATTTTTTCATAGGAAATGAATAATATTCGTGGTTGTGATTGGACAAGTTCAGCTCTAAATTTTCCTTACTTTTAGATGTAATGTGTATGTTTATTTAGAAATCCGGCTATAATAATTGATAAGAGGGTTACTTTGACTTACAATTGCAATTCCAATCAATCCAATCAGTTGTTCCTTGTTTAAGTAAGTGTCGAGAGTCTTTTTACTTGTAAAACATTTTCAATCCAATTTTACATACTGCTTGTAATATTTGTACCGTATAAAAAGTCCACAGACGTTCGCTTAAACAATAAATTCTTTTGAGTTTACATCAACTTGTGGAATCTCTCAATTAAGATATCTTAATGCTGATCTTTATACTGACCATTCACTGTGTCCACTATCTCTACTACCTCCCTTCCCACCGTTGTGTCCTAGATTATCTTGCTTTCGTTCAATTGATCATTTGACATTAACTTGTTGACCGTCCGTACCGCTGCCAGCTTCTTTGTCAGTTGCCCATTTCGCCGCCAATTAAGTGGCTGAGTAACGCGCATAGAATTTCGTCGCCAAGATTCAGTTCTTTCGACAATTGGAGCAGCAATTTATACGCCATGAGGCGAAAGAGACGCCAACTCCGAATGGAAATGGTGATTATGATGGCGATGAGGATGAGGAGCTCCTCACACGTTGTCAGCTTTTAAAGAGGCAACGGAATCACTTTGACCTGGTGGCCCTGTGCGATATGCCTGTGGATAAATACGCCGGCGAGAATTGGATTGTAGAGGAGTACTTTGTTGATCATACTGATGACTATCTAGTGAGTCAGTGAGTGACGACTTTTTGTTATTGTTGTCTGGGATGCATGGCCCTTACTCCCTCGCTCTCTCTCTCTAAATCTCTCTGTTGTTGGTCTATGCGCATGTCCGTGAGCCTCAGCACAGCTGATGGGGGGTCTGCGCGCGCAGCTGCTTTTGCCATTTGCTCTAAACATTTTTCGCCTTGTGGAAAATTAAAAATACACGCGCTGAAAGTTTTCTCGCAGCTCTTCTGCCAGTTTTCGGTTGAACATTTTCAAATTCTGAAACAGAAACAGATTCAAATCTTCGTTTGTCGGTTGTGTGTCGTTGTCGTGTAACGAACGGTACTACTTGATCCTCCTCTCACTCTCTCTAGTCTCGTCTCGTTTCGTCTCCTTGGGCGCATTTTGTTTATCCAACTGTGTGTGTGTGTTTAGGTTAGGAAAGTCTTGTAGATATACGAGGAAAACGCATTTCGCTTCGAGGAAAGTAAAAGGCAAAAAACTGCATTGTTTAGGCACTAGATGCCACGCCGTGACATAATCACAGGCAATCAGCCCCACAAGACTAAGAAAATTTAAGTGTTTTAAAAATAAAATCTAAACAACAACAACAAAAGTGCCGAAAAACATCAAAAGTACGCAAAACTCAACACTGACCGCAGTTTCGACTAAAATTATTTAAAACAAAAAAAACGCAACCAAAAATGAAAAGCTGAACTTTGCACTTGCCGCGGAAGGAGATGATCTGCAACAAAATGAACTTATTTTGCAGATAAATGAAGAGGCCATAGCGGCCAAGCGAATCAAAACAAAAACTAAAAACTAACAACACAGCAGCAGCAACAACTACAATTGGAGCAGCACACATAGACATCGTTTCTATACATCTATATGTATATATATACATAAATATCTACATAAGGGGGATTATTCATCAGCAGGCTGCCTGCCACATCATCATGTTGGTCTTTGATGCTCTGCTTCTTGTTCTATAGTTTTCCTTAGTTATTTTTGTAATGTTTTGCATTTATATTTAGTGCGCGCAAAATTATAGCGAAAAATCAAGACACAAACATGGCCATTTGAGAATAGTCTCAACTAGGGTGGAAAAGTTGATTTTACCTACAGTCTGCGGAACTCTCACACAATCAGGAGTGTGTATGCTGATGTGTGTGTGTGTGTGTGTGATATTTGGATTTGACAAGCTCAAGAGATCGGCAAATGTGTTACAGTGAAAGCTCATGCCTTGAACGTGCCAGTTTAAGCGATATAATGGAAAATCAATGCCCAACATAATGGAAAAAAATAATTAATAATACTATTTCTTCATTTATAATTTATCGCTCATTGGAAAACATCATGCAGAGCTTTTATATAGGTTTGTGAGCAACTATGATACAGTCCACAAATTAAGAGTTTTATTTTTCCAAAATTACTAATATGTAGGTAACATTTCACGAATATTCGTCACGAAGGAAAACTCGTTCCAAATAATAAACAAAAAAAAAAATAAGAAATAATCAAAGTAATAAATCACTTATACGGAATGGCCCTGTTCACCGCATACATCAAATATCATCCATCAAAAAATTATGGATTTTGTTTAACGCTTTGATGAAATTTTTGCCGGTAAAAATGGTATGCGTGAAAGCTATCATTTTGATTTTAACCAAATTGACAAAAATTAGCAATTATAGTTGCACTTCACATTCGCTCACCTCAACAATTGAACTAGATCCATCAATTTTTTCGTCATCGTTTGTGCTGGTGATTTCTCAATATTTTCTTTCAATTTAAAATTTTAATTTTTTTTTTTCTTTCTTCCTTTTTTTTTTCTAAGGTTTGTGTTCGAAGATAGATTCATGATTCTTAAAAAGACATATTTATGTCGAGAAGATAGCATCCAGTTTTCGAAGCTATCAAAAACATTAGTCAATGTTGTCCAAATGGACCTCATTCATTATAGTTATCATTCATGCGTTCTCTATCACGGCTTTACATAAGTGCATGGACTTTAAAATTGGACACCATTAGACAAAAATGGCCAAAAATTTGAGAATTAGAAATTAGAAAATTTTGCATTATGGAGAGTAGATATTTTAAATTTGAGGACAAAATATACATGCAGCTGAAAGGAATGCCCATGGGATCCCCAGCCTCACCCATCTTAGCAGACATTATCATGGAGGAACTTTTAGAGAGCACTATCAGGAAACTAAAGCATCAAACCAGAGTACTCACCAAATACGTTGATGACTTGTTTGCTATAGTGAGAGAGGACGAAGTGCAAACTACTCTGGAGACGCTAAATAGCTATCACAGAAACAATAAATTTACATTGGAACTAGAAGAAGACGGAAAATTACCTTATTTAGACACCACAATAAATAGACACGGCAACATTTTAAAAACAAAGTAGTACATGAAACCAACAGCCTCAGGACGGATTATCCACTTCAATTCAAAACATCCAAGAAGCATGATAATGAATACGGCACTAGGGTATATTCAACGAATGACTAATATCAGCGACAAAACATATCAGACAGCCATAGAATCGGAGATAAAAGTAATTTTGTAAAATAATGATTTCCCTATGCTAGTAATTGAGTCATTATTGAAAATACACAAAAACGCAAATAATAGAAGAATACAGGAACCTAAGAAATACCGATCACTCACATACGTACCTAAACTAACAGAACGATTCGCACGATCAAACTGCTACGACAAACAAAAAACATACAAATTGCGCATAAACCTTCAAACACGATGAAAGGATTTTTCAACAGGACCAAATCAAAAATAGACAAAGCGAATGTCAAGAATGTCATCTACAAGATACCATGCGAAGGATCTAAAGACGATATGTGTCTATAAAGGAACGACAAAATCCTAGTTAAAAACCCGAATAGCCCAACATAAATCTGACTACAAGCTACGACATCAAACACACATACAAAAAACATTGCGTAGAAAGCGGCCACTCGCCAAATTTTGAGGCAGCGACAATCCCTGCAGTTCAACGTCTCAGTACTGAATTTGTCAGTGCTGAATCAGACCTGAGAAGTAGGAATTGCTCCAACTCATGACTAATTTCAGTACTGTTTTCAGTACTGCCCAAGATTTTTCAGTACTGAATTCATGCCTGAAATCAAGCCTGAAAGATGAGAAGGTCATGACGTAGGCCCTGTAGTGTTAAATTCAAGCCTGAAATGCATGTAAAGGCAGCCATGCTTTCAGTACCTGCCCTTCCAAATCAGGGCTGATTTAGGTCTGATTCAGTACTGAGCCGTACTGAAGGGATACTACAACAAGAGCAGCATTACAACAAACGCTTCACATTAGAAATGTTGCATATCTCAAGCGTTTCAACTGACAGGAGACTCAATTTTAAGACTGATACTGAGAACTGCGCGCATTTATCATGACACTTACTCGAGCACTGACACTTAGTTGAAGACTCCTCCACATCAAACGTGTAAAGTTTTTGAATTTTGTCAAAGGATTGAATGTTTAATATTGGTGTATAAATTTTAGTTTTGAGAAAACATAAATCGTTTTTTCTATCAACCTGATCAGCCGGAAAAATACATAAATTTTTACGAAATATATCTAGCGAAAACATCGCCGCAAATTTCAGCAGCACTATATTGTGCGGCGAATGCAACATCTATTAACTCGCTCTCACACATTTCGATTCCCATAAGAGCAAAATTACTGCTAGAAATTGTTGGTAAAACAACCAAGTGTCATTCCAGCCTAACATTAGCACAGATATTGCCATGGCTAGCACACGACTACACTCTCTTACTTTTTGGCCAATTTCAATCAATTTTTTTCAGAGTTGAAAAAAGAAGCAATAAAACCAAATGATCAAACTATATAAAGAATCATGCATATCTTCAGCGCAGGTTTCTCCAACAAGAAGGGAAAGAAAAACAAGCTAGAAAATCGGTCAAACCTCTATCTCTTGCTATCTTTGAGATCTGTTTATACAGACGGACAGGGGAATTTATTGCTTACTTCTATCAAGACTGGCCCAATTTTAACTCAAAAATATACGATTTTTGACTAAAAATTGTTATTTTTTAAAGTTTACCCGAGAAAGCATAGCGCTTCACTCAATTTCATATAAGAAACGAATCCGAATCTGAGACACCGACTCAATTTCACTCGAAACCAACCGAGGCCAAAATCTCAAGAGATTTTGACACCCCCGATTGATATCTTTTATACTTTCGATGTGAATGACAATATGTCGTTATTTCATTTTAAGTTCATGTTACTGAAAGAGCGTCATATCACAGTTGTCTCTGCAGTCGATATTCACAAAGATCCTTCGGCTATATAAAACATCCTATATCGCTCTCATACTTCAAGACTGGCATAACTCAAAAAATACGATTTATTAAAATTTTTCTATTTTTTGTGAAGATTTGTCATATTGATATCTCTTCTGACTTTTTTCGATATGTGTCCAAATATAATTTTAAAGTTCATTCATGTATAATGCTTAAGGGGTTTTTATGATAAATTCGAAACTAAAAGAATAATTTCTTTCTGAATAGCCCATTGAGAACTTAAACTCGTTTTCTCAAAATATATTTTGAACAAATTTTTTTAATGCAAAAAAAAAAACAATATTTTTGAGGCATAATTGACAAAAACAGTTTTCTTTTCTTGATAGCTCCAATTGAAGTAAGTGAGCCGACTTTTAAACAATTGATTTATTTTATAGGGTGGGAATTGATGCCTTCTCTCTATTAGGTTCTTTTGCACAGACGTCCTTGATTTGTTAGCAACGAACGGACTTCAATGTGCTAGCCTTAACACGCGAAAGGCATTAAATGGTAGGGCCTAACTTGCTCACAAACCGGCTACTTCCTCTAAGAGAATTTTGATTAGTTGTTGATTTATTTTCCTTTATTGAGCAGGCTCCACTGTAATCTTTTGGTACTAGCGTCACACACCACATATGTATTTGCTATGTACTACGTATATTACCCGACTGCGCCAATTTACGTGCGTTGTCTATTTGTTAAGCATAAAAAAGAATTAATTTTTGAACAGAACACAGCCGAGAGGAAGAGTCCCAAACTAACAACGACCCCCACCGATCACATGTATAAGTACGTGCAGAGATCACAGACAGCCGGGCCGTCAGTCATTTTGGACGCCTCTCCAGGGCCCAAATGAAATATATAGGGCAAGGTGTAGGCAGGGATTTTGTGGGAACCGCAGGCGGCGCCGCCATCAATGAGCTCATTTGCTGTTTACGATTTGTAATTTGTATATGCGCCAGATCTCTGTCTATATATATTTGGTGCATATATCGGATATATAAATGGGCGTCAATGAAACCAACGGGAAGGCAGGAAAAGTTATTTGTCGATCAATTAATCGAAATGCATTTGCCAAAATGCCAATGAGACATTGACATTGAGCGCACGATCCGGTCCCCACATGGGCAGGGCAGGTTTCTTTATAGCAAACTACAAAAGACGCGCGAGTCTCGCCAAGCAAGTCGAACCCAACGCAATTCGAGGGAATCGAAGCAAGTGCAAGATTAGATAACCATTCTTTTCTGGTGGTGACCAACAAATTAAAGAGACATCGTCTGCTCTCCAGTGCAATGTCCAACGAACTAAGCGAACTGATCGCTCTAGGATGTCCGGATTTGACATCACAGCCGGAAGGCAGCCAACAGATCGAGCTGATTATCAATGGGCAGCAGCGTCGTCTGAGCATTAAACAAATGACAGCCACCGAGTTGGTCAATCTGCGAGCAGCAGCCGCCGCTGAAGCAGAGGCTCAAGCTCAGGCCCAGGCTGAAGCCGAGGCGAGGGCCATTAAGGAAGAGACACAGCGTTTGGCAGCCGTTGCCGAGGCCAAGGCGAGGGCACGAGCTGCAATCGAAGTGGAAACTCAACTAAGGCGAGTCATGGAGCTGGATAAACAGCGACAAAGTGACATGAATCCACCACCACGGGATCGAGTCATATCCATGCCTAGTGTTTTGGATGATGCGATGGAAATGCATTTGTTAAATGCCAGCGATCCCCAGATACCCGTCATAGAGTCTTTCCCAGCCAAAAGCGATTCCCAACTGGCCGATTCCATTGAACTGCTGCGACAGCAACGAGCGGCAAGAGATGTTCGTTCCCACAATCATAGCCGAGAGCGCTCCGTCTCACCGGCTGACCGTAACCGTGAGAGGAGTGCTGCTCCCAATCGTCTGCATAGCTCCAGCATGAGCAGTATGGAGTCGAACAGTGTCAGTGCCTCGGGCTCAGGCAGCAAGACGACCAGCCGACGCGGTAGCACCACTAGTGCAATCACCGAATCAGCCGCAGAGCAAACGCCAGCGGCACCAAAGTTCCCGATAACCAAAACTGTCTCAGCGCCCAATATGAATCGGCGCCTCAGTAGCCTAAGCTCTATGTTTCCAGGTCCATCTCCATTGGTGGCCCCCGAACCGTGTCTTCATACTAATCCCGGGGCCCTGCCCGAAGTGGAACACCGTTCGGGTCGTCAAGAAGATGGTTATCGTGAGATACCCAGCGGCAAGATGGTGCATCGCACCAAAACCCCTCCCCCCCGTGGGTGCTAATCTGGGTGTATGCCTTAAGCGTGTCACCAATCCCAGTGGATCGATTGCCATCAAGCCCAAAGAGTCGCCCATGCTGGGTGTGGTTCTACGTAAAGTTGAAAGGAAAACCATGCCACAAAAGAGCATTCTAGACGATGAGAAGCCCCTGTATCACTTCTCCATTGTGCGCAGCGATCATAAGGAGCATGTGGCGCAGAAACCGAAACCTAAACCCGCTCCGCCTGCCGGCAAGCCCAATCCAGGTGGCATACTCACCGGACCGCAGGGAACACGCACTGTCCATCCGCAACCGAAACAACCCGTGCCACTTAAACCGCAACGTCCGCAAATTGGAGTGCCCATAACCATCACGAAAATTGAGGGAGACAAGATTATAATAATTAAAAAGATTATTGTGCCCAAGAACAGTAAGATACCGGAGCAGTATCAGCAGGTTGGTGATCGACCGATTGATCGTCGTCTGTGGTGTCCAGTTCGTCTAGTGTACTCTCCTCCCAGTGTTCTGTTCAAAATCTTGTAGAATTTACCTCGTTGTTGCTCAGTTTTGCCTTTTTGTTCAGTTGTACATTTTGCTCAATTCAAGCAAAGAGAGCCCCTGCACAACTGAACAAAAAAGAGCAATTGAGAACAGCCCAATACAGGCATACACACAGCACACACACACACACACACACACACGCACGGACGCGACGAGTATGTAGTTTATCGAGCGATTCCTCCCCTTTAGTATTCAAACCAAAAACTTAAATGAGTGAAGATGTTGGCAAAGTCGCAGCTGCAACTACAACTCCAGTCGCCAGCGTCGTCGGCTCTGGTAACCTAAAACCCAAAGAGGAATCTCTGCCAGCCATGCAGAAACCTACGCCACCGCCCGCGAACGGACAACAGTTCTTTCAAGTCGTTTCGCCTCAATTTGCCTCCGTGTTGTCCTCGAGTATACCCGAGACCAAGTGTGCTGTTCGCTCGCCCATCTCCTCCCCTCTGGCTCTGCGCAAGAATCGACCATTGCTGCCTTCTAGTCCCAAATCAACACCTCCTTTGCCACGCAAACATCATCCCTTGGCGTACAATGCGGCCACTGGAACCATCACCACAGCCGGAGCCACGGCCACAGCATTGCCAGCTCGTCTCATGGCCACCATAGCTTCTAGTTCCGCCTCCAGCATATCACTCTCATCGTCCAGCTCGCCGTCCTCTTCACCACCGCCACCGGTACCCTGTCGTGCCCCCAAGCATAATGCCAAGCCGGCAACTGCTGGCGGCGAAATCGATCTGGACAAGCTGCTGCAGCAGCAGCAAGAGCTGGAGGAGAAGTCGGCGGCTGCCACCAACAGTGCCAAGCTGGATGCCAATTTCTACGACGCCGAGATCGAAATGATGAACAAGTATCTGAAAAGCCTGCCCGACTACAGTGAATTGGATCGCAAGTTGCATCAGGAGTTCCAAGAGTGCGAGGATCTCTACGATCGTCTCAAGCGGCAGCAGCAACAGCCCCTGGCCAAGTCCAATTCCCAACAGTCGGTGACACCTGCTGCCAACACAGGCCTTGGCCTAGCCAAATCCTCCTCCATACACTTTCAAAATAATCGAGGGGTGGCTGGGGCTACTCCTCGCCTGGCGTATCCTTCCATTTTTACACAGGCAGGCGGGGCCGAGCCCAAATTGCAGCGCAGCATATCCAGCTCAAATATGCCACTGGCTGCTCCCACACCCCTGCGTCCGCTTCCCCACAAGAATAGCCTGCAAAGTGGTTCGAATCTCTCGCTGAATAAGCAGCTAATGAATGAGTTTTGGTGTGAAAACCTCAATACCTCACAAAAGCGCCAAACCCCCAAGCGTACATTCTGGAACTATGAGAAGATTTGCGGTGCACAGTTGGGTGATGCTGGTCAACCCTTTAAGGTGGATGCCAAGACAGCAAAGAAGTTGGCCATCTTTGATCCCACGGTGGCCGAGGCGGCCCAGAAGGAATTGCAAAAGCAGCCAGCCCACAAATTGCAGAAGAATGCCTCACTCTCGCATCTGGATCTCAAGGTCAGGCAGGCAGTGACCAAGGATGATTTGTACAAGCTCATCTGCAACGAGCAGTCACCCACAACGACTCAAACTGCCTTTGTGAGTCGGGTGCCAGTTAAGCAGCAGCAGCAGCAACAGCAACCCCTGCCGAAAAGTGTCTCCATGACACACGTTCCAAATGGTGGTGGGCAGCTGGCACGCACCTCCAGTCGTACGCACATACCCTGCTATATGAAGAACCTGCCCTCGCTAAGTCGCAGCACTTCCAACTCGGCCATACTGATGCCACGCAAGGAGCTGCCAGCGCCACCACAGCCCAAGCAACCTGTCGCGGCTAAACCCTCTGGGGTGATGAAAAGCTCTAGCAGTTCATGTGTGCCCTCACCACGTTGTGCTGCCGCTCTGTTTCGTCGTCCGGCAGAGACTACTACCCTGAACACGCCGGCAATTGCTGAGTCTGCAGCTGATTGCGCCTCTCTAGAACGCAAATCGGAGAAGAGTAATAGCACCATCAGTACGAGCAGTTTTACGGTGACCAACTGCTGCACCACACATCTGCCGCAACTATCCAAGTTTACCTCATCATTTCACATTGCTCCCGCGGCCACAACAACAACTACACAGGTTCAGCAACAGCAACAACCACCCACTGAACAAAGCAGCAAAGCTGCAGAAGAGCTGCCAACAACATCAGCAGCCACAAAGCGCCAAAAAGATGTGGACAACAAGCTAGAAAAATGCTTAAACGACATGCTAAAGCTAAAGAGTAACAACAACATGTCACAGGCGCTGACAGGCGAAAACAAAGAAACGTTGACAACGCCAACAACAGCAGCGCCAGTTGAACCCCCAACGACGAGCAGCAGCAACAGCACCAGTAAATATGCAACCGAGTCGCAGATTCCAGTGCCAGTGCAGCTGTACGATCCACAGATGCCATTACTGCAGCAACAACAGCAGCAGCAGCAGCAAAAGAATTGCTATCCCATAGGTAAATCCAATTCTACATCACAACTGCCCATGGCTGGATATCAGCGACTGCTGCAACAGCAGCAACAACAACAGCAGCAGCAACACTATCCCCAGCAGAAGCGTCCCTTCTTGAATTGGAATAGTTTTGCCTGTTCGGCCATGAATGGAACCAGTGATCCCTTTATGCAGCAACAACAACAACAGCATCCCCATAAACTACAGCAGTCCTACTCCTCTTCCCATGTGGTGGCCAAACAACCCACCAAATCCGGATTGGCCATGTTTTTGCAAAAGAACACCAATAAGGAGAATAAATTTGGACAACCCCTGCAGCAACAGCAGCATCAGCAGCAGCTAGCTCCTGGCATGATGCCACAAATGTATGGCTATCAGGCACCAAACACCTCCAAACAAAGCTATCCAAGACCTGGTGCTCCACTTACGCATTCGGTTTCCTTTAGCTCGGCACAGAGACCAAATGCCCTGCAGTTCCAACAGCAACAACAACAACAACACCAGCAACCCCAACTTCATCCAAATTTTGGAATCGGCGGCATGATGAGTCGCAACTATTACAATTTGCCTAAGCAACAGCCAGAGCGTAAGCCATTAACGACCTTTGATCCGTATGCCTATCCCAAGCCAAATCAAGTTAAGTACCAGCAGCAGCAGCAACCGCATCCGCATACGCAGCAGTTTCTCAATGCAGCGGGACTTCAATACGATCCAAATACAAATACGCAATTGTATTTCGCGCAACAACCGCAGCAACCGCAACAACAACAACAACAACAGCAGCCAGCAACAACAACAACAACCCATACAACAAACCAATTCTGTCATATTCAATCACTCAAATCAACACCAGCAAAATGAAATGTCCAAGTCTGCCTTGGGACTGCATTTCATCGAGGTAGATTCTATACCCACCATATTATGCGTTGCCCACTAACCACAAATGCTCCCCCCGCCGCCGCCGCCGCCGCCTAGACTTGCCCAAAAATAGCCAACTGACTCATTTGCTCCAAAAGGCCTTTAACTCCAAGAACACTTCCTGTATTCGTGTGAATCCCTCACCCAACAAGACCCTACCGCATCCGCCTGCCTGCTCTTGACGTTGCACAACCTCGACAAAAACTGCAAGAATTCAATGTCAATTTTTGTGTACTTTTCTTTTGTGTTTTCTTGGGCTCTTGCTAAAAATAGCATTTGGCCACTTAATTTATGTTTGTTTATTTTAAGTTTTTAGATTTAAACAATTTATTTATTTTTTTGCTGTTTTTTTTTTTTTAAACCGCCTGCTGTTTGTTCGTTTTTAATTCTTTTTACTAATAACAATTAAAAAACACTAAACAAAAAGTGCTTGGTTCAAATATGTAACAACAAGCAGGACGCTCAGATGTTGCTCCCTCTTTTTCTCTCCCTCTCTTTTGAAATAAAGCAAAAATTGAACACCCCGAAAGGCTAATGCTCTTTCTAATATTTAAAAGTATTTCAATAACTTTTAATTAGTTTTTTGATTAGGGCTTGAACTGAATTATTGTTTAATATCAAAGAGTTTTATACTCACTGAGTTGAAGAAAAGTAAAAGTAACGTAAAGGGCTTTTGAAAACCTAAGGTTTATACTAGGATCCAATAAATAGCTGCAGAATTGGGCGGATATTGGGCTCGAGTTCGGTGAAAATCCACAAAATTCCATATAACTTCAAGACCAAATAAGGGACATTACTTTTTTTAGTTCAAATTTTGAAAGATACATCAACCTAGCGCTTCGTTTTTTGAAAAATAAAGTGTGTAAACATATTAGATACTAGCAATAACCCGTCGCGCTTCGCTGCGCCTTCAACAGTATAGAACCAATGCACACCTACCTCCCATCCACATCCCACCCACATACCATTCACTTCCCACTCACTTTCCTCCCACATCCCACTTCCAAAACAACTTACCACCCACATCCCATCCACTTCCCAACCACTTCCCAGTGGGCATCCCGGCGGTATTTCCAACATCGGAAAATGAATTCTCATTTTGACCTTACAAACCGAGTTTCAAGTCAATCGGGTGAAAAATAGTATTTTCCATGCAGAATTTTCCGGCAATTTTCCCGCATGGGGGTAGATTTTCCGACATTGAAAAATCACATTTCAAATTATTTCGTATTCTACCCCTACAAACCGAGTTTCAAGCCCGGATGAAAAATATTTTACTTCATGCTGACTTTTCCGGGAATTTTCCGACCGTTGGGTCAAATTTTCTAAAATCGGAAAATCACATTTCAAATTATTTCGTATTCTGTCCTTACAAACCGAGTTTCAAGCCAATCGTTTGAAAATTAATTTTTAGAATGCAGAATTTTCAAACCTTTTCCTCGTGGGCGGATTTTCCGAAATCGGGACCAAGTTTCAAGTCAATCGGATGAAAAATAAAATTTTTCCGACGCTTTTCCGGGTGGAATTTTCCAAATATTCTTTCTTAGTGCGCGCCTGCATTACTAAACGAATGTCTATGCCAAATATCAGACCTGTAGTATAAGCCGTTTAGGCTGTGGGTTGATAATATGTCAGTCTGTCACTATGTCAGTCGGGCGTACAGCTTTACAGATATAGATTTACATCAACAAAGCGTTCAGGTTGTCGTATTACCTAGGTGAGACCAAGGAACTTAAAGATCGACATGTCAAATGGTCGAGAATTAAATCAGGATTCTACTCTTTTAACTCCTTTCTCCTACTCCTTTCATCCCAAGGAAGACAATTAAAATTCTACTTAATACCCCACAATGCACACTCATTCCCCAATACCCCAAAAACCATCAGCAGAGTACACTCTCATACCTATTTTGACGGCTGCTTTTTGTGGTTTTAGTGGCAAACAATAATAGAAAACGGGTGGTGGCAGACATTCAGCTCTCCCGTACGGTTGTACGGTTGGACCGTGTTCTCGGTTCTGTTCTGCCCTGAGCATACACTCGCCAGCTACTTTGGGAACTCTGTCTTGGTCGTCGTCGTCGTCGACAGCATTGCGATATTTTCAATTTTTATAATTAGTATTTGTGGCGTGCGCTTTCGTAAATGTTGCGCTGATTTCGGCTTCTGTTTGTGTTTTTCAATAAATGGCATAAAAAAAAGGAAGAAATCAAATGGCTCACAGTGCGTGTAACGGAAAAAGGAATTGAAATCGAAAATTGAATGGAATTTGATTTCAAAAGCGCGCGCTAGCTAGCTGACTAGCTGGCTGCTCCTGTTGTGTGTGTGTGTGTGTTCTGTCTATTTCTGTCGAAGCTGCCAAATCTCTAACAATTTCAATTATTTTTACACATAAATACGCTCTGTCTATACTAAGATATTTTGTAACCATCAGAAACAAAACCAGCCACAAATTAGTACAATTAATGAAATAGACCAGAAACCACGATACCACCACCCAAGGGAGGCGACTTAAGTGCTGGCGGAATTGTCGTCATCTCCTGCTTGAAAAATGGCCACATTTCTGAATCGTTTTCATCGTGAGAAAAGCGAAAAGATTTTGCCAAATGCAAATGGTGAAAATACTAAGAAAACAGCTGAGACTGAGGCGCGTCCGCAGCGACGCTACATGCGCAGCGCGACAGCGGCCAGCGTTACACAGCTGCTCTCCGAGAGCTGCAACAGTTTGCTGCAGCGATTTCGACGCAATCCGAGCGAACGACCTGATAATAAACAGCAGCAGCAGCAACAACAACAACAACAACATCGCAATCGGTAATCGATGCAAAAAAGAAATGAAGCAAAAGATTTATAATTTATTTTTAATTTAGCGTTTCTTTCTTTTTTCGTTTACGAAAAACTCGGTCAAAATGTTGCCACGATGCGCCGCGTCGCGTTCAGAGATCATCATTTATTTTGTTTTTTTCTATTTTCATTTTATTTAATTAAAAAGTGGTCAACGCGTAATTACGTGTTTAGTTTAGTCGCAGTTGCCTCGCTCCTTTCAACAGCATCGCGCGTTACATTTTTTTAGCATTTCTCTTAGACGAGAAGGCCAATTATGTAAACACACAACTCGAGTGCGTTTTCGAATTGCCAACTTCCAGTGTGCGAAAAGTGTATGAAATACGCCTTAAGTATTTTGAGTATAACCATAGTTAATCACATGTAGAGCGACTCAAAAACAATCAGTGTAATTGCGTATTTAGTGGGGCGAAAGTGGTCAAAGTGTTTCGATTATGATTCGAATCAATATCAAACTATTTCGATCTAAAGCGAGAACATTCCTTGCAAAAAGCTTACTCAAAAGCTCTCAACAAATTACTTAGTATAATTATTCTTAGGGTCTGCGAATAAGTAGGTGGCAAATCAAATTATTTATCCCTTTAACGTCAATTTCTTTAAACTAAACAAAAGTTCTTCAGAGCAAATTAAAAAGATGCCCCTTGAATGTCGGACTAAAACTGAATCTCTCAGAAACGGTGCGCCTCTGGTTTTGTTGGACCATGAACATTTTAATGGTCTTCCTCTTTTTGAACACTTTAAAATTTTTCTCAAAAATTTTTCCCCCTTCTCTCTTTTTTTTAAAGAACTTATATATGGTTCTCAAAAGTTTTGCACCATCAAAATAAGTGTAAAACAATAAAAAAGCGCTAAAGAAAAATCAATTCTGTTTACAAGAACAAAAAAAATGTAAATTCATGTGGCAATTGTGCCTAAAAATGGCGCCAAAGACATATTATTCTAACTTTATATTTGCTAATTACCTAAAGTTTTTAGATCTTTTTTAAGTATTGGTATTAGGCATAAAACTGCGAAATTTTACAATTTTTTTTTCTAAAATATAAAGTTAATAATTCTCAATTTATATCTACAAAGAGAAGTAAACTAAGGAAGCAATTGCCTTGTGTGGTAGCGTTATTAGTCTTCATTAAATTCTGGGCGATTCAACCTTGGGTCCTCCAGTGATGGAGCTTTTACGACACGGAGTCTTAGGCTGCCTTCACACTGTTTGGTACATCAGACATGATAACCTAGTAGGCCTGCATTTCCCCTTTAAAATTCTATTAATTTGACCAGATATTCAATTATAAGGGGGTATTCTTCATGTCGAAGCTGTTTATTTTGACCTTTTTTTAAAAAAAATCTCATCTGAAAACGCAGAGTTTTTCCAATTCTGTTGTTTCTTATGTTACAATCAGATTGAAGTAAGCAAACAAAATTTTACTGCTTCGATACGAGAGCTGTTCAAAAAGTTCTCGGCCGTCAAAGTGGGTTTCCATAAAATAAGGAATAGTGCTGGAGGCCATGATTCCACTTCTCCTGGTTGTTTGAAATGAAAACTAAAAACGGGATTATAATCAGTATAGAAGTCATTCTGGTCTGACCTTTTTTTGACAAAATGGCGGCCATTGAAAAATTAAAATTCGGTTTTAGGCCCTTCTTTTGTAGTTTAGAGTAAAAAAAAATAGTAAAAATTTATTTAAAAATATGATTGAGATTAATTGGTCAGAATTCTACGTCGATTTCACTTTGACTCATCAAAATCGGTTTAGTGTAACCGCAAATATCATGGCCGCCAGTTCGAAAAAAACGGTAAAACGGTAGTCTCACTCTCTCTCTCTCTCTCTTGACAACTTGATAAATTTTAGTCAGTAAGCAACTGTTGTAATCAAAGCATCTCCGCGGACGAATTTTTTGTGTTTTACTTAGTAGCTTAGTAGGCTTTGTATTGAAATTTATTACTCTCTCGCTCTCCTTGACACAGATATAAAGAGTTGTGAGAGAGCGAGAGAGCCTTCTTTGTTTAGTATACCTTGGTTTCGAGATAAATGCGTGTAAAGTTTGAAGTAATTTAAAAATGGCTTGTGTTATCGAAGACATTGCTCGACAAAAAAGGCTATATCTTTTAAAGTATTTCCAGTTTCAAAAAATCCCTTTGGGGCTTTATTCTCAAATATCCCAGCTATAAAAAAGCAACAAAAAAAATGGAAAAAACATTTTGCACATGGAGAATACCGCCTTAAACCAAACAAAAAAGCTGCCTTACACTAAAGTGCCCAGTCATTTGTTAAGCTCTCAGCTTGCAAAAGCCGTGAGTTTCAAACACTTTGAAACGCCTCTCTTTTTTGAGTGATGTTAACTCCATCCTGACAAAGAGAACATTCATTCCCAGCTCAACGTGTTATGTCGAAAAAGTAATGCATTACAATCGCTGCTTTTCGCTAGAGAGATAGTAATCTAAAACAAACAGGCTGGGATCATTCTGCATTACAACTTTAAAAATAATGTACGCATTCGTAATGGGAATCCGATGACAGTTCGGCTCTGGCCATTTTTACTAGTAAAGCAGGCTGTGCGCTCTCCGTTTACAAAGGGGCCAAAGTAATGCAGATTGTATTGGAGTATTTCCTTCATATTGATGGCACAGTAACGTGTTGTGACAACTCAAAATGTTACTAAAAATTTTGGTCGACATAGGAAAACAAGTTGGTTAGAGGGAGACGGAAAATAGTCACAAAAAGAACTCAATGACTCTAGAAATGACACTGAGTAATTGATTTTCTTTGACGGTAGAGTGTGGTAGATTTGTGGCGTAGATTTTATATTTTTATTTTTTTTGTGATAAAGTGATTGTTTTAGTGACCTTTTTGATTGAAAATCGTAGAACTTTTTACCATAACTTTTGTAAAAACAAGACACGCACAACACCACAAAGGAGGCTGGTTGACAGTATAGCTATTTCATGAATACCAATTCAATCTTCAGCTGTCTGCGCCTGTCCTTAGTGTGTTGGCAAAAAGTACCTCATGACAGAATTGCTATGACCGCTTGGGAATCCCAAAGGCAGGCTTGTAGCAAAATCCGACATCAGCAGCAAACGCCAAAAACACTAAGGCTTTGAGTGTGTGTGCATCCCGTATCGGCCCTTCTGTTGTTAGTGGGGAAATTCTTTCCCCGCATTTCAACTAACACAGGCGCCAATTGTTTGAGTTGCCCAAAGCAATCAAAAGGGGGTGTTGTTTTTAAATGAAACTGTAAGAACCCACGTTTAGACACAAACTACAAAAATATATATATTTTATATTTGTTGTTTATAGCGTTAGATCCGAACATTATAAACTGTTGAGTGACAGCCTTTTCGCAGCACTCTCTCACAGTAACTATTTTAGGTTTAGTTTTGTTTTGTGATATTTTTAACAATCAGTTTATTTCTTTATCTCACAACTCCGTATTGGGCTATAGCAAAAATATGGCCCTGAAAGATGAATTAAAGGCAATTTTTTAAGGAACTGTTAAATCTTTCTATTCAAGAGGCCATCTTTTGTGTGAAAGGCAAAGCATAGCTGTTTAGAACTGGTCTGCAAACAAAACATGAATTCTACGACAAGTTCAAATCACTGAACCGAATCATAACATCATAGACATAACAGTTAAAAAAGAAGCAAAAAATTGGACAGTCGGTATTAATACAGTTCTCATTATAGGGTTTAGTATTAACGTAAAGTAATGTCAAATTTTCATATAAAAATTTTAAAAGGAGAGCAGACGTAAAATATTTTGTATGAGATATTTACTTTACTTCTCGTAGGGCTTTTACTGTAAGTCGAACTACAAGAAATTATTATAGAATTAAGAAGAGATAATTCTTGTTTTGAACATCTACACAGAAAAAAAAGATCCCCGTAGAATGGATATGCAAATTTCCACATTAAAATCCATTTTTTTAAATATCCCTTTCACTTTTTTCAGTTCCTTTGAATGAAGAATAAAGATCAATGAAATATTTTATTTCTGATGTATCCGTTTTAAGCGAAAATAAACCGATTTCGAAAATATCCAATGGATCCCTAAAAAGGATACTTAACTATCCAGTCCAAATGGATACCGAAAATATCCTAAGGATCATGAAAACTATCCTTTTTTTCTCAGTCTGGTAACCAATATTACTTTTCATTCCACCGACCAACATACTCTAGTCATTTTGTGGTTACGAGAAAAGAAACAAAAAAAATTTATGTGGAAGTGGAATGAAAAACATACCTCCATGTCTCCATATCTGAGTAAAGAATTAACAACAAAGTAGGTGTTAGACTTAAACATTACAATCCTGCATGTTTTGAAAGACTCCGAAAAACACGGAAAATCAATCGTTTTGATTAAAAGAAGAATATTTAAAAGTTAAAGCGTTCAGGCTCTTACTGTATTTAAGCAATGATCGATACTGTAATTACGCAAACATGAACAAAAGCGCAATTCCAAAAAGTACAAAATATTATCTTCGAAAAGAGTACGATGCTCTTTTTGATGTGGGTGGCTTCAAATCTCTGTAAACCAGGGCCGGCCAAATGGAGAGGACAGAAAAATATGACTGGCTCTCTCTGATCCACAGTGAAGCATGACTTCGGCAAGCATTCGGTGGGCCCTGCTATAAACCCCTGAACCGAACTAATTCCTATCTCCGACTGAATTATGAAAGAGTACCACCTAATTAATGAGCTCTGGAAAACTTTTAATTATTTTTACAAAATTTTTTTTATTTAGAAAATAAAGCTTTTCAGTTAAAGGCCTGATTCCAGATGACATAAAAATCAATTTTTATATTGAAGTTCACATGAATAGAAACACTTTTTAACTGGTTTAAAATCTGAATGCTATAGCAAAGCAGTCTTATTTGAATGAAGTATTGTGCGAAATAAAAATTTATGTCATCTGGAATCAGGCCTTAAATAAAAACAATTTTTATGTTGAAGTTCAAATGAATGGAAACATGAAATCTGAATGCTGTTGCAAAGCATTCCTATTTGAATGAAGTATTGTGCCGAAATATAAATTTGTCATCTGGAATCAGGCCTTTAAACTTGAAATGTTAATTGCTTAATTTAAAGAAAAATCAAATTGAATATATCAACTTATGTCGCAGACCTTATTAAAAGATCGCAGTCTGACTGAGTGTCTGACAGAGCAGCAGCTGATTACTGATCATGGTGAATCTCTCTCTCTTTAGTTAACTATTGGGATTGCTTCCTCAATGCGCTCACGTGTACAGCAACAATGATTACGCTCTCCACTTTGACTTCTTTCTTCTACAATTTGCCTTTTTATTGTTCAAAATAAAACGTAAATTACTTTGCTTTGTTCTTTTGGTTGAGTTCAAGGTTTTTTCTGCTGCTGCCTTGCAAGACTTTCGATCATTTCCCGGTTTTTGGTTAACTGACGGAAATGAAATGAGTGTTACAAGTTATAAAATAAAATGCATCAGCTAGCTATGGCCAGACAAAAGATAATGCTGCTATCCACCCACACGTTTATACACGTCTCTCCCTCTCTCTCTCTCTCTCTCTGTCGCTCTCTTGGGCTCTCCTTGGTACCCAAAGTGCGCAATATTTTCACACACTTTTCACAAAAATAAAAACGATTCCTCAATATTTTGTGGCCGCGTCGCACGATTTTTTTGAAAATTTTCTTCAGTTAATTTCTGGTCCGTGTCGTGGCAGCGCGTCCGATCGTCGCGAGGCTCGGGAAAACGAAAAACCAAAGTCTACCTCCCAAAAAAAAAAAAAATAAGTTCAAACACTGCGTCACTAGATATTTCTGTTGTTTTCCCATTTAGTGCGCCGGCGGCCATAGCCGAGGATAATCGAGAGAGACATAGCGGCTCCAAGACCCCAACGAATGACAGCAACAATAATAACAATAACAAAAGCAAAGGCAACGGCTCAACGAATCAAGTGCAAGTCAAGCAAAGCAAACGTCGCCGCAGTTCGGAGAAGTCGTCTTCCAGCAGAAGACACCCGGAAGCGGAACGCGAGCGCGAACAGAACGCAATGAGCGATCGGCACAGACGTTACTATGCAGGCGTTGGCCTGGGCAGCTACCATCCGCCTAGCAGCAGCAACAGCGGCAGCAGTGCCGCCATCCTGGGTCGCTACCAGAAGAGTTCCACAACGGCCAATGCGCTGGACAGATTGCGCACCCATCTCAGTCCTGTGGGTGGTTACTATAAGCCGTTGATACGTGGCCTGGGCGGCGGTAGGCGTGACCTGGATGATGTTAGTATGGGAACGATGAGCGAGCAGTGTGCAAACCAACGGTGACTCATTTGAGGGGCATTTTTGGAACGATGATTATGCCAGTTCTTACCTGTCTCTGCCCCAAATCTGTCTGTTTGCTGGCTGAAGGAGAACCTTAGTTATGGCACATATATTGGGGCATCATCTATGTATATATGGTGTGCCCACACGAACGAGCATTTTATAGCGATTCTATATCTTGCCGTGTGTGCGCTTATTTTCGATTCCAACACATCCCTCTCTCTCTCTCTCGCTTCCTCCTCTGTGTGTATATAAAGCCTATTCACAGATTTCTTGATTTTCTAGCATTTTATATATAAACTTTGAAGGTCGGCTGCGCGTCGTGGATCTTATTTTGTTTAGATTCCGTTAGGCATATTCTAAATAAAAACACAGACTCGCTCCACTCCGCCCGCCCGCCCTCTCCAGGGAGAAAGTTGGGCCGCAGTGAAACTGCGCGAAATGAAAAGTTCCAAGCCCCATAATTAGCCATTGCCGAAAAGGCCATTTAAATGGGTCCAAGTCCGTCTGCTTCTTCTGGAGCGTAAACAGTTCGTCGTCGCAGTCGCAGTCGTTACCGTTGGTTTCACACGAGCGCAGCTCTTAAGCACTTTCCTTCTTCATTAACCCTCAACTCGTCTCGTTTCTCTTTGTGACGCACTCTTACATTAGCGTCGCGATGTGAATTTGGACAAAGACAGAACTCCCACCACCAGCAAACCCCAGACGGCCGTCTCCCGGCTGGAGAACAAATACTCGGACATCCTTGAGAGAGCGGCCGGACGACGTCGCCATGAAGAGGATCGCGATAAGACGCTGGAACCAGATGATTATGGTCCCAGCAGCGGTCTATTACGTTCAGCCACTGCACATCAGCTGGCCAAATCGAAACTGTCGTCAAGTTCTTTCAGTGCCGCCGATCGGGCTCGTGCACACAGGGAACGCTATGTGGGTGATTCCAATGACAGCGGCTACCTCACAACCAGCAATCGGCTACTCGACGAGAGCTATCCCCTAGACTATGGGAATCGCTATGACTATCATGATGCCCTGCGGGCGGGTGGAGCCACAGGCTATCCATCGCAACGATATGGCCGCCGAGGTGTTGAAGAGGAGGCCACGGGACGTTCAAGCAGAGCATATGGACGTACCAAAACAATGGAGAGCTTGCTGGCCGCAGATAGTCTAGACTGTGCCACAGAGCGTACAGTCAGTACAAGAAGTCGCTTTGCGCAACGACGCAAGGAGCAACCGGCACCCGAACTGACAGCCGAAGAGCGTGAGATATTGGCCGATGATCGCTCCTCCGAAGATAATGCGGCCATACTAATGCTGCTGCGCGAAGACAATCAGTATCTGGAGGCAAAGAAGTTTGAGGAACGCATGCGTCAGCGTCGTGAGCTAAGAGAGCGGGTCAAGCGACAGGAAGAGTTGGCGGCCGCAAACGCAGCAGCAGCAGCCGCAGCCGCAGAAGAGGCTAAGAAGACTGAAGAGGCGGAAAAACTGGAGCAGGAGGCGGAGCCGCCCAAGGAAGTGCCGAAGAAGAAATCGCGTAGCAAAAAAGTAACTAGCGATGATAGCAATACAAGCAGCGGCTCCAGTGCATCAGAGAGTAGTAGCTCTGACGAGGAGGCCGACACAGCAACTGGTGTGCAACTAACCCACACAGCAAACGACACTCACAAAACCACAACCACAACAACAGACAAGGCCAACACTCCTCCCAACACCATCAGTACCTCAACTACTAGCACCTCTGCTCTATCTAACCACTCGACACCACCACCACCAGCAGCAGCAGCAGCAGCGACAGCAACAGCAACAACCACCACCAGCAACAAAAGTCGTTTTCTGCTTCAATCAGATCGCAATAACAATGACCTCTCCAAATACAAGCCCGGTAATCTAATGCACTCCTCCAGTTCGGGTGCCTTGGCATTTGGCGGCATTGGGGCACGTCTGGCTGCTGCAGATACAACTCGTCGCCAGCAGCAGCAGCAGCAGCAACAGCAGTTGCGTTATCAGGGCGCCAGCTCCCGTACTGCTGCCGTGCTAAGCGATTTTGAACGCTACAAGCCCAGCTCGGGGCAGAGTTATCTGCACGATTCCTACAGCAGTCGTCGCTCCAATGCTGCTCCCGTAGGCAGCTCCCTGTACCAGCGCTCTCAGCAGCAGCAGCAGCAGCCACAATTGTCGTCGCATTATCTGCAGCAGCAGCAGGATCACTATCTGCTGTCCAAGAGTGCGACCTCGTCGGCGCTGTTCCATAGGTCACGCATTCCAAAGACACTCTCGACCTTTGTAAGCCACCATATGTTTCTGGGCTGCTTTGAATAGAGCTTTGTTGGCGCTGATTCACCCCAACTCCCTTCCGACATTCCACCAACAGCAACCAATCACTTACAGCACAGCTAACAGCAACGCCGATGTTAACTAACAGACAAATGTTTCAAGCTTTTGTGCATGATTGAGAAACGTAAGAGAACTTGACCAAGACCTGAGCTTAGTTTATCTTTTACCATTACAAACAAGAACAAAGCGAATCCAAGTAACCGTAAGCTAATGCTAACTGTTTATGCCCATTATTTTATTTATTGTTGTCTTTTTTTTTTTTGTTGCCCACTTTTTGGAGCATTTCCTACTACTACGTTATATATTCGCCATTAAAATATTGATACATTTGTTGTACATGTTCTTTTTCTATATATTTATATTTATATTTGCCAACAATTTATTAACCATTTTTGTAAACACAAATCTCAAAAATTTGTCCGAACTAATTTTCTTATCGAACAAACGAAACGTATTTTTCTCGTGTTTTTTCTGAATATGATGATGAAAATCACAATGATGGGTTGATGATGATGATGATGTACAAACAACTTGATGATGATGATGATGAATTGATGATTGTGTTTGATGTACGGCCTTATGATTGAATGGCGGATTATGATTGCGATGGTGCCAACGTGGGACTCGATTGATAATCCATCCACCTCTCCCGGGATCAACACGGCGGCGGTCCATTGAAAATATATATTTTTTTCTTTTTCTCTTTCTTTTTTGTTTCTTTTTCTCTCTATTTCAAATTACATACTTTTACCACACACGCACACACGCACCCCTATGTGTACGTCTGACTCTGCCATCAACAACAACAACAACCACGCCCCCCCTACTACTACTACTACAACGCCTTGCAACCCACTACCAAAAACGCTCAAACAATATCTCGCTCGCTAAACCTTCGCCGTCGTTTCGCTCGCTCGCTCGCCCTCGGATGCCGGAAATGCACCACCCGCAATCGCATCGCCCGACAACAACAACAACAACAACTCCAACTCCTCCCACATCGACTACCGCCAAAAAACAGACAGCAAAGCCCGTCATACAAGATGATGCTGATGGTCACTTAATTTACCACACCGGAGACATTCTCCATCACAGATGTTCGTGACAATTTTTTGTTTTTAATTTTTCCATATTTATGTTTAGAAAAGTATAGAAAGCAAAGCAAAAAGAAAAAATCAAGACAAACGACAACAGTCGCACTCTTCTCCACCCCCCCACCGCCTCCTTCTCCTACTCCTAATTCATGTACTTCTCCTCTTAGTTTGAACTTTCCCAGTTTTCGTTATTATTTCTTAATTAGTTCAAAGCCAAAATCGCGTCGCGTGCCTTCAGACACTTAAGTAGCAACATGAAAGTACAAAACACCCGACTATCCGAAATATTCACACCATTTGCCATCAACTTCCGAAAACTAACTCTCAATTTTAAACTCTTTCCCTTCACTTTCTGTCACACACAATTAACGAAATAATATTGAAAATGAAAACTCTTATTTTCCGTACACTTTGCTCTGAGAGTCGGGACTAGAACTCGACACATATTTGGGTTTCTTTTGCTTTTAAATCTCTCATCGATTACTAGTTACAGGTTTAGCCATAACGAAAAGAAAACCCAAACTCAAACATCGTGAGTCGACTACAATTTGCCTTCCTTTTTACCAAATTTCAGATAAGATTATGGCCACCCTGGGCGAGGGTACTTTCGGACGTGTGGTCAAGGTGAAAGACATGGGGCGGTAAGTTAACACTTTTAAAGGGTGTGTTTGTTAACTCTAATTCACTGGCATCTTGTTTTTCTCAGTGATCACTGCATGGCCTTGAAGATAATCAAGAATGTGGAAAAGTATCGAGAGGCAGCCAAACTGGAGATAAATGCTTTGGAGAAAATTGCACAAAAGGATCCGCATGGTGATCAGTGAGTCCTTGTAATCTTTTCCTTATGCCACACCTTCATTAAATGCAAAACTCTTTACAGCTTGTGCGTAAAAATGATTGACTGGTTTGATTATCATGGTCACATGTGCATAGTTTTTGAAATGTTGGGACTAAGTGTTTTCGATTTTTTGGTAAGTTTTGAATGCAAAGCATGCGGCGATATGGTTGCGTGTCGAATGTTTTCAACACGTCACAAATCTAACTGAAACTGACTCATGTAGATAAGGGTGTCCCCGGCATTTTCTGAAAGCTTATAGAGTAAAGGATTTTTAAGATTTTTTTAAAGATTTTTCGAAAGACGTTTAGAGGTCGCACAAATCGAATTTCTCCCCCAAAAATGGAGTTTTCCTATTGATTTCGATTTTTACTTATGTCTTGGTCAATAACCACGATTTTCTTAGTTTTCAAATCAACATTTTAAAGAAAAATGTTCATATATTACTTTTATGACCATAAACCATGAGTTTAGGCTTTGCATTTGCTTGTTTAGGTACCATATATTAAATTTTTCCTTAGATTTTTAATGTAAAACTCAAAGGATCTTCTTTTCTTGGCAATTTCATTTGAGATCTCAGTGCTTAAATCATTTCATAATCATGCAAACCTCCAGGGTTCGAACCTGTAAAAGGTTTGGGTTCGAGTTCACGTAGCGGGTTCAGAAGGTCTCTGAACCTAGGGTCAGGAAAAAAAATGTATTTAATGTAGTTTTTGGAATTATTTAAAAATGACCGCCAATATTTATAAATGTTTCGATATTTTGGTGTAACGGTATGGTAATAGAAAATGGAAGATAACGAGTAGATAGTAGAAGATGGACGAAGACTAACTCTGTAAATACGGAGTAGTAGGCCGACACTGTAAATAAATTTACAAGACGAGACAGCCAGACCAAAAGAGTAACCCGAGAAGAGACAACCCGTATTGACATTTTAAATAGAAACCGGTGTGTCAATAGCAGGGATGCAAACCGGTCGAAAATAAGGACTGGTTCGGTTCAGTGGTTTACACAGTTTTTGAACCGCCGGTTCGGTTCATTGCATGGTTGTTGGGGCTTACTGAACCGTGGTTTTGGTTCGGTTCGGTTTGCACTGTATTCATTTAACTAATCAAAGAAATATATTTTTGATACATGTAGTCAGATTATTTAAACTAAGACTAAAAAACTGTCATTTTGAGAAGATATTTCCATTTTATTGGATAGATTTCAAAACAACAGGAAATATATAGATTTTACAGAACTTAAAATAAGTTCAATATGATAGAATTTTTGTTAAGATTTAGTAAAAATATATCTCTTTTAAATTTTCATCGATATTGCCTCTAAGTCTGATAAAACAAATTTCAGCGTGGGAAGTGCTTGTTCTACTGACACTTGTGTGGCTGAAACTGCTAAAACTATTCGAACTATTTCCTTAATTTTCCTGATAAATATTCCAATATGTAAAAATATCTTTATCTTTAGGTAAACGCTTTAAGCCATCTGACGCTTCGATGCAATTAACAATCGATATTTTACTTTTTGATGGCATATAATCCCTAAAGCTAAGTTGTTTGGAAAGCATTCCCTCCAACTTGTCTTCACTTCTCGAGTTCAAAGAATTATTCGTTATGTTTTCATTTCATTGGATCTTGATATATATTACACTGTGCAACTTAAGAGAACGCGAGGGTATAGTACACTTCTTGGGGAAATGTCCAATTTTACAAGAGATCAGGGCAGGATGCTTCGGAACACCGCATTTGAATGTGGAGGAATGCATCAACTTGTTGAACGGAAGCAACTGGGCAAGTCTAGCAGCATATGTCAGCCACGCTCAAAAGTACAAACAACACATAATGGAAGAATGTTTCTAGGGAGATAAGGTTGCAATTAATGTAAATGTAGTCCTGTAAATGTCTTGTTAAATATTTTGTCATTGTCATCTAAGAGAAATTGTAAAATTGTATGTAAGATTTGTAAGAAAAAAAGAGAAAGAATCGGCATTGGGCTCACGGCAAAAAAGCCATGCCTGCAATATGCCCAAATATACTTATACTACTACTACTATTAATTTAAGATTTAGCTCTCTTTTTTCCTCTTTCTTATAGCAGGTTCGATTCCTCGTAGCGGTAGCAAAATCAAGATTTGGCTTATTCGAATTTTGGCTGCCTAGCAACTTTAATTTTGTGTGTTCTTACCTTTTTGGCAACACTCTTGCTTTTGTGAAAAAGTATGTAACGGAGAAGGAATCATTTCCGTCAATAATCAAGATTAATTTTCGATTTGCCAAAGATTGGACAAACAATTATAATGGGTAGCACTGGCCACTTTTTGTTTCTTCTTGTTTATAATGATAATTTATATACAAACTTTGGTTGTACAGAGTATGTTATAGTTTGATTATACAGAGTTTGTGATTGGTCCGAAATACATCAACCATATTTTTCGTGACCAGTTGGGCACGCATTTGCAATCGACCTAATAATGTGCTGCGATTTTGCTCAGTACGGTAAATCAATTTACGAACTCAATACCTACCTAGTTGAAATGAACCGAACCGAACCATTTTATTTTTCGGTTTTGGATTCGGTTCAGCGCTTTTTAAAACACACCGGTTCGGTTCACAAGCGTAGTTCAAAACCGGTTCGGATCAGAACCGGTTTGCATCCCTGGTAAATAGTAAAGCCGTGTCAGTAGTGTGTAAATAAAAAGAATCCTAGTAGACAGTAAATTCATACATATTTGGAAATTCGGAGTCTTAATATTTTTAGCATATTATTTTAGCTTAGTTGACTCCTGCGCTAAAAGAAACATAAAAAAATGAACGGTAAATCCTTTGAATTTCCCCGCATAAGGCTTATTACATTTTAATTTCTTATGTGTACCTTTTGTTGAATATTGCAAAACCCAATATAGAAACACCTGTATCTTTGAATTTAGGTATAATAGTGGTATTCCGGAAAGTGATTTGCTCGATCCGGTCGGTTCCGACATATTAACAGTGAGCAGTTAAAAAGAAGACTCTTTTGTTTGCGTAGAAATTGACAGACAGACGGACGAACAAAGCTCAATCGACTCAGCTCATCCCCCTGATCAAGAATATATATAGTTTATAGGGGCGGAAATGAATATTTCTATGCGTTGCAAACTTCTGAGCAAACTTATAAAAGAGCACAAAGATTCTGTGAAGAATACTACCGTTTCTCAGATTTATCAGACAAAGATTAAATATAATTTAGAATTAATTTTTCTTATACATAAATCAAAATATAGTTTTGGTTTTCTTTTAATTAAAAATATTAGGAATTCGGCATAGGCGAGACCATTAAAAAATTCTCGTGACGGGACAGGACAATTTCCAAATTCTGATTCGTTCGAAATTTTTTCTACGAATTCTATGATTAATTTAATTTTAATGTGGATTAGGGTGACCATAGTTTGCAAAGCTGGCAAAGCTTTCTTTAAGGGCATATTTCAATTTGTTTTTGTTTGTAACTTAGGTAATGTTTAGGGCAATAAATTATTTGTATATCCTTAACACTGAGAAAAAAATTATATATAAAATTTAACAACTGTTACTTAATATTATTTAATAATTTAAAAATGTATTAAATTATGATGTGAGTAGTTACAGTAAAATACTTTTAACCAATATCAACTCTAGACCTTTCCGATAAACCAAACCTGAGAAATCCAGTTAAATTAAAAAAATTTTATTTTGCATACCTGCGAATCACGTTTCGGTGGGAGTGTCGAGATCTAATTTCCGTTCGATTTGAAAAAGAATTATCCTATTATACAACAAAGCCATTCCATACCAACTCGATCAGTTCATCTACTTGAACATTTTAGACGTTCGTTTAGTTTTTAGTTTCTTACAGGCGACTCTTTAAAACTCGCATCCTAATAGGACCAGACAACAACCGCTTAACTTAATTTCGATCTAACGTTTGAACAATAAAATTTTTTAGTTCTTTGAAGACAATGGACTTGATTTTCAGTAGTATTCCCAACTATAGACCTTTATAAGCGCTCTGTCGAACTTTTAGCTTGGATAATATATAGACAATAGTGTATCTCGAGAGGGTTCGTGTTTTTTTTGTCGTACCCAGGACGTGTTAAGCATCCCACGCTCCCCACTTTTATTTTAACGAATTATTGTCACTTCATTTCTTTTTTTTCAGCGTGAGAATAACTACGAGCCATATTCGTTGGACCAAGTGCGTCACATGGCCTATCAACTATGCTATTCTGTGAAATTTCTGCACGACAATCGTTTAACGCACACAGATCTCAAGCCGGAGAACATACTATTTGTCGATTCGGATTACACGGCTCACTATAATCATAAGATTGTACGTAGCAACCATCGTTAGGCTGTGTCCAAATGGAAACTAACTCATCTGTATTTACTCTTCTTTCAGAACCGAGAAGTACGCCGCGTCAAGAACACGGACGTGCGTCTGATTGACTTTGGCTCGGCCACCTTTGATCACGAGCATCACAGCACAATTGTCTCAACGCGACATTATCGCGCGCCCGAGGTCATACTGGAGCTGGGTTGGTCACAGCCCTGTGATGTTTGGTCCATTGGGTAAGCAGTGTGCACCAGCGAGCGAATCTCAATTGACTTTCATTTAACTTGCAGCTGCATTCTGTTCGAGCTGTATTTGGGCATCACCCTCTTCCAAACGCACGACAATCGCGAGCATCTGGCCATGATGGAGCGCATCCTGGGACAAATACCATATCGCATGGCACGGTAATACAATGCAGCTCAAGCTTTAATTTCCCAAGGCGCAGTTCTCTTCACCGAAATCGTTTAACCTGTAGCAATCACACTCTTTACAGCAAAACCAAAACCAAGTACTTCTACCACGGTAAGTTAGATTGGGACGAGAAGTCCAGTGCGGGGCGCTATGTGCGCGACCACTGCAAGCCGTTGTTCCTGTGTCAGCTGAGCGATAGCGAGGATCACTGTGAGCTCTTCAGCCTGATCAAGAAGATGCTGGAGTACGAGCCATCCTCCCGCATTACGTTAGGTGAGAGCTCTGATTGAACCCAATAAGATGACATGTAATTCCATATAATTCCCTGCAGGTGAGGCACTGCGTCATCCGTTCTTTGACCGGCTTCCGCCCCATCAGCGCGTTGGCGAAATGGGCAGCAAGCAGCCACTCTCGTCGGGCAGCAGCAGCCGCGAGCGTTCGCACAGCCTGTCCAGATGAGAATTACAGCGATTTGGTTATTGTTGACAGGCAACTTTAAGCAAACATCCATACAAACACAGACACGGTGCTGCTGCCCCAGCATCATCATCCTCGTACAGCAACAGCAGCAACTATAAATACAACAACAACTATAACTTTAAGTGCTAAAGTCTTACAACTTGAAAATCGATAAAACTTGACTTTTGTAAACATATATATTAGCTTCTATACCCCCAATTCCCCCCGCCTCATTGTTTCTCTTCTGAATATCAGGCGCATGCTGCTGTCCATCACACCGCCCTCCACCGCCCATCCAATTGTGTTTTGTTTTGTGATGATAACCAAATCGTGTATAATATTGAGATATATAGAGTGCGTCCAACCTATGACACCTCCTCCTGAACTTGAACTTGTGAATGTCGTTTGGAAAAGTGAACAGTTTTAACACAAAAACGACTGCAAAGTGTAAATTAAGAGTAGAAACTTGGAACTGCAACCAGTTTGTAATAGTCGAGATCGCGAATCGATGCATAAAACGATGTAAATGTAAATGTCAAGAGCAATTGTTAAACCATCCTATAAGAACCACAGCAACCGCAGCGCATTTTGTGTAGATTCATTAGCAGCCCCAGAGTCATAATTCTCTTAGGTTACTTTTTTAAAATGTGTAGAGCTAGCGCCCAGTCGGTTTGTTTGTTCAGTTTCGTGTAATTGTCGAATATCGAAGAATCAACAAAAAAATAGCATGAACACCACCATCAACATATAGAAGAGAGGAGAGTATATAGATACATATATATACTTTACTGCATACTTAATTCAAATGATTGTGAGTTAGTTTAATATTACATAAATATTAATTATAAATTACATTATTTGCAATTTAACCCAATCAATCAGCATATAAGATGATATATATATATATAAAACAATTATTGTCAAGTTATTACAAATGGAAATAAATCTTAAAAGAAATCGTATTTTGTATAAAGATAACAAGAAACTGCAAAGTGGGTATACAATTCAAGTGAAATTGTTGTTTTTGGTTAAATGGGACTCGTCTTGGAAACCGAACTAGGAGCAGCGCACTCAACATTTTGTATTCGGTGCCGATCCCGCAGGTCCCACATGAAATATATGGATACATCCAGCCACTTGCCACTGATCCATTTAAAATGCGCAGATTTAACATTCAGAAATGATTTAATCTCTGCTGACAAATGTTTAATATTGGGCGCATTCACCAGACTTTTAACCCTCTAGTGCCCAAGACCGCCTCTAGACAGGCGAAATTCAAAACACCATTATTCGCTTTCCTCATCCCTTAATTAAGTTCGTTGCGTTTGCATTTCAGAGCTTGCGTGAGCGGCTGCAGTCCCTTAAAGTTGAAAAGTGAGAGTTAAAAAAACTTTTTAAAAATATTTCAAAAAGTTCGCCGCTGGAAACAAAATTATTGCCGTTTTGCTGACAGTCTCAAGGACGCAATACACAAAACCCACACTAAAAAAGGGTTTCGTTAGTTTTTATTGCTTTTATAATGTATCCCGTCTAGAGGCGGTCTTGGGTCAATTTGGGAAAAAAATTATAAGGTAAGTTTGAAAGTGGAACAGCTCAAGACATATTTAACTCCAAAGAATTGCCTCAATATACATGGAACGACGACAAATGCTTAAGCTATCAACGCTTTCCGATGTGGAAAGAATTCAGAATTAGATGACCCGTTTTTGTGTAAGAAATTAAAAATTGGCCTTTGTTCCTAACTTGGTTTTTGTATTATTCCAATCGGCATAAAAGCGTTTTTTTTCCAAAAATTTGGATACATTTTCCTGTGGTTTTCAACGCATTGAAGCACATACAGTTGTTGATCTGGCGTCGTGGTAAGTTTGCCACTGACTCCAACCGGCGAGCCACACTAGTCGTGCTTTTTGGAATGGACAGTAGGCATGTTTTAGTGATGTATGGAGACTAAGCAATGGGATTTCAACTTGCTTCCCAATCTGTGAGAATGGGTAAAAAAATACGTGTCCGCGTCCAATTGTGTTGTTTTATCTTGTAGACCGTTTCAAGTTCACAGCTGGTAAAACTATTTAAATATTTTTAGTGATAAATTCAGTAGCCTGTACATATGTTACATTTTTCCCCATGCCGTCCTAAAGGTCCCAGACAAATTTTGTAGGTGCTCGAAAGTTCCGGAATTATACAATATATTAGTCCCTACCAGTCAAGTGGATGCTGAAAACATAGGCTCTGTAAAATTAGAGCGTGAATTAAGACCGCCGTGCATTTTGTATGGCGGTCTAATTTCATTCTGCAAAATTATTTAACCACCCCCCCAAAAATGAAATTAGACCGCGCAGCCTTATTTTATTTATCAAAATGAATTTAGGTCGCGATCACAAATTAGTTAATATTGTTCTTAACAGTTTTAAAAGTTATTTCAATTTTAAATCGTTGAATAGTCCATTTCAGCGCACGCAGTCAAAATTTTGATATTAATTATTATTTATTTGGCCCTTTCTCCTTTTTTTTTTTGGTTTTGCCTTATTATTTCCCTTTTTTGGCTTTTCACTTGGTTTTTACTTTTATTTTCGTGGGCTTTTCTAACTTGTTTGTGTGCTCTTTTTTTTTGCCGTTTTTCCGTTCTGGCGGTACTTTGTACTTCGTGCGTACCCTTATTTGACATTTAAAATGCATCAAAAATAAAAAATCGTTTGGTATTGACGCGCGTCAAATACCGGGTTTTGATCTTGGGCTAGGTATTTATTCTTGACAATTTGGTGAAAACCTTGCAGGTCCCGGCGTGGTGCTACGCCCGGTCTACAATTTCCAACACGAACCGAAGCAATGCCGCTCCCATTGCCCTAATTCAATCCTCACGTAATCGACTTATTTAAAATTCGCGTTTTCAATCCGTTTGATCGGCAACTTTATTTACGTCTTCAAGAACAAATTGTCCGCTTATAGCAATCAAGAAGATAAAATATATTATTAATAATATGTTGTGGTTCGTGAGCCACAACACTCCGGCCCCTGAGCTGTGAGGCGCGGCTCGTGGGCTGGGAGCCAGCAACCGGCTCTCGGCTTTCGAGCCATAGCACGTGAGCCGCTCTCGGCTCGTGAGCCCCAGCTCTCGTTCTACGCTGCCCCCGCCGAGCCACAGACTGTGTGGTTCGCCGAGTTATTGTTACCTATTACCATGACTGCCGACTTTAAAAATCGCGTAATAATACCAATGGGGATTCAAAATAGTAAAAAAAATGAAGAACGTTAACACCAATCAAGTAGAAAAATCCAGGCGGATCAATGCTTGAGCGCAATTTGAAGCTAACGGATCTCCATGGTAATAAGACCGCTAATTACTTAAGAAACGCTCCAATTTTACAAATGACACACATAATAACTTGCCCGTTTATGACAATACTGACCGCGATAAACGCCGGAAGACCAATGCTAAGAATATGGTCAAGATCAAAAGAATCGTTTTAAACCACTTTCCGTCACCCGACAAATCAATAAATCGCTCAAAAAATACCACAGAGGATCAAAAATAGTAACAATCCAAACAAATTGTACTCCCTATCAAGTGAAAAATGCTAGGATCAATGCATAAGAGCCATTCGCGCTATGGTTCTCCATGGTAACAAGACCGCTAATTACTAAAGAAACTCCTTTCCAATACCACAAATTACTAGGCGCGCAGATTATGACACTACTGAACCGCGATATACACCCCGGAGGGCCAATGCTAAAAGAATATAGTAAAGATCACAGGAACATTTCAAACCTCTTTCCGTTACGGACTTCCCGATCTTTTGTCCCGTAGCATAAGAAAATTTGGCACATTTCTCGTTTTAGGTTTTGTTACAACTCTTACAGTGGACTTAAGTTGGATCAACACCCTTGTTTACCAACCAGCAATGTCATCTAAATCATCAATAAATAAATACATTTAAAACTTTTAGCTACTTGCGTTGTGTGACCTTGATATGGCGTAGTACGTTCAAGTCCGGGTAATTAACTATCGGTGCCAAATTTTATCGAATTCGGTAAGCGTTGTTCTGATTGAGTAACGGGCCAACACTAAGATACCAACCACATTAAAAAGAAGCGCGGCGGAGTTCATTAAGCAATACATAAGGGCTCACCTTTTTATGGGGCGTGAGACGCGCCCGGCTCGCGCTATTACACTCTTCCTTCTGAGACACGCCTATAGCTGTTTGCTCGTCGAAGGCTCGAGCAAAGCCACAACGTTTTTTATTTGGCCGCCGCAAAATTAAATTGTTCAAAAGTTGGTATCGCTTATCGATATGGTTACAAAGTCGGCTATTGGCCATTGAAACTAGGAAAAATACAAGACTCGCGTTCGATAATATTTTGAACACGGTAGCTTTGTTTTTACACAAATTTCTCAATTTAGTTTTGACTGGTTGTGAAAAGTCCCAATTGAAAATTCGATTGAGTAAAATCCCCAATGAATTTTGGCTGGTTGTGAAAAGTCCCAATTGAAAATTTAATGTAGGGAAATTTCTCAATTAAATTTTGGCTGGTGTCAAAAATCCCAATGAAAATTTATTTAAGAAATTTCTCAATTAAAAATGGCGGGGGAAATATGCCGAGCTAAATTTTAAGGAAGGGAAATAAATAAATAAAATTCATTTCGGCACTTGACTGGGTTCAGTGCCGTTAATATTGACTTAAAGCCCGCACCCCTTCTACATTTTCGCTCAATATTCCACTATTTCCTTGCATGGAAAAGGGGGGGGGCAACCTCCTTTCCATCTTCTACCGCTCACCACTCTTTCCCCTTCCCCATCATTCTAACATACATATGTAGCAGCTGACATCTGTCTCAGAGAGCCAAGAGATGCATGGCATATTTGTAATACACCGTGTGAGTCGATCCCTCTCATGCTTACTCTCGATCGCGCTCTTAGCAAAACAGCTTACTTTTCTTTGGCTACATATGTATGTTCCTTTTTTTGACAGCGAGCTTTATGAAATTCCAACTTCTTAATTTTAATAATACGGTCAACATATTTCTAAAGCTATCGATGTGTTTAGTATGTGCCATAAGATTTTATTTAATTGGATGAGGCTATTCATTTAGATCATCATATAGACCAATCAGCCTCCTGTACTGTTTAACTAAACTATTTGAGAAACTGCTATTGCTCAAACTTTTCCCATTTCTGGAAAATTGGAACTTAATAACATCCCATCAATTTGGTTTTAGAGCAAAACACGGTACAATAGAGCAAGTGCAACGAATAACAACAGAAATTCGATGCGCCTTTAAATGCAAACAGTACTGTAGTACAGTATTCCTTCATGTTGTCCAAGCATTCGACAGAGTTGGGCTAGATGGATTTAAATATTAAACAAATACTCTAACTACCCCAAAACACTCACGAGTTGCTTGGGTCTTATCTATCAAATCGAATGTTTCATATCTAATTTCGTATTTACCTCTACCCTCGCAGACCACACTGCCATACTATGTCGCTTCCGCTGTCCTGTGCGAGCAACGCAGACATTACAAAATCATCTTGAAGAAGTAGAAGTCCAACTCCGCATGACAAAAATGTTACTTACCTTGGAATGCATCTAGACAGAAGGCTGACTTTGAGGAGGCACATCGACGCCAAGAAGACTCACACGAAACTTAAAGCTAGATTAGAGCTAAAGGTGTTGTTGTATAACACTACCATAAAACCAGCCTGGCTTTATGTCGTAGAACTATGGGGAAACGCATGTTTATCCAGCATCGAAATCATCCAAAGAATGCAAGACAAAATCTTTAGAACAATAACCAGCGACGAAAACATCCGGAAGGACCTCAATATACCATCCGTAAGGGACCAAATTGCTTGCCGACAAACTAATCACACAACAAAGTTATCATCTCATTCCAATCAATTAGCTAGAGCACTTATCCAAGTCAGTAGACACACCCGGCTAAAAAGGAAAGACCTACCAGCCCAGCACATCTCTCTCGCGCTCTTAGCCAAACAGCTAAGCATGTTATGTGCTTCATACAATCTTATTGACCCAGTTCGCAAACGAATTTTCAAAATTTTCTTTCTTAGTGCGCGCCTGCATAACTAAATAAAGGTCTATGCCAAATCTTAGATCTCTAGGATAAGCAGTCTGTGGATTGATTATATGTCAGTCAGTCGAGCCTACAGATTTATAAGTATAGATATTTGTGGAAACTTTGAAGGCTTTTCGCAGAGGTTAAAATTTATTTAAGATGGTATCACTTAAGTTTCTTATCGGCGTCCACCCTAATATCAATATACAATACACATGGAAAGTTTTCTATCTTCTCTGTTGCAAAAGTTGACGTTTTTTTTGTAAACCTGTGTTATTATACCAAAGTCTTCATTACAATAAAAGTCGAACTAAATTTTTTTTTGCGAATAATTTACCATTTATTTTGTTTTGCTTTTCTATTTTTGTTTTATTTTGTGAAGTTTTGCTACGTGTGATATCATTTTGTATGGGGTTTTCTAATTATAATTTTACAATAGTTTCAACTAAACAAATAATAACAATTTATAAATATAATTTCTCTTTATTTGCTTCCGTTTTGACATAAATAATTCGTGGTTCATTTTGTTTTGACTTTTGAATAACATTAGTTGTGGAGAGCTGCTTTTGATTTGAAGATGGATTTGTCCTATGATTTTGTTTAATAGTAAAGCCCAAAAAGTAATTAACAATTGAAGTGGTTTTGCATTGATTTTGCTTTGCTTTTCTTGTTCAACTTAATGGCTAATCATCGACTTAGTCTAACTAGCTATAAAAATAATTGGTTAATTCTACAGATTGCAACGAAACAAAAAAACCTATGGACAACTAAGATTTACACGCAATAAATAAATACTTAACATTTAGATCTGTTCATCATCGACAAAATGATAATAATATTAATTAAATGTATTAGCGTTTTGTGGTGTGTCCACTCTCTATATACAAATACAAAACAACGTGGGAATTCTGCGCAGAAGCAACAAAAGCTATTGTTGGCTTATGGGTTAGAACATTTCTTTCGTTTGTTGCTGCTTTTAATCTTTTTATTGTCTATTTCAAGAGCGTGGCAATGCCACAACTAAGCAGAGCAGAAGGAGGCGCAGTGTGACAGGGGATAGAAAACAACAAACTCCAAAGCGACAGTCTAACTAATCGGCTATGCTCATCTATGTGTACATATGTGTCTACTTAGGCCCAATAACGAGCGTATAGTTTGCTGTGGTTATCGTCGACGACATCGTCGACAGTGCTGGTCATTTGGCCAGCTTCAAGATCTCTGCCGTGCCGCCGGATGGTGTTGGTGGTGTTACTGCCGCTGGTGGAGCGGGTGCTATGCGTATGGGTTTTGCTCGCTGCTGATTGAAGAGGCCACTCAATGTGGTCGCCGTGCTGGTGGCCAGCACCATGTTGGTGGCACCTGCACTACTTGTATTGGGGGCCTGGCGTTTGCCCCTTACCAGTCCATTTATTTTGTTGTTGTTCGAAGAAGAGGGCTGCTGCTGCTGCTGCTGTTGCTGGCCGCCAATTATTGAAGCTCCAGCAACTGCAGTTACGGTGGCGGGCGTCGACGGGGCTGAAATGTTATCCAACTCAGTCATTGCTTCTTGTATAGCCCGCTCGAGTTGCGAGTTCAGTTTGCGGCTCCTTTGTGGTTTGATGGTAAGTGGGTGGGCAAGTGTGCGTGAGTGGGTGTGTGTGTGGTTGGTTGGGTTGGTTTTGGGTATCGGATTTGACATAATGATGATGACGATTATGCACACACACAGATGATGTATACACGGTGGGGTGGTGGACAGGATTGTTTTTTGTTTTGTTCAGCGCACATATTAAAAAAAAAGAAACGAGAATATTAATTAGCAAATGAAAAATAAAATGTAAAATCAAAATTAAATTAATAAAAATGCATTTAAATGCCAATTGTTGTACTTATAACTCGCTACATTGCATATTCAAAATGCTTAAAATGCTAAAAATAATCAAATTGCGGGAACTCCCTTAAAATAGAGAAATACGAAATTTTAAGCAAACTGATTGAAAACTTGCTATAAAATCAATATACGAAAGATGTAAAGATGCTAAAAATACTAATGGAAATAATGTGAACTAAAATTACAACGTTATGGTGCTATCTAAAATATGAAAAGATACAAAACAGGATTCTGAATCTTTCTTCTGGAGTTGGCTGAAAACAGAAAAATAAATGAATTTGGGTATCGGTCAGGTTTGTTGCTTGCCTCTTGCCCAAAATATTTTTAAAAATTTTCCGGTCAATATAAATGCCTGCCTTAATCCCTTGCGTTGAGATACTACATGTGGGTGTGATCAATCTGCTCTACTTTTGATTCATATAAAGCGGATGTGAATGGCCAACTTTATTGATGCCCCCAACAACAACACGTTTATACAGACAGACAGGCGGACACGACTAAATCGACTCGACTGTTGATGATGATCAAGAATACAGATACTTAGTAGGGTCGGAGTTGATTCCTTCTTTATACTTTGCACAACTTTATAAGCCCCTTTTACCCATTTTTGATGGCTCTTTTTGACATTGGCAGTGAATTTTTACAAAATAGAATATCGTTTCTATATTAATTTGCCCGATTCAAATCAAATGTTTTATTTTCAAGAATAAGTTCAAGTATCCATCATAGCAGCGACCTAAATTACAGTCCAGTTACAGTTAGACTGCTGGGCTGTAAAGCAAACTTTACATTGGATCTGCATAAGTGTATGCTTAGTATGTATTTTGGTAAAACAGCTTTTAAACCACAGGATCTTGAGGAAATCAGACAAATTGATTTAGAAAAGCAATTGATTTAGAGGTGCGCGCGTAAGCAAATTTTCTCTTATATCACGAACGATTCAGGGAATAAAAAATCTAGTTACGCACGATTTACGCACATCATTTTTTGAGCGTTCCGTGGTAAACCACGAAAGTAAGGATACGAAATTGGTAATAGTTTGTTTTAAAAACTGAGAGTCAATCGCGATCAAGCTTGCTCAAGGTAAACGAATGCATTTGTGTGGCCAACAAAGTAATTCATGCTTGGAAGTTTGAAACCATTACGTATTCGCTGCCAGACCTCAAAAAAATCTAAGGAACCGTTTGGGCAGAGGCCTTGGAGAATTGAAAAAAAAGTACGGGTGAGGAAATAAAACATCCATGTGGGAAAAATATAAAAACAGGCAGGCGGAAGTTAACCCCTAGATCTGTTCGGATTCACTTTTTGGCAACACTGTTTTTGGCAGCTCAGCTGTTTTCGTGTCATATGTTACTGTCAAACATGTTCAGCTTGGTCTATAATTTAACCATCAGAGGCGTAGATAGCTTTTTGCAAAGGGGGGTGATGAATTTCAGAAATTGTTTTAATGCTTTTTCACTTTTATTTATTGTTATCGGTAATAGTCTAGTACTGCGGCCTCCTATCAAAAAATTAAATTAAAAGACTGCGAATTATTAAGAGAAAAAAAGAAATTTTCGGTTACATCAATTAAAAGAATTTCGAAATATGCAGGCTTTGTATAATACAGAAGTATGTATAAGCTTTTTGGGAAATGTCAAATAAATAATGAAAAATAAATATTTCAACGACTTACTCCAAGAATATAAGTTAATTGCCTTAGCTCAAAAATTACTTTGATGGACCGCAAAGTATCAAGAATTAGGCTGCCTTCACACTGTTCGACACAGGAGACATGATATTCTAGTAGGCCTACATTTCCCCATGAAATTTTATTAATTCGACAAGCTAGAATAACATGTTACAATTAACAGAAGGTTTTAAGCCCAGAGTCGCACAATGCAAAGACGAACACAGGAATCTGGTCACCGATCCGCAAGTGGCGCTTAACAAATGGAGAAGCTACTTCTCCAACCTACTGGGAGGCGATGACGAACATGATGCCGCCTCTAGAGAAGTAGCGATGCCACCAATCGACAACATAGAGATAGACCCGCCGACCCAACAGGAAGTCTGTTTAGCCATACAAAGGCTAAAGAACAATAAATCACCAGGCGCTGATGAGCTGCCCGCTGAATTGTTCAAGGCTGGAGGGGAAGAATTGGTAAGGTGCATGCACCTCCTTCTTTGCCGTATATGGGTTGAAGAAAGCATGCCCGACGATTGGAATCTAAGTGTCCTATGCCCAATCTTTAAAAAAGGAGACCCTGCAGTTTGCGCCAACTACCGCGGGATCAGTCTCCTTCCCATTGCATATAAGGTTCTGTCGCGCATTATTTGTGAACGTCTAAAGCCGCTTATTAACACACTGATTGGACCTCATCAGTGTGGCTTTAGACCTGGTAAATCCACCACAGACCAGATATTCACACTACGACAAATTCTGGAGAAGACCTACGAGAGAGGCATCAACACACACCATTTTTTTGTTGATTATAAATCAGCCTTCGACATGCCGATAAGGTCAAGGTTTTTCGAAGCCTTGTCTACCCTTGGTATACCAGCAAAGTACGTTCGTCTTTGCATGATGACGTTGAGAAGTACACAAAGCTCCGTCAAAATAGGAAAGAACCTTTCCGAACCATTTGATACCAAGAGAGGTTTTAGGCAGGGCGATACCTTATCGTGTGACTTCTTCAATCTACTGATGGAATATATACTGCGCCGGTGCCCACATGCCAACAGAACGGGCGCCTTTATTTATAAAGATCTAATGCTACTCGCATATGTGCGCAGGGCGTTTCAGAGATTGAGAGGCAGTCAGAACTGATGGGTTTAGCGGTAAATGAGGACAAGACGAAATACCTTGTATCCGCGGACAAAAAGTCCTTGCGTCTTGGACAATCTGTTACAATGGGAGAATACAACTTTAAAGTTGTAGAGGATTTTGTTTACCTCGGAACGACGATAACCAGCGACAACAACATCAGTCTGGAAATCCGAAGAAGGATCACTCTTACAAACCGATGCTACTACGGGCTAAGTAGAGAGCTCAAGAGCAGAGACCTCAAGCGAAGAACAAAATTAGCCCTATACAAGTCGCTTATCATCCCAGTCCTGCAATACGGTGCAGAAGCATGGACAATGACAGCAGCGGATGAAGCGGCGATTGGCGTGTGAGGATTTATAGACCTTTAAAAGTTGGCGATGATTACCGCATTCGAAATATTGACGTACTGTATAGTTGGGGACACCGTCTGGTAGCGATAGACAGCGGTGGCTGGTTAGGACATGTCACCAGGATGACGAAGAAGCTCCAAGAAAGCTTATTATTCGAAGGCGGCTGACTACGGAGGAGCAGCAGGGAGATTTCGACTAAATGGGTGTCCAGGTGCGAATTTTCAGCTTGGTGGAACTGTCAGCTCGCACGGGTAGAAGCGACTGGCGGACTTTGCAGCGGCCGACCGTCGAACGTTGTATGCAAGCATCGGGCCTATCAGAAGAAGAAGACTACTATCAGATCGAACATTGTGAAGCAGCCTTAAGTATAATTGTGGCTGTCAGCCTGGATTCTTTTTAAATCTTATCGTTAAATCAAATTTTAAAATCTTAATTTGAGCTCAATTCTTTTTACAATCTAGAAATGTTTGAAGACAATATTTCAAATATTTCAAACACAACCGAAATAAAATTTTTGAGGTAAATATGGGAGCGCCGGTCAACAATTTTATTTTTTAAATCGTCAGGTTTTAAAATTATTTTTCCACAGTCCGCTCAAACAATACACATTGGCTCATTGTTCCCACAGCCAAATAATTTGCCCATATTTTATTAAAAGTTTGGCATAAATAGGCAAAATGATGTAACTTTTCGGCCATATTTGATCAACTTATTTACGTATGATATAATAGTTTTAGATTTAATAATTAAAATAACAGTTTAGATTTAAGCTTTCATCAAAATTTGGACAAATTATTTGCCTGTAGGACCTTAGCTTGGAACATAGAAATGGTAAATTAATTTTATTGTTAAAGCCGCAGTACGCAGAACGACAGAAAATTACTATTTTTTTCAATTTCATTTAAAAAGAAACCATGTATGGGCCAACCATGTACCCTTCGATTTTTTGCATAAAAATTCTTTAGAACTCGCGATATATCGAAGGAAATTTTTAACAAGTTTCTGAGAGAAGGTAGGAATTAGTATTCTTTACTATAACCTTATTTTATTTATAGGCTATTTCCACTATAGCAAATATGTACATATTTTCACATATTATCACATATTTAATAATATGTAACACATTCTCCATAGGAAAAAAATTTACATATTTCAAATAATTGTCACATTTTTTTTATGTCTATTTCATTTGAAATTCATCGAAGCCAGAAAAGATAATTGAGAGTGATATAGCACATTTAGCTGGCTAATCTATCTTAACAGAAATGGCGTAAAGGTTAAGACCTGAGACTAGAAATCAACAAGACTTGGGTTCAAATCTCGGTAAGGGCATGAAAAAATGGTTTTATACACTTGAAAAGTGTATTATAATTTTACCCAGAAGGAATCATCTCCGACCACATAAGAATATATATTCTTGATCAGGACGACGAGCTGAGTCGATTAAGCTTTGTCCGTCTGTCTGTCTGTTTGTTTCTACGCGAACTTGTCCCTCAGTTTTGGAGCTATCGAGCTGAAACTTTGCACGAAGTCTTCTTTTTACTGCACGCTGCTAATGTGTCGGAACCGACCGGATCGGATGACTACTTCTTGTAGCTGCCATACAAATGTACGCTCGGAAAATGGGTTTTAGTGAGAAAAGCTGTTTTGTTCTCAATATAACCGCACTTAAACACGGCCATGTGGCCGTCTGTGGCCCAGCGTTTACTGTGCTGGACTGCTGGGCGGGAGGTCGTGGGTTCGTCCCATGTAATTCCGATTTGTGAACTCAACGGGGGGGATTGATCATCATAAAGCAACAGCGGCTGCGCTGGCTGGGACATGTTACCCGTATGGATGAACAATGGTCTACAAGAGCAATGCGAAAGAACTGGGACAAGGCAAGTTGGGACGACCACCTCTAAGGTGAGACGACCAGGTGCGGAAAGACATTTTGAAGCTTGGCGTGAAAAAACTGGTGCCAGCTCGCACGGAACAGAAGCGACTGGCGGACATTGGTTGCAGCGGCCTAGACCGTCCAACGGTTGTGATGCAAACATCGTGCCAATAAAGAAGAAGAAAATTTTTGCTCTGTGAGAAATGTGAAATATCATCATTTCTGCTCATTTCTGTTTGAGCGGATAAGTGAACAAACAAAATTGCCGTATTTGGTGTGAAGAGCAGACAGAAGCATAGCAAGAACTGCCAATGCATCCCGAAAAATGCACTGTTTGGTGTGAATTATGGGCATCATTGGACCGTACTTTTTAAGGATGACGTTACTGTGAATGGAGAGCGCTACCGTGTGATGATTACAAACTTTTTTTTTTGCCTTAATTAAAGAGCTGGACTTGTCTGACATGGGGTTTCAACAAGACGGTGAAACAACGGCCCAATTGGGAGGCGAGTTTTGTGAACAGTTTATTTCACGTTTGGGGGCCGATCAATTGGCCGCCTAGATCGCGCTATATCAAGCCTTTATTCGGTTGGTCTTGCGAACAGTTATTGAAACGCAAATTTTAATATTGATGCAACCTTACCAGAAAAAATTGTTTACACTGCAAAAATTAATTCTGCTTATAAAATTTTGGGTGGTGAACCGAAGGAGATTTCTGAGACACCGAGAATGGGGTTTGGAATGAAAGAGATTTCCGTGACACCTCCGTATGACACCGTACTGCGAATCTTTTTAAATATTTTAAAAATCAGACAGAATTCTCTGTCAAATAGTTCCCCTGGCAGCCACATGATATGTTCTCTGATATATATTATGATTATAATCGACCACTTCTTTCTTAGCAACGACCCTGTTTTCCCCCTGATTCCCCCCACCCCTCAAAACACACACTTTCATGCTATGCTCACTTTCTGGTATCCTTTTGCGCCTTGTGATGCGCCTCCAAACCTTCGGAGAGACTCTGCAGCGAATTGACTGGTATTAGCTCAGAAGTGGAACGACCTCCGCCTCCGAACCACTGAACCCATACATGATCGAACTGCTGCGAGGGTGTGCATACGCCATCGGGCATCTTGACGATCTTGCCGGGCCAGGCGGGATGGCCACGTGCTGGCCCCCAGATCAGTTCGCCAATGGCGAAAGAACGTGGAGGCAGCACAGCTGGTGCACTTATGCGTGCCACAGCACAACGCTGGGGACGGCGAGAGCGCTTCGTGGGTGATCTGTTGATTCCCGTTCCCGTTGCTGGCGCCGAGGCATCCAAAACTGGCAGTTGTGTGGTTGAGGGAGACTCTACGAAAGGCACACACATACATACACACAAACTCATAGAGACATTGGGCCAATTGGTTAGCTTAGGACGACCCAGACACCAGTTGATGATTGAGCAAATAAAAACACAAAAACAAAGCCATCACAGAACAGAGATAGAGATAGAGAGAGTGAGTGCTTGGGGATGCTCAGCATGCAGTGATTGAGCGTGTGGATGAGTGGGTTAGTATGTACGGGTGCAGTTAGTGACAAGTGACATTAGGTGGATGGGTAGTGGCGGGACCTTACCCTGGTAATCAACGCTAACTACTTTATGGTTATGGAGCAAGGCGCTGGCTTGATTATTGGCCGTTGGATGGTGGTGGTGCATTAGTGGGCGCGAGGCTGCCGTGGTTAATGTCGAGGAAGATGTGATGGACATGGATGTGGATGTAGAGTTGACCAGGCGCATACCTTGGCCTATGAGGCTGATTCCGTTATCGGTCGGTGCCTGTGAAGTGATGTGAATGCGTCGAATCTTTGGTTCTGTGGGTTTGTACATGCCGCTGCCGGCCTGGCTAAACAGATGGTTGATGGCGGCTGTGGGGATGAACAAGGCAAGGATTAAAAGAGTTTTGCCACTGTGCTTAAATGAAAGTCTTGGACTCACTGCGCTCGCAATCCGTGGATGAGGGCGACTGACGACTCTCGACACTTTGCGGGGAAATGGCCGCATCCGGTTCCGAGCTTGAAACGCATTGTACCTAAACCATAAGAGGGAGGATTAAAAAGGTCTCTGAATTAGTTGACTGAGGTGTGCCCTACCATGTCGCTGCCACTGCTGCGATGGCTGGGCGGTCGTTCCGGGCTGCGTGGACTGCAAGTGGTGGTGTCCGGTGGACTGGCCGAAGTGTTTCCCGATACATAGCTAGTCGGGTGAGCAGGCTGCAGGCTGATCTGCGTCTGTGGATGCGTCTGCTGCGGCTGAATCTGTATGGTGGCCGTGGTGGGGCTGGCCTGCACATAGGAGGTGCCACCCTGTTGCCCCGTGGGCATCACCAGTCCCATGGGTGTGGAGTAGATTTGCCCAATGGGACTCAGCTGCCCATTGGCGCCCACTATATACTGCTGGCCTCCACCGCTGGGCGAGATGAAGGAGGGTTTGCTCTGCGGCGAAGGGGTTCTTAGCATCACCGGACCCTGCGGGGTCAGTAGACTGGTGGTGGGCATATTCTGGATCTGCAGCAATGTTGTATCGTGCCCCATGACCAGCCCTGCTGGCATCAGTAGCTGTTGACCAATAAGGTTCACATGTTGCAGGATTTGTCCATTCTGGAGCAGCAGCTGTTGTGTTTGCGCAGCTGCTGGCTGAGTGGGCTTGTTGACCACAATGCCCTGGATTCCCGGACTTAGCTGGAAATGTGGAGAGAACTGTGTTGCCGGTTGGGTGGCTGAAACTGCAGCGGAGGTTGCCTGCTGATGCAGCAGAGCTGGCGCCTGACTCGGGATGCTGGGCGAGATCTGAGGCGAATGAGTCTTTACCGGCGAACTGGTAGGAGGTGGCGTCAGGCTTATGGAGCTCTTCCGCTTGCGTGGTCTTCGCTTGGCTTCTGGCGAGCTGATGATCAGTGTCTGGGCTGGGGGAGGAGGAGCGGCCAGTAAGTGCTCCGTTTGTGGCTGCTGCTGCTGCTGTTGTTGTGGTGTTGTTTGCTGCACAATGTAGCCACCATTGGGGAGGGTATTTAGCAGCACAGTTTGAGATGGGCCAGCGGCTGCATTACCGGCCGACGCCTGCGAGTTGATGATCTGGTGATGCATCAACTTGGTGCCTCCAGAGTTGATGATAACTGTGTTTGTGCTGCTACTGCTGCTGCTGCTGGAGGCCACCACTGCGCCACCGGCTGAGGGATGGCTAACAATGTAGCCTCCTCCTGGCTGTGGATGTAGCTCCGCCGACTGATGTCCTGGACGAGGCTGGGATGTAGGCGCCACCTGCTGCTGCTTGTTGGGCGAGGGTATGACCAACAACTGGCCGGAGGAAGTCATAATCAGTTGACTGCCTCCATTGGCTCCAGTCAGGGACTGAAGTTGAGCCACACCAGAGCCCGAACTGCTCATGGTGGTGACTGGTCGACTTATGGCAGTGCTGGTCACAATGTTGCGAGTCACGGTGGCCACTGCATTGCTACTGCTACTGACCACTGGCAGTCGCTGCTGGCCGGGAGCTGTTTGACCCTGCTGCCGCATTATACGCAGCTGGGTTGTCGGATTGGCCTGGGGTTGTGGAATCGTCTGGGAGCGCATCTGGAGCAGCTTGGGCGAAGCCAAGGGCGAGTCTGTGGGCGAGGGAACACTCTGACGCGGACTCTCATGGCTGGTCGAGATGGCTCCCACCTGCTCGGGGGCACTGCTGGACACGGGCGACTCTTGGGGAGCCTGTACCACAGTGATGCTGGTGAACTGTGGATTTTGAGGGCGGGCAAATGTCGTCTCCACCTGCAGAGAGCGAGGGGGAGCACTCGCCACAGGGGCAGTAGGGAGCGGGGGGGAGGTGTCGGTGTCCCATTTACCAAAGAGCGACAAGCGACGAATCCTTTGGCGTTGCAGCTGCTGTTGGGACTGGGAACTGTGCACAATGGGCTCCTGCGGCAAGGCCCGCGCTGTGGCTGTAATTGATTTGGAAGTGTCGAGTCCCAGGCCCAAGGTGTTGTGCAGTAGTGTCGTCTGCTGCTGCAGATAGCCAGCGGGATCATCCTTGAAATTGGGTTGCTGAGCAGGCGGTGGCGGCGGCGGTGGCAGTATCGTGGGCTGCTTTATCACATGACTGCTGGGAGCGGTTAGAGTTCGCTTGGCTCCTGGCCCAGCTACAGCTGCTCCGGTTATGGCCTGACTAGTTTGTATGAGTGTGGTAGCTGTGGGCGTGGCAGGGGCGCTGAAGTTGACCCTGGCAGGCAATTTGTTATTGCCAAATTTGTGGCAATCAGCATCTGTAAATGGACCAAACAAAGGGAAAGGCAAAGTCAGTGAGAGGTCAAGAAAAATCCTCTTCGTGTTTGTGTGTTTGGCTATGCAAAGCGCGTCGCGTCCTTAAAGTGCCCGCAACGTGTCCCCCAACCAAGCCCGACACCCGTAAAAAGGTCAAAGGAGGTAACAGAAGGCGGCGAATAAAATCAAAACTGGAAAACGTGCAAAGAAAATCTTATGAGACAAAAAGGCAGACGTAATTAAAATAAAACCAAAAATGACAATCAAACTTAAACCATTTTTTTTTCGCATTTTGTTTAAAATTCATTTGCCATAAAAACCGCCAGCACCCAAAAACCACAACCTGACCAAATTCCTCTTCCTCAGCAGTAGCCGAGTAGAAAATTCTAAAACGCGAAAAACTTTTACTTTGTGTGGCGTTTTTAATGCAACGCTGATTGTTCTTCCTGTTTTTGCACCACCGCACAGTGGACCGAGAATACAAAAAGGCTGGTCGCATTAAAAGGTATAATTAAGTCGTGCAAAATTTCCGACCATATAAACAAAATATATATTCTTGATCAGCATCAACAGCAGAGTCAATAAAGCCCTGTGTACGTCTGTCTGTCCGTCCGTCCATCTGTTTGTATGAACACCTAGGTCTCAGATCTCAGAGACCAGTAACACAAAGATCATAACAATAATAATAGCATAGTTTCCGGCTTTTCCTTAGGGATCACAACTATTGTCATATATTGGAGGTCTGTTTGCTAATAAATGTTAAAAATTAATGTTAATGCTCTGTTAATTAACATAAGGGTAGGCTTTTTAACATTTCTTTCCCTCAGTAACTTGTTAATCGAAGTCGGGTAGGTCCGATTTTAACTTACGCTTCCAGTTCTAGCATTCCTGGCGGACATTTTGTTTATTTGGCGAAACAACCAACAACAATCGGAACATCGTCTTGCTATACCAACTACAGAAGTAAGCTTAGGCCCAAATTCTCAAAAATTCAGGTTAGGTAATCGGCGGACGAATTTGGCGCTACTCCGGGATAGTAACGAGAATTTATTGAAAAGGGGAAGAGTTACCGTTTCGGTGGCGGCATATCCAGTACAGCTGGAGTCTCGTCAATTTCCCAAAAAAAAAAAAATTGGTGACATAATTCAAATTTCAGCCACAGAATTGGGAAATAAGGTTGATGATTGCGCTGCCATTTCTGGATATCCAGATCAGTAAAATAGCAAGGACTCTTCCAGTACTCTCTCGCCTTATTTATTAATTGCTCTGTGTCTTCCAATTACATTTTTATTGCATGAATGTAAACATTTTTTTCAGCAAATTACCAAAATAAACAAAGCAAGTGTTGGAATCAGCTACAGTAAATATCGGTTATATGACGAACCGCTTGTAAAACTTCTACGTGCTATTTTAATCGGGTGTAAGCAAATTTTGCAACACAGTTCTGGTAGCTGAACAGATGAATTTGTAATAAAACTTGCATGAATTTCACATAATATTCTAACAGCTAAAGAAAAAGCTAGATTTTAAATGACTTTGAAAGCAACAATTATCAAAAGATGCTTGCTGCGAAGGATAAAGCAATGCTCCGCACCAACTCGAGCATTATAAACAATGCAGGCGAAGTATTGTAACCAATCCTCACAAGAAAAGGAATAAACATAGCACACATGTACACTTGAAGACAGCCCTGTTGTAGATTAACCAAATCCGCTATCTACACGGAATTTTTGATAGACCAGTTTTGCTCGCTAAGGCACAAGAACTCGCCCTAAAGCTTAATGAAGACTATGCTTCAGATTGGAGCGGTCGTCAGAGTTGCTGCAAACTAAGTTCTATTAACTTTGCAAAGATTCATAGAGAATCCAGTAAAAATAATACAGCAAATAAGTCTCTTTTAACTCAAATTATTTGCCGATGCCTCTAGATTGTACTTGAAGGCTCCACCAAACGGAAACAAGAATGAAAGTTTAAAAGGATTCAAAAGCCAGAAGCAATACTGATTTGGTCCAATGAATCTTAAATGTCATAAAAGTTCGAAGTTGCAAGGTTCAATATAAAAAGACACCGAGTACATTCAATGCGACAGTGATCTTGCCTGATTTGGAATTATTTCGTACGAGAATATTGTATCATCGTATCGTATTGGATGAAAATTAAAATCCATTTGAGGATAATTATTTTGCTAAATCTACTAAACTTGGATTCACTACCTCGACATTTTTCTTATATAATAATAATATTACCGCTTTTGAAGACATTGAAGATCAGATCTTGGAAAATGCTGAAAGAAAGCAACTGCCATTTAAGTTATTCTTATCAAATAGCTACATTACACATAAGTATTAACAATTTTTCGTTTGCCGAATACGCTTAGGAGAAAAACTGAGCCAAAAAAGTGTTTTGACTGGAGTAAGGAAAGACGGCTAAAATGAAGTACCTCAAACAAACCAATAAAATGAACATAATTCACTAAATTGTTTATATACTTGCCAAATTGTTTGCATCCGCAGATAGATTGTTAAATACATCAGAGTTTAAGAACCGCCAGCATTAAATACAAAATATGGCTGTTTAATTTCTAAAAAAACCCGTAAAAATTGAGTCTTGTTCGACCCCCGGCGATAGTTCGAATGCTATGACAGCTATAGATTATAGTCATCCGATTTTGATCCAAGAAGCTTCCAAATACTTAAGTCAAAAGCGCATTAAACTATCTGACACACCAATAATTGCTGAAGTAAGACACGTTCACCGATTAAAAACAACAAGATATTTTCCACAAAGACCCAGTTTAAACGACCGAAATAGTTCCACTGTAGCAGCGATGAAAACAAAGTAATCCGAATTTGAGAAAAACTTCCAAGGATCCAAAAACTCATATTTAAATTTCCAAATATACCTAAAGAGATCATAAAACTATCCTTTTCATTATAAATAGGTCATAATAAAATTTAGTAAAAAAGCGCAAATTTGGGCATATTTTAATAATTGCTTCAAGTAAGACATGACTATTAACATTAAAAACAAAAAGTTTTTCTCACAAAGACCCACTTTTCGACCGATAGTTCCAATGGCAGCTATAAGATATAGTCATCCGATTTTGAGAAAAATCAATTCCATGTGTGAAAGCGTATAATATTAATAATCGCTGATGTGAGACACGTTAACATTAAAAACAAAAAATTTTCCCACAAAGACCCACTTTTCGACCGATAGTTCCTATGGCAGCTATGAGATATAGTCATCCGATCCGGTCGGTTTTGAGGCTAAGTGTGCAGTAAAAAAAGACTGTGCAAAGTTTTAGCTCGATAGCTTTAAAACTGAGAGACTAGTTTGCGTAGAAACAGACAGACAGACGGACAGACGGACGGACAAAGGCTCAATCGACTCAGCTCGTCACCCTGATCAAGAATATATATAGTTTATAGGGTCGGAAATGAATATTTCTTATGCGTTGAAAAAATGAATATTTCTTGTGTTGCAAACTTCTGGGGCAAAATTATAATACCCTTTGCATAAAGAAAGGGTAACGAAATATAATTCACTAAATTGTTTATATAATATGCAAATTTTTGCATCCAGCAGATAGATTGCTTATATGCGAATGATTTGCATATAACCGATAACCGCTTAAATGCAAAAATATTGCTGCGTTATAACTTTCGCATATGTCCAAAAATTGACGACTGGAGCGTGAGAGAGAGAGAGGGGAGTCTTGTTCGAACCGCCGAGCAGAGAGGTCGTGTTCTGAACGTCACGGAGAGCAGACGCTCAAGCTTAATAAACGCATTGTATTTAATCGTATAAATGGAGCCTCAAATATTTAAGTCAATAAATGTATTAAACCATCCTGACACACCAAATACATTTTTGACACATATAAGCGATATTCACTGCATTTTGTCTACCGATGAAAATATCGTTGGCTGTGTTCACCAGCACACCTTAAAAATCAAGAACAAGTAAAACAGACGGTCAAATAGTTCTGTACCTACAGTAGTAGCGATGAAAGGGAAAATAAAGAATTCGAAAATATCCACTCTTAATAATTTCAATGGAATTTTACATATATTTATATCTTATCAAAAGATTATTTTTCAGAAAGAATACCGTTTGGACACATTAAGGTCGATTCTCATGTTCTATTTTTGCTCAAATCGAAATCCACCTTGATTTCGCAACTAGGTGGATTTTTGTTCTATCGGTTGTCTCATGTAGATGGCTTATAAATTTGGGCATTTGCGCCCACGGTCACACTGCGAGGCTGGAAGGCACTAAAAAGTAAGTTAGCAGCGCCTTGCTTGCCCCACTCGCCAATTTTTGTTTGTTATTAAGCGCAATTTAAAAGTAAAGCATGCATTCACGGAGGAGAGAATTTTTTGAACTTCTTACTTTGTTGATTGGAAATTAAGCTTAATGGGTCACAAAGAAGCTACAAGATTCACCCAGGCAAATAATTTGGACAAATTTTGATGGTGGCCATAAAGGCCAAACTGTATAACTTTCCGGGCATATTTGATTAAATTATTTGCGTATGAAACTATAGGTATGAGTCTTAAATCCTGAAAATCCCTTCAATCATCCCTATTTTAATCAAAAATTTAGCTAAAATTATCTGCCTGTGTGTGAACTTAGCTTAGACTGAACTAGGGGAATCTAAAAGAACGCGATCTGTCTCTTTGAGATGTCTGCAGGTGTCATGCATACAAAAGCCGCATCCAATATTTTTCCATTTTTTGGTACTTATTATCTATTTCAGACTTAAATGTTTTTAGCAGTTGTTTTTTGATTTTAAAATATTTTTCAGTGTGACGATATGGTACATATACATGGTTTAGAAATCAATGAGGATGAAGTAGATGGCAACAAAAACCATCTAGATGGCTAACAATGAACATTGAGCGAGCAAATACACAAATCCACCTAGACTCTGCAAAGAGCAGCAACATGAGAAAACGGCCCTAAAATTCAGATCTTTCCAATCAAACGAGGAAAATGGCCGGAATATTCTGCAGTAAAATGTGATTTTCCGAAGTTGGAGAATTTTGACCTGACGGTCGGGAAAATTCCCGGAAAATTCTGCATGAAAAAATATTTTTCATTCGATTGGTAACAATGGTCCCAAAGGTCGATTTTTTTGCGATAAAGTCAGAAAAGTTGGGATTTGTTTTTAGGAAAATCGATTTATTTTTTAAAAGAGTATATCAGTGGTCGTAGAATCGAAAAATTTTTTATGGCGGTGCAGCCCTTTGGGTGAAGCCAAAGCCCTGAAAGTCAGCCATTCATTTAACTTCGAACGTGGTTTTGTTCTGGCATAATTTTGTCTAAGTTGTGCCTTTAAAATAAACGAAAATTGATTAAAACAATAGAAGAAACTTTGTAAAATAATGTCCAAGGTATGTTTAATACAATTTCGTTTTAGTTTGTTCAATTTATGTGCTTTGTCCTTTTGTTTTAGTAGTTTTTGTTGAGTGTTGTTTTAAGCGAGCTGAAAAACCCTCAAAATAATTCTGTTTCTGCGTGGTAAGGGTTCGGTGGATTGTCGTGGGATGTCGTGGTGTGTTAATACAATATTGTTCATTAAAGTGTCCTCTTTACGATATTCTAATTGGGTTTTTTTCACGAATTTCACAAACCCGTGAAATTACGATTTTTTCAGACCATTTGAGTTTGAGCACAAAAGAATTGATTGAGTGTGGTTAACAAATGGACGTAAAACATTAGCTGTATTCGATTTTTGCATATATAAAAAAGTGGAAAGTTCATCTATAAAAAAATGAGCAAATAAAAAAAGATTAAAAATTTCGTGGCCTATGCAAATAAATGCTTCATCAAATGCAACAGTAAAACACAGAATCAAAAACCAGAGCCCAAGTACCTAGAATTGAATGACTTCAAAATTAATTATTAAAACAGGGACGATGATCAGAATATATCACATAATTTTGGAAGATAAATTGTCGTTTTTCATAGAGCTATGAGCTCTACCAGCGATCACTGATCTCTGATTTATGTTTAAAAATAAGGAAGAGAAGGAGCGCAAAAATATAAAGATATACACTCTCTTCCGACGGATGTCAATAAGTAAGCTTTGGACGTGCCCTCTTTTACACTAGGGGTGTAGTATGGACCCTTTTTGTGATGAAGATAATACTTTGACGATACCGATTCGGATGGATCCGATATTGCGAATAATAGTCCAAATTGAACCAAATTTGGTAGGACAGCACATTGGGAGCCTAAAAATAGTTATAAACTGAATTTCCAGTTCAATAGTTTAAAAAACAACAAGTTAGTGAAAATCGGCCAGATCGTTTATATGGCAGCTATATGAAATAATAGTCCAAAATAGAACAAATCTTCGTAAGTCGCTTTGGGCCCGAAATATAAGTATAAACCAAAATTTCGTGCAGAAATCTTTACCTCGATAGACTTTATGCCAAAAAAATCGACTTTGGGACCATTGTGGATTGGCTTGGAAACTCAGTTTTAAGAAGAATGTGATTTTACGAAATAATTAGAAATGTGATTTTTGAATTTCGGAAAATCCGCCCCAGCCGTGAAAATTCCCGGAAAACTCAACATGCAAAATAACTATTTTTAATCTGATTGACTGAAACTTGGTTTGTAAGGTCAAAATGAGAATTGATTTGTGTTTTCATTTTCCGATGTTAGAAATACCGCCGTTATGCTCATTGGGAAGTGAATTGGATGCGGGTGGGATGTTGGTGGTTAGTTGTTTTGGAAATAAGTGGAAAGTGGTTGTGAAGTGGGTGGAATGTGGCGGAAGTGGGTGGGATGTGGGTGGGATGTGGGTGCGGAAAATGGGTGGGAAGTGAGTGGGAACTGGGGGAATTGGGTGTAGAGTGGGTGGAATGTGGGAGAGAGTTGGAGGGAAAACCCAGCAGCAAAGTTCGATTTCTGGGCTCTACGGGGTATTATTATATCTAATATTGTTTGGTTCTTTTCTGTTGAAGGCGCAGCGAAGCGCGTCGGGTTATTTGCTAGTATAAATATATATAAATTGTAGACTTCTTTCTATAATTACAATTAAGTTTTTTCTTATTCTTTGCATCAAAAACTTCTCTGTTACATAAAGGGACATACGTAGAATTTTGATTAGGGATGACGAGGATCTAAATTGTTCGAGGGGTATTATTTTACTAAAGTTGCTATCATAGACATCGATAAGTGATATATGAAAGGGATGCGCGATAGGATGAAATAGTGGAATCTATGGCACCCCCAACATCTTTGATTAAGTCAAACACAAGGTCTAATAAAAACTGCATCATTTATGATTCCGTCCATTGTAGACAACAGATCTTTAATCCCTTAAAACTGACTAGCAAGATTTCAAAAATGCATTCAATAAATATTTATTTTATTACTAGATCTTGAAATGCAGCATCCTGCAACGTTCTCCATATTGAAATAACAGCAGAGTCTAAATAACTTTTAGAAATACCACAATTAATTTAAAAGAATAATCAGTACATATTTTGTAATTATTTGCCTTCCCTGAATTTTGCTGGCACCTGAAACTTTGCCGCCCCAAAAACTTGCCTGCCCTGACAAAAATGTTGCATACTTTTCGGTTGCCCCCCTCAGGAACACAGGACCATTATTAAACATTTCTTCTAATTAGTAACGGTATATCGAAGTCGGTTAGAGCCGACTTTAACTTACGCTCTCAAGGAGTCAAACAGTTCACTGTGTATAATTGAATTCTGTACACATTCCTCCCTCATATCACAATACAATTGTAGTCCACAAATGAATGCTAAATGAATTACATTTTCACTTTATCACACTTTCCGACCACTGTGTGGCCGAGGCCAGCAAACGAATTGGGGGCTGAACTGGTAGGCGAGTTCACATTGAACGCGCTTGGCTAAACTTTTGCCGTCAAGTCCCTTTTGTTTCAATTAACCTTTTCATTGGAAACTTTTTAACAATGTTTGCCAAATGTTTGCCCCCACATTCAGACACGCCCACTGTCTGATGCGTATACGATGCGGGGGGTTGGTGATGGGGAAACCCTGCTATTTTTTTTTTAAATTGGCAACAGTTTTGTGTAGTTGCTCTCATGTTTTTTCTTTGCAAATATCTCAAATGGAAATCAAATTGCTTTGAATTGAGACAGTGAGACGAAGAAGAACCTTTTGAAAAACAGTGGCAGCAAACGGATAGCTCTCACCCATGAGGATGGAAGGGCCGGAAAGCATGGCATTTGAATGGACTCAACACTTTCGTATACAAATCTTTGTACCAAGCAAAGTGCACCACATACACATGTAAAGCATTCCATGCACTGCCCAACAATTGAGGCAGCAGAAACGCAGCAGCATTAATGTCAGTGTGGATTCCCCATTTGGCCTACACTGTGCAAAATTTTTTTCGCTTTCTTTCAAGTGTGGCGGGGCATTGCACTCCTCTCATCCTTTTGCAGATTCTGAATGAATCAAAGCTCGTCAATAAAGTCAGAGGTGTCAGGGCCACCCCTATATCATTTCGTGAATTATGAAGTCCACTTTGAAGAAGGTCTACTGTCATGGGCACCCAACGGACGGTCACCCAATTCACACAATGCCAAGCGAAGCAACTTTTCCATCCCACTCCGACCAAACACTCGAGGCATTCTCAAGTGGAACTGTTAAATAGTCGAGGGTATTTAATAAACATAACATTTATTCACAATGTTTCTCCATCTTTGTTTCTCTGCACAAAGTGCCTCCGGCTACAAACCCGCAATGTCTTTGAATGACGCTTTGGCTTAAAGGAACGCGTTAAGTTCCTTTGACTGGCCATAAAAAAAAGGAATAGAAGACAAAATCAAAACAAGGCAGCAGAGCAAAAGAGAGGGAGTGCAAAAACAAACATCAAAAACATACAAAGTGTAGCGCCACATTCACATCTTCTTCCTGCCCCTTTAAAGCTTGTTGAACTCTCCTCCCCCTCGTGTTGTGTGCATTTCTATCCTGTTTTTTTTTAGTGTTTGCATGTGTTCTGTCTGTCTTTGTGTGCATTTTCACTTTGTCATTGTCTAGGCATCGTTTTTCACTTGAAAGCAGCCAAAGCCGAAGCCAACATCGAGCACCTTTTGCCCAGGATCTGTCTCCTGTTCTCCTGCGACTGTATGTTCCGGTTAGCCCTGTGCCTGGCTGATTCCTTGGCCTCGCCTGCACTTATTGCACGTATCTACACTAGTTTTTTCCCCTCCGCTTAAAGACGACTTCTTCTTTTCGTCGTTGCCATCGTTATTCGTTGTCGTTTTCCTTTTTTTTCGCAGTTGCGCAAAAAATGCAGGCTTCAGATTTTTCTATAGCATACTTTTGTGCTTGGGAAGCTTCGACTGTGCACATGCACACACATACCATTCGAGTTGCCATAGTGCTGTCAGTTCGCACATATGTACATATGTATGAATGCGGCTATGCTCTAAAGGAAAATTTAAGAGGCGAAAGCCAAAAATTATTAATTAAGAATTTTGATATTTGGGGACCATTACAATTACAATTATTTTGTAATTAAAAATGTAATTACGATTATCTCTAATTTAATGTAATGAAAAATTCCATAACACAGGCCAGCAAACCACCACTTTTGTGAGGTCCAGAGTTCTTGGTAAAAAATTAATGTCAAGTTTTGTGCACTGATTACAAAACTGGTCTCGGTTTTTCTCAATCAGCTCTTGTTTTCAAGATATGACGGGAAATCCTATTGCAAATTTTTTAATCTTAATCGTCGTCTGCAGGCGATTGCGGTGGTTGGATTTTAATTATAACCACATTTTGATGTTTTTATATAAGTTTTTATATTGTCAAAAAAGTCTTGCGGTATTTTTATTGAATTTTCAATTGTTCATAAAATTGGTTATAATAATGCGATTTAAGTCAAATATGCGCAGTTTTGTTCGATGACGAGTTCCCAACGAGATGCCAACTTCATAATGCCCCTCTTATAGAAGCTCGCTTCCCTATTGGCAAAAAACTCGGAGAGCCAATTTTCCCAGGACTCTCTTGTGGCCAACTTCCGACTACCAAGCTCGTTCGCCATGGACAGAAATAGGTGGTAATCACTTGGTGCGAGATCCGGACTATACGGTGGATGCAAAAGAACCTCCCATCCGAGCTCCCGGAGCTTCTGGCGCGTCACCAAAGATGTGTGTGGCCTGGCGTTGTCCTGATGGAAGACAATTCGGCCTCTGTTGATCAAAGATGGCCTCTTCTGCATGAGTGCTGCATTCAAGCGGTCCAGTTGTTGGCAGTACAGGTCCGAATTGAGCGTTTGGCCATAGGGGAGCAGCTCATAGTGGATGATTCCCTGCCAATCCCACCAAACACACAGAAGAACCTTCCTGGCCGTCAATCCAGGCTTGGCCACCGTCTGGGCAGCTTCACCGCTTTTCGACCACGACCGTTTGCGCTTCACGTTGTCGTAAGTGACCCACTTTTCATCGCCAGTCACCATCCGCTTCAAAAACGGGTCGATTTTGTTGCGATTCAGAAGCGATTCGCATGCATCCATACGGGCAAAAATGTTTTTTTGCGTCAAGTCGTGTGGCACCCATAAATCGAGCTTCTTTTAGAATCCAAGCTTCTCCAAATGGTTTATAACGGTTTGATGACTCATGCCCAGCTCTTGGCCGATGCTTCGGCTGCTACTATGCCGGTCTCTTTCGATCAATTCAGCGATTTTATCGCAAATTTTCGACGACAGGCCTTCCGGACCGTGGCGCATCTTCGATCACAAATTTTATTGCTGTGACTTTTCTCATTATTTTGCTCCATGTTTGCGACGCTATAACTCACGAACGACTAAAAACAAACAACAATAAATCAAACACGTGTTAGCGCGTGAAAAGAGCTTTCCAAAAAGCTCTAGCGTGAACCGATGCGACGAATACAACTAGAACTACGCGCTTGCAAAGACAAGCTTGCGGAAATACCGCAAGACTTTTTTGACAACATTATATTTGCTAAATAGACAAAGTTACAATCTGTTAATTCCGAAAAAATGAATTCAAACTTATGTAGGGTTTGGGTCACTGGAGTCTGCTTTCCCAAATAATTACACACTTCCTCCTTGATTTCTTACAGCATACGATGATAGTTTATTGAATAGTGTAATTACTTAATTTAACGCTTAACATCTTTTAGTTTTGCAATTGTTTATCGACACGAGAACACACAACCTCTCACTCCAGCAGCTCAAACCTCACTCTCTTGCTGTTCTCGTTGATCGCTCTTTCTACGTATTTGGCGTGCTTAAGCTAACATATTAAGGATACTCTTGCAACAATACATTAGGGATATTCTGGCAATCCTACACTTATGGCAGGACAAGAGATCAGTTTTGAAAATCCCCCCACATCCATTATAAAAAGCAAGTAGTAGCGCCATCTATTGCTCAGTTTTGAAAATCCATCAACAAGCCTTGTTCGAAGTAAAAATAAAAGTGTTAAAACTTTTAATTATAAAAATTTTACGAGCTGCAAATATATATAAACTTCGGGATGATAGAGGTCGGCTGAATAATACTTAAGAGATGACCAAAAGAAAGTTCGCTGCCGCAGCACTGCTATTGCAGGTACAGAGTATATTACAGTCGGGCTTGACAGACTTTTTTTCTTGTTTTGGGCCTAAGACTCATAAATCAAGAAATTTTTGATAGTTGTGACGACCTCCATAATTTTTTCAAAACCAAAAAAAAATGCAAATCGAATTTTCCGCCATATTTTAAAAATCAAGAGCTCTGATAGACCTCAACCGAGACCAGTTTTGGAATCAGTTAACAGTACTGGATCAGAATTTTGCGTCGGCCGGGTGTGGCCCAGCGGTTAGTGTGCTGGCCTGCTGTGCGGGAGGCGTGGGTTCAATTCCGCCTCAGACCATCTAATAAAATAGTTATTTTCTTCCTTAAGAAAATTGCTTTTACACATCCGGTCACCTTTACCAGCTATTGGCGCTGGCTGTGAAGTAACTAGCTATGAAAAAGCTTCTCAAACTTCGGCCTTCGCACTCGGCGTTAAACTGTAGGTTAAGCACACACGCCAAAATGGCTGTTGGCCTGTGAATTAAAATTTTCAGGTAAAATTATTGAAATAATTGTAACGGTAGTTCTAAATTACGCAAAAATTGTAATTGTAATGGTTATGGTATTAAAATGTTTAATTACCCAAAAAAATTTAACGGTATTTTCGATTTACAGCAACAAGGCCCAGTTTATTGGTTCTACATATATGATTTTGTGCTGAACAAAAATTAGTCTATAACTTTTAAGAGTTTTTTTAATTTGAGCTTAAGGGTATTTAAAATGCAAGTGTTTATCCTTTTTGTGCTCGTTTTGTGGCGTTGTTGATTTGACTCTCTCCCTGACATGATGGCAAAGTACTTTTTCCAAACAGGTATACAGTTGTGGACAAAAGTATTTTGACTAAAAAAAATTCATAAATAATCCATTATATCTTTTAAACAAAAAATCCTAAAATTTTGAAATTTGTATCGAGTACTGGTATAAAAGTAAGCTTTTAATGAAACATAAGTAGTACACAATCAGTTGCATAGGTTAGAAAACTGCATGATTATTTAAGCGAAGATATGCCATTTTGAATACATTTGTTAGGAATTCTATACAAATTGCATGCCTACTGCATTGATTTTGTATTTCATACCTTTGGGCAGCAGACAATTTAGTTATTTCGAGCACATACAGGGTTTGTCCGAAAAGTAATAGGACTGAGTCGATTTAAAAAAATTTATTGAGCCAATCGTTGCAATTCTTTAAAAACTTTCAAAATAGACTCCTTCTGCGTCAATGCAGCGCTGCCAGAGCGATTTCCAAGCATTGAAGGCGTCACGGAAGGCATTCTCCGGAATAGCCCTGAGAGCCGCGGGGAATGCTGCTTGGATCCCCTCTGTCGTCTCAAAATGCTTGTCTTTTATCGGCCTTTTCAGGCGAGGAAACAAAAACAAAGTCCGGATGGGCCACATCTGGGCTGTGGGGCGGCTGCGGAAGCGTTGGGATGCCGGCCTTGGTCAAGTAGCTGTTCACAAGAAGTCACTTTTCAAGTTCACTAAAAAAGCGCACACCTTGCGCGTGTTCAAATGCTCCGCCACACCACGGTCTTCATCGGCGACCTCTTTCCGGCCCTCCCAAAAGGCTTGGTGCCACCGAAACACACCACTTCTTGCTAAAGCAACATCTGGGTAAGCCTGCTTGATCATATCAAATCAAATATCATAGCAAAGAGTCAAAACGAAAGTATAGAGTCCCCAGAAAACGCTCCTATAAAGGGTTGAAATACGAAAGTCGAGCAGCTTTAAGCTCAAACTAACACAAATTGTGATTTGATGGGTCGAATACTCTTGTCTCTTTTGCTTGACTTTCGAAAAATGAGCGAGCTTTTGCCAAACAAAAAGTCTAAATAGCTCTTAAGAAAGCCGTTCGAATTCTGCGTTAAAATGTAGGTTCCGTTTTAAAAGTAGCTCACAGGTAAGGAAATATAGACTGAACGGATGACCAGGAATTAGTCAGGTGTTCGCTGTTGCGCTCACTAAAGTTTTTTACTACACTGTGAAACCTAGAGGTGGAGACCTATCAAAAAAATCAGACACCTAAGGAAAAACTGAGCCTACTTATAACGGGCATATGTCCATGTACCCTTAGCTCCATAATGAAACACACACTTTTATAGGAGGTACAAGGTTCCTCAATGCATCTTTATAAGAATAGGCCTGCGATGGTTTCGGACTATTAGATGCAATCTCTTCACAATGTTTTCAAACACAACAAATTACCTATGGGCCTATTTGTGGCCCCTAGAGGACTCGCTGAGTTAACCTAACCTCATGTAGAATCTGTCGCCCCCTTTTCAAGGTTATCACTGTTACCTTCATTACTAATCTGACCTCCTACTTAATCCTAGAAATAAGCTGATACACTTTTGTCTGAATAATCTGAAGAGAAAATATCATATGTAACGTAATTTCAAATCTGAACAACTTTTTAGTGGAATTAACACTTCGCCTTGCATAGAACATGAAAAGAGACCCTCGAGTTTCATTGATTTCAGCTCGTCCATTTGGACATTCTGGGCATCCCTTACCTTTATTGGCCATTTCGATTGTTGGTATTGTTTTTGTTGCTGTTGTTTGTGGTGATGTAGTCACTGTCATTACGGGTGCCGTTGCTGCTGTCGTTGTAGTTGTTGTTCTCGTTGTCATCAGGGTTGAGAACACATCACTGACAGGTGCTGCCGCTGCTGGCGTTGGCCCAGTTGCCTCCTTGATGGGCTGCTGCGGCTGAGATTCGAGTATCCGCCTCTGATGTAGGCAAGGTGTTGACGAAGCTGACACCGATGTCTGCGTTTCTGTTGACATTCTCAATGGCATGTTGGGTACCTGCAATTTTACATACATATTGCAAACAAATTGCCATAATTAGAATTAATGTTATGCAACAATCAAATTAGGCGCCGCCACTCATCGCTGTGGCTGTCAATTTCAAATCGAAATTTTAATCAGTGAACCGGAATGGCAAATACATGTATGTATGTGTGTGTGTCTATTTGGGTACTGTGGCAATTAATTTGCATACGAAACGTGAGTTGCATACGTTAAACTGTTGGATAAGCGCCCTGGGCGTCAATGGAGTCAAATTCTAAGCATACTCTTTAAATGCGGGAAGTTAAGTTGTTTAATGTGTTTGGGTCGAGTATGTTCTTAAAACATATAAACAGTTACAAGATCTATTTTTTTTGTTTTATATCAAGCCAAATTTGATCACATTTTATCAGAATTTATCGCTTCGCAAACGGATTTCCTATGCCCACGATGGATTTACATTCAGAGACAAATGACGATTTTTCAGAATGCGGACAGTCTTGTACTGCTGCACTCCATTTTTAAACCCTGTACCCATTGAAAATGGATAAAAGGGGTCATGAAGTTGTGTATGTAACATGAAGAAGGAAACATTTCCGAACCTATCTTCTATATATATAAATCTGTACGCCCGACTGACAGACTGACATATTATCAACCCACAGCCAAAACGGCTTATCCTACATATTTGAGATTTGGCATAGACCTTCGTTTAGTTATGCAGGCGCGCACTAAGAAAGAAAATTTGGAAAATTTCACCGCTAATTAGGAGAAAACGACAAAAAAAAAGGTGTTGTGGACTGTTGTGGACTAGGCTGTTCTGCTAAGAGCGCGCGAGAGAGTGAGAGCGTGCTGTGTGCGTGTATGTGTGCGTGTTTTTTTCACAAAACAAACAAAAAATCAAATAGCGAATAGCCTCATCGAATTGAATTGAATCTTATGACCCATACAAAACACATCGATAGCTTTAACAATATGTTGACCGTATTTCACAATAAAGTAGTTAAAATTTCACAAAGCTAGAAGCCAATAAATGTACATACTTATGTAGCAAAATAAAAGTAACCGAACTTTGGCGCTCAGATAATTTTGGACTAAACTGTTTTGAGCGCAAGGGAGGGAGTGAGCATGAGAGAAACCAACTCACACTCATGTAGAATGTACAATGTGTACATACACACAAGGTATACTATACAAGGTAGGCGCACCCGCTTTCTCGCAAACATTGTAAGAAACGCATCTCCGCTGACGAATTTTTTTTTGGATTTGACACCAAGCGAGTACAGAAATTCATAATTTATCACTCTCGCTCTCTTTGACACAAATATAAGGAGTTGTGTGAGAGCGAGTGCGGCTACCTTGTTTAGTATACCTTGCATACATATGTGGCTTGGCTCTCTGAGACAGATGATAGCTGCTATGAGAGACATATGATAGAGAGAAGAGAGAGAAGGAAAGGGAGTACACACAGAACGAAATGACATGTTGAAAGGGGAGGGTAGACGTGAAAGAGTGGAGAGCGTTGTAAGTGTGAGGCGGGGGGAAGGGGTAAGACTCGTGAGCTTTGGAGGAAGGTGGAAAGCCATTTTGAATAGAATTATAATTGAAGAGTGCTGATGCTGCTCTGAAATGCACAGTATTCATATAATAACGCTAGACTCGAAATGCACTATGCGGTCAAGCCCAGAAGTATGTTAACATTTAATTCCGGAATTTTCCAGCGCCTAGAAAATTCAGTTTGGTCCTTTAGGACGGGATGACGGGGAACTCGAAGCTGTCTACAAGATAAAACAAGACAATTTCTTAAAATCTTGGACGCGGACAAAGTCGCGGCGGTTTCAGCTAGTTTAGTATAAATAGTTCAAAATTGTTAACTAATGAATTGTTAATTTTTAATCAGAGATTAAAACTGTAACCGAAACCGTAACCCTTAATCGCTAAAAACACTTTAAAATTTGTAACCGAAAAAAAACATTGTTTTTTATAACCGTAACCGTAAAACCCTTATTATCAGTACCGAAACAGAAACAAATGTACGGGTTAATTTTGGTTTTCCTCTACTAAAACTTTCGATAAACGTTAATCAGTGTGGGGCAAATGTAGTGGATAGAAAAGTGTGCTTGTGTATAGTGACCAAGAGAGCTCTTTCCTACTAGACTCTAGACTACAGCCGTTTTACCTGCAATTCAGTGTTCACCGATTCACACAACCATAAGATCGGCTCGCGTTTGCATAAAAACAGAAAGTGACTTCGGCCCCTGGTAGCTATGGCTGGCCGACACTGGTCAAGACCAGGGCAAGCCAAATGGAGAGGACAGAAAAATATGCCTATCTCTCTCTGACACTCAGTTATGCATGGCCGGCTCTGACGTAAATTTATTTGATGTATAAACAATAAACATTTTACATGCATACATTGCGTCGCACTGTTGCTGACGGGCACAAAAAAAAGAGAGCGAACGAGAAAAAATGAGTGCAGCTAACCCAAATCTTTACCCTACTTATCTTTCCTTATACATATGTGACATTACACTGGATGCTGGCTATTTTAGCGGATCCAAAAATGTACGACTTCGGCTTAAATTTGGCATCGGCTAATTCTGATTTTTCTGTAACGTAAGATGTGGGACAATATTAGCGAAATTATTACAGTTTGAGGACCAGAAAAAGTTGCATCAGCAAGAAGGCAGGGCGAATTGTTAGTCTTTGGTAACATGTATTCTATCTGGACTCAAAGTTAATTTAAAATCAAAAACAGCAAATCAGCATTCACCAAACTTTAGTCTCACGAGGTAAAATTTTGAGAACTAAGTCTGTTCGAGAATGATGCTCACCTATGTATGTGCAATATTTCTTGATCCGAGATATAATATATCTTTATCTGCCGAGCAGAAAATTAACTGTATTAAATTGTTATGAATTTTGCACAATCAAATAATGGACAACCTTAATTTGTTGGTCGGAGATTTCCAACATTTCTAATTAAAAACAATCTCACATCTTCATTAAAAATATGTATTATCAAAAGTTTTGCTAGCAGTACCATTTACACAAATAAGTGTTGAGCGTTTGTTTTCAGGAGTAGAATTTTTAATAAATCCCCGCATTTTTCGGCATGATTTGTCAAAGTTATATTATATACTTATAACCGTAACCCGTACCGTAACCGATATCCCACAACCGTAAAATAACCGTAACTGGAAAACAGTAACCGTAACCCAAACTTTTTCGTTCGGTTTTATTTTTTTTTTTAATCAATTTCAATAAAGTTCCTTAAAAAACTTAAAAATGTTAAAAAATATTTGATTTTTTTATTCCCAAGTTGGTAAGGGTCTTCCATTTTTAAAAACGTGCTTAAAGTTTCCTTATGAGTGCACGCTCTTACTTGTTAAGTTTTTCTGGAGAAAGTAATTAGAAGTTATCCTGTTAGTTTTCCCAATTTATTTACATTTTGTTTCATTTATTTTCATCTAGAAAGAGTATTTGACCGTATCTGATTGATTTCATTTGCCATTTTTGGGGTTTAAGTGGGTGGTGCGACCTTGCCACAAGGCTTTTAGTTACAGTCCAATTGGCATTTTGCGTAAATTAATACCTAAAGTGTACAGTGTACACATGTAATTCAATAATTAAATGCTGCAAATTCATCATTTTCATCAACAAAATTCACATCAAAAGAGACGCCAAACATTGCCATGACGAACGCAACGAACTCAACCACCCTCTAAGCCATGGCCATGACCCATACCCATCCACGACGGCAGCGGCAGGTGCACCAACCAACCCATCGACACATGGAATTTATGCAAATTAGTTGCCGGCAGAGGTTTCGATTTACTCGGACCCTTTTGGGACGTTGTACTTTAAAAATTCAATCAGTGGATAGCAATTGCTTTATTGGCCTGGCCAAGCGCTGGAAACGTGTCGCATCCATTTTGGGTCAGCAATTTGTACAAAACACTCTGGACAAGGCGAACCCAGAAACATTCCGCTGACCAAAGTTGGTTATTAAACATTAAAATGTTTCTGTGTTGTTTTTTTTTTATGTTGTCGGCAGCAATTTATAGCATTGAGATGTTCCAGCAATGGACTGACTGAGTGACCGACCAATCAAGAGACCAGGCCATAACTTGCAATGGATGCTTTAGCAGGAATCCTGAGGGACTTGGCGTAAAATTGCGTTTTTAATGGAAAAGAAATAATTTAATGAACGGAAAAAATTGATTCCCACAACAATTTGTGGGGAGGCTTCCTAATTTAGGAAGCTGAAGTTTATTCATTTGCCACGCCTTCCTGTCTGCCCACAAAGTTGCAATATAGAATCCAAAGACATTAATTTGTTGTTCTTTCTGTCTTTTCTCTTTGTTTTGTGAAAGTTTCTAATGTTGTTGCTCCTGCAGGCATTCGCAACTGCGACAGCTTCCTGGCCACAAAATGCAAACATAATTTCAACTTCTGTAATACCAACAAGCCACTTCACAAAAATAACCCCAAAGTCACAGGCGAACAAATAAATAAATGTATGCAAAATATTTTATTTTACCAGCAGAGCAACAGCAGCGCTATCGGATCGTTGGTTTGGTACAAAACTGTCTCCTCCAGCATGTATACGTATATAAGTACCATTCTGCAACTGCAATCAAACGTTGCCATGGCACATCCATCTCTAGGGAGAACAAAGCTGGGAATGGGGTATGCCCCGCGTTAGCGGGGACGGGGCACAATTTTAACATATAATACCGAAATATAATTGCAGTTAAATGGAAAAATAATTAAGCAAAAGCTGTGCTGTTAGTGACAGCAGCAACAGCAGCAGCAGTTGCGGCCACATAATTGATGAAATTGTAAATAAATATTCGACTATTTGATGCCTCGTCAGAACGAAAAAAAATAAAATATTTTATATTTTAAACTCAATTTTGGATACTCTATAATGCCGTGGGAGGTGGAAAGGATGAATATAAATTTAAGGATTCAGAGAGTAGAGTGCGTAGTAACCCCAAACGTAATCCTGCATTCAACACCAATCCATATCGATCGAAATTGAGGGTGGCTATTTCGACATACTCACTGGACATAATACAATTGGAATATAATTTTTCTTGATATTTTTTAAAGGTTGAACATTTATTGGAAAGGTTGGTTCATATCATTTATTTACCAACACAGCTGACTTGGCAATGTTTTCCGTCGTACACGGATTGCTTTATCCACCAACATTCCAGTTTCACAAACTCGCTTCACGAATTGATCCACAAATTGAGTTTTTTTTTCAAACTTCGCACAGTTTGTGTCGAGGACTCACCACTTTGAAAATATGTTTTTAAAATTTCCCAACTTCAAGCGAAAAGCGACCCATTTCGTAAATATCAAAGTTTTCACTAAATTTTAGTCACTTCCCGAATGACATTTGACGTTTTTATAGTCAAATTATGAATAGTTCAAGTTCCAAACACTAGATGAACCACCTTGTAGTATCCTTAAAACATCAAGGAACGTAGTAGCAAAATCAACCGAATACAAGAAAACAAAACTGGAAATTGGAACAAAGTTCTTCCAGCAGTAAGGAATTCGATATTGGATATGGATATGCTATGCTCATTTTGCAAAATCATTTCATGAAATGGGTCCGAAATTGCGTGCATAAACACGAATTCATGAATTCGAATACACACGAAAGTTGACTATGAATTCACCATGAATTCTGCCAAGGCGCAGACAGCTTAACGTTGAGTTAATGTTGCCAGATTTTTTGTTTTCTCATATGTGCGCTGCTCATTTTGTGAATTAACAAAAGCTAAATAAACAGGAACATATTTGATTTTGCAACTTGAAGAAATCGTGAATTTCATGGCATAAACGTTGTAATAGACGAAGTGCCCCTGTCATCCAATGTCTCTCAAATTAGCTGTGGCGTAGTGACCTGAACATTCTCGGAGTCGAACGGGTTCCAATTCAATCAAACATATACAGTCAGAATTAAATCTAAGCTAGAGCCTAAACTGGTACATAAATTAAACTACATTTAGGAAAATACGATTTAGAGTTCTAGAATCTAGATTCTAGATTGATCGGGATAGAATTTATACCGTTTTATTCTTCCGTATTCCGTATAAATTCTGCAATTATTAAGTATGGTTTGTTCCTGTATGTACTTGAATTAAGTATGAACAATTTTAAAGTCGAATCACGACTGTACCTATTATTGAAATAAAAATAAATGTTGATGGCTGCTACTGTGGGTTGTGTGGGCCGTCATTGCCCATCCAAAATAAAACTTTATTTTCCATTTTCCTCCTACGCTTTTCGGTCGCAATTTGCGCCTTCATCAGGGAGCCTGCATTTATTTATTCATTTTATTTTTTTTGGATGAGCAATGACGGCGAACACAACCCACAGTGTTCTTGAATCAACAATTTTCGCACTTGCAGTCAGCCAACATCTCAACTGTTAGAATGCGCTTTCTTAATTCATGTAGAAAACATCTTGGATTGAGCACGAAATAGACTTACAATGCAAATGCAAATTGTTTATGGAAACAGTTCTAAATGTACTAAGACGAAGCAGTTTCAAATCAAGCGCAGAGTTCCACCAAAAACCTAACAGCAACTTAACGCATAAACTACACAGAAGGAACAAGTAAAAGCGTTGCAGTCGAGTAGCCCGACTCTGACATACCCTGTACATCTGAGACACACATACACATACAAAACATGCACACATCCCACTGCACCAAGAAGCGAACGTCAAGCGAGAGTATCGTAAAACTATAGCATTAGAGCTCAGAAGTGATATGTGAATAGGGAGAAAAATGATATTGACGAAAAACGAACAACCGATGCTGTTGTATCGAAAAAGGCTCGCAATCGATTGGTAAAGTGAGTCACAAAAGGTATTGAAAAAGGCTCGCAAAAACTATCGAAAAAGGCTTGCAAACGAATCTTTTGCGATCTATCGAGAACGAAACTTTCTCTGCCACAAACTGAGCGACGGGTGATTAATTTGCAAATCGTTTGCGAGTGTTTTCTCGATAGTTTTGCACGTTGATGTTTCGCGTAAGTACCGTTAGCGACATTTTTTACGAGCTTTTGCTTCAGTGGGATGCTGCAAATCTGAAACAAACTTGATCTGGGTACGGTATATACCAATGTACATTAGATTGCTCCCCATGTATATGAAATTTTTAAGGTAGTGCTCTCACCCCTACTGATACTTTTCTGTATAATTAGCGTAAATAAAAACAAAAGTTAAAAAAGTTGATTTTACGGGCGCGAATGGCGTCTAAAGTTTTTGTAAGTAACTCATACGCAGTGTTGCCTATTCTCATTTTTTCATTTTAAATGTCGGCGATGATTTTATTTATAAACTAACAATTTTGTAAATATTTTATTTCCACAAATCTAGATCCCTTTTTGAATTTTAAACAATGACAGCAATTGAAATGAACTAATAACTACGTTTGTACAAATTTGTATTTGGTAAACGTGTCGTATGATTAATATTTTTTAAAACTTTGAGACCCTGTCGCGCCCATTTTAAATTAAAACGGAAGTTAAAGTCGCTCAACCGACCGATATACCCGTTACTCATGAAAAACATGTTTAATAGTGTTCCTGCGTTCCTTAGTGTGCCATCCGAAAATATCAACTTTTTTACGGTGGAGGGTTGTGCACTTGTCACTTTTGTAATTGGAACCGTTCATCCGTCTTTATCATTTTTTCATCGTTCATTACTAACTATTCTGAAGCAATCGTCTATCTTCAAATTAGATATAACGTTTTTTCCAAATTGGGGGCGGGAGGGGGCGTGGCCAAATTTGACATTCTGTGTAAAAAGCATTTGTCCCTACATGCAAACTCTATCTCTTACCACTGGATCTAGTTCATACGACGCAATCTCTCGACACGATATAGTTAGGTCGTGATCCTCCTTAATACATGCGACTTTATATCCTTTACTCTAGGTAACGGGTATAAAAATAGGAAAGCTAATCGGCTCCGAGTTATAACCCTTGGCTATATATCCCGTTTTTATTGGCGTCGATATATCATCCGTTTTGATCACTCCAAATTGGTGCTTATACTGAGTCAACCCTTGATTTTCCACTAAAATTTTTTCGACCGACATTCCTATGGCAGCTATAGCTATAGTCATCCGATTTGGATCACGCGAATATGTGTTGCATACATATGATCAGTAACGAGATTGGACGATAGCTTGAAAACAAAAATTTTTCATACTAAAACTTTTTCAGATCTATCTTTGTATGGCAGCTATACTATATAATTGCCCGATAAGCATAAAACTTGCTGAAATTATGTAAAAGCATAAAAAACTTATAAATACGAGGTTTGGTAGCGATAGCATTGTAAACAAAAAAGTTTTTTTCACTAGAACTACTTTTTCAACCGATCGTTCCTATAGCAGCATATGTAGTCATCCGATCGCCAGTTCCGAAAAGTGCAGCGTATTTTACCAAAGACTCCAAGTTTGGTCATAGCTTTAAACTACGGTCATAGAAACACACGGCACGACAGCAATCAACTAGCTCTCACTATCATATATATGTGTCGATGCTTCCTTCTGTGCGTTACAATATCCGACAATTTGATATCCCCTCTCAGGTTTAAATTTTATTTTCAAATTTTTTATACCATTTTGGATATGCTAGACTTTTTTCTTGCCTTTGGACCCATGTTCTAATTTGTTTCTCTGTCTCTTATAGTCTTTGAGATCGACGCACTGACGAACGGACGGATTGACGGACATGGCTAAGTGGACTCGGCAGTTGATGCTGATCAAGAATATATACACTTTATAGGGTCGGAAATATTTCCTTCTCCCTGTTACATACATTTGCACAACTCCATGATCCCGTTTTACCCATTTTCAACGGGTACAGGGTATAAAAAGATGAGCACAAACGTTACCCAAAACAGTGCATGAACGTTTTTTCTCATATGTATTACAATGTTCTCACTTTTTTGGAGAACGTAAAACTCAAATAAAGTTGGTTTGTCCAGTTTTCAAGAACTTGATTTGAGTTGATATTCAGTTCCGAGAACGTTTTAAGCTCAATTGGGAAACAAATATTTTTAAGTTTCGGTTAAGGTTATAAGCGGATCCTTATATTTTGGGGCTTCGGAATAGGGAACGGGACATATCTATTTGGATTGGAAGCGCTAGATACGCTGCATATTCCATAGGATCACTACCTAACTTCACATGACTTGGAAGTAATGATACTTGCATAAGACAATAACCAGGGCGATTGTAGAGAATCAAAAGCCGGACAAGGTAAAGTCTGTAGCAAGAAAAAAGTAACACTTTAAGGTTGTAAAAGCGCCCCGTAAAAAGGGTGTACAATTGGAAAGCGAAGGACTTTGAAGAAAGCCGGAAGAGGGGACGACCGAAGCTGAGATGGAAAAACTAAGTTAAAACAACTGAAGCCAGTTCGCTCAATGCAATAACAACCTTCGGAGGTCAAGACCGTTAAGCGGTTGTGATATTAATATCGGACCAAAGAAGAAGAGGAGGAGGATGTAGATTCATGCTAAACCCAACACAAGTATAACCAAAAAAATGAGAAAATCAGTGGCTAATGATGGATAATTCTTTTTATAGTCAATCTATGGAAAGCCCCTGAAATATAAGGTTACGAAAGAGAAATCCAAAATATAAAGCCTAATGAATTGGACTAAAGGACATATAAGAATTTCGATTAGATTTAAAATAAATATGTTCCTCCTTAAACATTATTTTTTGGCAGGTAACATCGTTCACCTCAGTCGAAAAAGCTGTTAGACTGCTTTTTAGTGTCTCCAAATAATATTTGACGCAAAAACCCAACATTCGACCAAAGTGTGCCGCTAATGAATACAAACATTGAGTGCGACAACCAACAAATATGTACATAAAACCATGTATTTACACATAACCATGTGTCCATATAGTAAAACATACATTTTGCATATTTGACGTATTAACTGTTCCTGTTTCTGGCAGGGCAAAGGAGAAGTGGGAGAGAGACAGCGGACACGCCCGAGTGTGTACCACAACGACACGCAATAAAATGCCCAAACGAAAATGCCAGTGAAATACCAACAAACATTGCACTTTTGCATGCATAATTGTGAAAATTAAAACGAACTGCGCCAGACAGCCCTACGAAGGGGGTGGCCGGGCGTGGTCAATGCAGGCGACATGCAAACGAGCTGGTCGAATGCAGGTGTGAAGCTTGCACAGGTGCCTGTTCGGTGTTGGATTACATTAACGTCATAATGAATGTCGAGCGAACGCTTAAATCCTAGCAAAATGGGGTGGCTGCTTCGGCTCGAATCTCCATCTCCTTCGGGCAATTGTGCGCACTCACAATACAGGAACTTGGCTCGCAGCCGGATATGAGTAATCGCTCAGTCACGTCGACGTGCATCAACGTCCTGCAGGTTCTAAAAGAGTTTTCATTCCGTCTGCACTGGACACTCACGCGAAGCAGTCTGCAATGCATGACGTAACCCACAACGGAAATCGCTCAGCGTTCGCTGCAAGCGCGTGCAATGCTCCTGTTAATGGTCGAGGGAGGGGGAGGTGATGTGGCAGGAAGGAGGTAAGTTGTCGATGCCATTTAAACTAAATTGAAATGCAAGAGTGAAGCCGTGCTGAAAATGCTACAAAATGTCGTTGCAGTTGGCAGGAGCTTAATAATATTGCACAATCCTTTTGCCAATCCTAATGCAATAGAATTTCATTTGTAGCATTTAAATGTTATACAAGAAAATAAGTTTGTTAGATAACTGGTAAGGTGAAGTGGAGGAAGAGACAGGAAGGTGTCCGTATGCGGCATCACAAATAGGCATTTCCTTATATAAAATGAGGGCAAGGATATACCTCTTACTCAGGGCAATGAAATGTTTGATAGCATTTCCTTATTTTAGTTAACAGAGCATTAACATCAATGTTAACAGAAATGTTAGTAGGCAGCGTCTGCTGTCCCCAAATATATTGTGTTCCTTAATGAAAAGCCGAAAAGTATGCAACGCTCTTTATGAACTCGGCTATTTATTATTCGATCTTCATGGAAATTTCATAGATTACAGATTTTGGGTATATAACCAAATAAAATGAAATCGATATTCTTATCTTTAAAATTGTGTGGGGTTATTAAACATTTCTCATGACTTTAGCATAGCCATTTTACTCTACCAGGTTTTAATATCCTCCACGGACCGCGAATTTACAAGACTTATCGTACCATACTTGGATATACTGCGTCTTGTGCGGTTCAGCGGTAAAAATTAATTTAAAGTTGCGTAGTTTCTCACATGCCACAAGGGAGCAAAATATATTATCCAAAATTGAACAAAAATATAAAAGCTATGTAAACATTTTATAGAATCTCCCCAAATATTCTAACAATTTTATTCATTTGCAAAGTTTACAAATACTTTTCCTTTCCCTCCCATTTCTGGTCAACTAAAGTTTGATCAAACTTAAGTTCCTTAGTTGGTTTTTAGCTACGTCAGTCAACGCTTATGCTGCAGCACTTGGCTTCTGGAGACATTAGATAGACAGCTTAGGTTCCCTTGCCGGCATCTCCTCAACATGGCATTGCACTTATGCAGAACCCTTGACGTGTCTGTTTATTTCATACTTCTTCTCTACCGCTTCCCCATTCCTGTGCCAATGCCACGCTGTCTGCTCATGGCGCGTAAAACATTTAATTTGAACTAATGAAGTTTCTATATAGAAACCCAGCGAGAAAATGACTGGACAAAAAAACAAACGAAACATTCTCAAAATTCAATTTTGGCCCCGGCCAAGTGAAGTGAAGTGAAGTCTTCCTGCTCACTTTCAAGTGACGTGCAAATTACCACCGAAAAAAACAGGGAGAGGGCGAACAGAGTCTCTCCTGCCCACCTGCCGCTGCCATCAGCCTAATTGTTTTAGTTGTTGTTCCATGAATATGCTAAATTGTCTGGCCTCGCTTTGCAAATGTTTATAAATGCAAATTGGCCGAAAAGTGCAGCAGAGACAGCGGGCGAGTTTGGGGCTGAGGACTTGGTTGGTTGCATTTTGGCGTGAATGAATGAATGAATGACAACAATGGTCATGGCGGGGTTCACTTTCGTTTTCTGTTCCCAAAAAACAACCTTCACGCACATTCAACAAAACGAACTTTGGCTTGTTGTGCGTGTTCATTTTATTTTTATTGGACGCTGAAAATTTTACAACGACGATGTCGATGCTGACCTTCTCAAGTTTGTTGGTTTGCGACTAAACGAACTGGGGCCAAAGTTTTATTTGTTTGCTTGAGTTGCTGGGGCAGGGGGAAGCCCCAAAGGGGCACGCAAGCCACACTCCACGCCAAGTCAGCTGCTGCTGCTTGTGAAAAATCAATTTCAATTGTCTAGCACTTATCGACTAAAAATATCAAGTTAAACTTTTTGTTTTGTTTGTTTTTTGGTTTTTCATTTGCACTTTGCAATTGGAAATTTTCAATTGTAAATAATTGTTTAATTATCGACAATTGCAGCTGAATGAGAATTGAGGCAAACAGACAACAAAGCATTCATTTAGTTGGGCTCTCGGCTGATGGCGTCATTGAAAGGCCATAAAATAATTTCTCGGTCGTGAGTCATAAACTCAATTTGAGAAATATCAGTGTGTGTGTGTGTTCGTGTGTGTGTGTGCGATTAAAGCTCAAATACCAAATTTGTTAAAATTACCATGTATTTCCATTTTCACAGAAGATTTAATGCATACGCAATCAATATTACGTATACGTAACGTTGTACAGTAATTAGCATTTATAACCGGAGCAGGTAAAAGATTTATAGTCTGGTGTGCTTTAGTGGTTCACAGCAGATTAAAACCACCGGTTCGGATAGTTTCAGTGGTTCATTCTTACATTTTGAAGAGCAAAGGTTGATTCATTAAGAGTTTTAATTATACCCTTGCTAAGGGTATTATAATTTTGCCCAGAAGTTTGCAACACATAGAAATATTCATTTACTACCCTATAAACTATTAGGGTATTCACTTTGTTGAGCACATAGGCACTTGAGCAGTTTTGCCTGACTAGTATTGTGAGCAGCGCCTGTGCGCGAAATTTGTGCACAATTACGTTTGACATTCTGTTATGTTTTCGAGATTTGGTAAGAAAAAAATTACATAAATAAAAATGCCAATTAAAAGCATTAAAGATATTCTTCTTGAGTGGAAAGCAAGTGAATTGAATCGTGAAGATGAAATGATTGAAGGTGCGTATTTTGCTATTAATAATCTGCACGTTTAATTGTTGTCGACTTTTGCAGATGTATGTCCACCAAATCAGCTTGATTTCGCAATGGATGAGTTGTTGGATGACTTTATGGACGATGTCGCTTGCATATATTCTTGCCGTCGAGGAGGTATCTCTAACGTGCCCAAAACCATTAGTCGACGAAATAACATCCTCACCTCATTTGATGAGCGTCGTTTTAAGCAAATTTTGCGCTCAACTCGGAACCAATTCGGAATATTGCTGGAATTAATAAAGGAATACGAAGTTTTTGCAACAAGTGGATTCAAAAATCAAATGCCAATTGATTTACAGCTCGCCGTAGTGTTCTTTCATTTGGGCTCCTCTGGAGGCAGTGCATCTATTCGAAAAATGTGTACAATATTTTGAATCGCTGATGGTGGAACTTTAACCATTATTATGAAAAGGATATTTACAGCATTTTTGCGGCTTATGTCGCAGTATATACATTGGCCCAATGAAGCTGAGCGTCAGCAACTTGTGAATTCAACTTTTCATGAGTTGCCCCACTGTATTGGGTTTATCGACGGAAGCGAGATCAAGCTAGGTAAAAATCCTGCTAAAAACGTGAAGTTTATTTTTCTCGCCAACGTATCTATTCAGTAAAACTGCAAGTTGTATGGGACCACAAACTACGCATACGAGATGCCGTAGTAGGAAGTCCAGTAGAAGCAGCTTATAGACACCACAGCTTTTTTTTTACTTATCCTCAGTCTACATTTTAGTTAACCCTTTTCGTAGCAACTCTCGAATCAAATAAAAATGGTGGTCTTACTTTTCGTTGGCAGCAATGACACACTGATTGAATTTGTATTACACTTTTAGCACAGAATTATAACAATTATTCTAGACAAAATATGGGCACACTGTTTGGGCAGAAGTGCCGAATTTTTCGTAGTCAGGGTCTGGGTCGAGCAAGCTGTGCACAATTTTTTCAGAGTAAATTGTTGTTGGAAATGCTTACACTTTTTTATACCTATGTGCTCAACAAAGTGAACACCCTATACATATATTCTTGATCAGGGCAACGAGCTGAGTCGATTGAGCTTTGTCCATCTCTACGCAAACTAGTCTCTCAGTTTTAAAGCTATCGAGCTAAAACTTTGCACAGAGTCTTCTTTTTACTGCACATTTCTAATATGTCGGAATATATATATCTTATAGCTGCCATAGGAACTCTCGGTCGGAAAATGGGAATTATTTAGACAAGTTGTTTGTTTTATTGCTGGCGTTCTTAAACTCTGATTTATTAAATCATTTGCAAGGATATAAAAACTTCGGCAAAAACGAAGTTAGCTTGGCCTTCTCGTTTTTTAATTACAAATAATCCACAAAAAACGGAATTAGATGGTGGAATCTTTATTATGGGCTGAAAGAACTTTCTCTGACATTTACTTTTTAAAGATAACTTCATTCAAATGTAGACCACGACTACGCCGTAAATGGTCCATTCGATTTTGAATCACCCTTTCTAGCATTGCAACAGGTATCTGTCGAATTACTCGAGTAATGTCTCGAAGACCTTTTACTTCACGTAGCCCCACAGGGAAATGTCTAGTGGTATCCGGAACGCGGAAAAAGCTGCTCACCGAAATGATTTTTAAGATGATAAGCACCGTCTTGCTGAAACCAAATGTAGCCGAAATCAAGGGCTTCAATTTTAGGTAACAAAAAGTCATTTATCAGTTTTATCTGTGACACATTTTTGAACCCAAAAAAGTTGATACGGTCGAGACCAAAAAATTCTATAAGGGTGTAGGGTGTAGTATAAAAACCCTGTCTGGGTTTGGTCTGATTAGCTGCCGTTTTCTTTTTATTGACCTTTGAACTTTTTAGCTTCAGAATAGGATTACCGATTCCATATCACGAAAACTATTTTGAATTTTGCTTTCATGTCTTTAGCAATGTTGTAGCTCTTGGTTTGGCCTCTAAAAAATTTCTTTGTAGCAAATCAAAAAAATGACATCTTCATACTTAAAATTACAAAAGATGTCCAAAAAAACCAAGTTTTCACAACGTTTTTTCCAGTTTTTTCAACTTTTTCCTGAAACCCATTAAAATTTGGACAAGAAATGCAGATAAAAGTTGTTGCTTAGACAAAAATAAACAAAGCGTTAGTAAGAACCAACTTAATTTAAGTATTCTTTCATATGGTTAAAAGCCCAAAAGCATGAAAAACTGTCAAAAAATTCGAAAAAAACGAATTTTATAGGTAAAATAGTAAATGAATTAAATTTTTTAAGTTATATTTTTTCTCAATTTTATTGATTTAATACAAAACAATCGAAATTTTTGATTGTGTCATCCAATTTCTACCAAAAACTGTAATTTTTCGAGTTTTGGTTGAAATTAACTTTAGTTCCAATCGAATTAATCCAGAGATGGGCGCACACATATCGTCCCAATTTTTACACGCTAGGCATGCTCCAACATTCGTTCGATAAATATGTTTATTTAAGTCTAAGAACGTCGCGACGCGCGCATCTCTGTTTTAGTCTAAGTTACTTTTTCGTCCTTCATTGCTTAGTCAAATTCGTTATAGTTTTCAAGAAAAAGTTGAAAAACATTACAAAATGAGTGGAAAACATGATGATTATACGACATTTTTGCAATTTTGAGTTTAAAAATGTGACTATTTTGACTTCTTACTTAAAAATGTTTTGTAAACCAAATCAAGAGCAACAACTTCCTTTAACACGTCAAAGCTAAATTCCAAATAGTTACAAGTCCCAATCATATGCTTAAAACTTCAAAGTGCGCTAAAAAGAAATCGGCAGCTAAGCAGATCAAACCCAGCGAAGGTTTTTGTACTACAATCATATCCTTTCAGAATTTTTTGGTCTCGACCGTATCAACTTTTTAGTGTTGCACAGTGTTATGTTTTGTCCGGCCTCATTTTTAAAGAAATACCGACCGATGTTTCCAGCAGCTCATAAACCACCCCAAACAGTGCATTTTCGAGAGTCTATTTGGGTTGCTCATCAGCTCAAATGCGACAATTTTGTCTGTTGACGTATCCATTAAGCCAGAATTGCGCCTCGTCACTGAGCAAAGTGTGGCCCGAAAACATTCGATCTACACTAAGCTGTTGCAGAGCTGTTTTAGAACTTGTTGCGGTGTGAGTCTTTCCAAACAATCAATCCTTAATAAAAATAATATGACAGAATGACACCAGTCACTCGTGATATCTGAAAAGCATTTTTGAAAAAAAACCTCCCTATGATTCACAATTTATATTTTCTTGATCAGGGCGACGAGCTGAGTCAATTAAGCTTTGTCCGTCCGTCTGTCAGTTTATACGCAAACTAGTCTCTCAGTTTTAAAGCTGTCGAGTTTTAATTTTGCACAGTGTTCTTCCTTTAATGCACGCCGCTAACATGTCGGAACCGATCGGATCGGATGAGTATACCTTAAAGCTGCCACAAATATTTGTGAGAACATCTTTTTTGTTTTTAATGTTAGCGTTCCCAAACTAGACCATTATTAATATTATATGCACTCAAACAGATTTCCAAAATTTGCTCTAAATTGGATGACTATATGTTTTGATTGCCTTAGAACCGATCTGTCCGATCGGTAGATGTTAGCGTCCATTAACTAGGTCAAATCAGATGACTATAGCTTATGGGTGCCTTAGGATCGAAAGGTAATTTTATCGTTCTTAAACTTGGTGATTGTTAATTTCATAAGCTTTCAAATACGGATTTTAGTAAGATCCATGGTGGAATTATACAAGGTGAAGTCATTGAAGTGGGCTGCCTCTTTTTGAGGTACCAGTTGAATGACATAGGGGATGACAACGTGCTCTCACATGTTCATATCAACTGGTACCTCTCTCGCATGGTGAATTTCTGAAGAGTCTACCTTGTTTATTATACCATGGTAAGAACAACCCAGCATTTGCTGGGCATAAAAACTTCGGCACAGACGTAGATAGCTTGGCCTTCCAATTTTTTTTTATTTTTTCCCTTTTTTACGATTTATATAGGGCCGATAGGGCCGATTTCACTCAGAGTTTCTAAAAGGTGGTCCGCAGATTGTTTGGTAATAGTTCCTTCTCTAGCTTCCTCTAGTCTGCGCAGTATATTGGCTTGGATGACTCGGATCTTGTGTAGGTGCGTTACCGCTTGTTTACATGTACGTGGTTCATGTGCAGGTCGGTCGCCTTTTAAGGCACACTCCAAAGAATGGCTTCGTTCGATTGCAAAATGCTCATACATTAATCAACACTCGAATAAACTGGCTTTACGCTCTACGCGTGAAACACGCATACACAACGTGTTCGCTGTGAATTCAATCATATTGTTAGCAATTTGATTATGAACATGTTCGTCTTTATTTCAATTAATTTGGGTGTTTTTGTTCATTTGCTGAGGCGGTCAATGCTGAGTTTTTTTCGATCGAACACTTAAATGCCGTTATGAAGCTGAATTTATTCAACGCTGAGTTTTGTTTGATTGATTAAATGTGAGTAAGAATATTTGTGTATGGGGCAAATCAAGAAAAATGTGATTTTGAAGTTCTCTGGCACACTTCCAAGTATCTGTTTCCTTGATGATGAGCTAGTAAACTCCGGTGCAGTCGTCTGTCTTAACCGAACCTTTTACTTATTCAGTTTTTCGTTCTTCTTCTTATATCCTCAATTCAATGTCCGATGCCTTTGGGTAACAGTTTAAATTGAAAATAAATTTATTCTAAAACACTAACGAGTTTCTTCTTATACGAATACTCAAAGTGGACGACTTTTTTTAGTTTTTAACTTTCCAATCTAAGCCACTTAAATCATTTCAACTTCACCGCTGCGCCAGCTCCTCTCTGCTCATGGCGACATCATAATTTGCGGGCCCAAAACTTAGCGCATGACAAGTTATGTTGTAGTTGCTGCCTTAAAATTGACTGACAGTCGCTTTGTCTACGACTTTCACCAAAGCACAAGCAAAAAGAAATGAAAGAAGAAAGAAAAAACAAAATCAAATCCCTAACCTACCACACCTTAATATGCCTGGCCAGAGAAACAGACAGAAAGACAGTAAAGCGACAGCATAAAATGGCAATAATCAAAACAGAAATGCGCACAAATAAACGAACGAACGCAGACTTCATTATGTTGGCACATCAATCATTGCCAAAACTGAAATGCGAGCCAACCAAAGAGAAAGAGGTGGTCCCCCACTACTCCCCTCCCGAGCCCAGTTGAATGTGCCATGGGCAAAAGCTGAGAAAGAAACTATGGCCACAAAATCGCATTCCCAATCCTTAACAATGCACACAAGACAGTCATCGACTTGTGGTCAGGCAATGGTATGATGGGGTAAATGAAAGAAAGGAGACTTGGATATGTATCCACCATCCAGGCTATCGGTGGCACAATGAAGTGTTTAGTAAACAAATTGCGGTTGCCTTTTGATAATACGAAAGTCAGTTCCGAACTCTGCCCGGGACGAAGCTGTGAAGCTGTGTTTTATGGAAGAGCAGGAGCTGCAGCTGGAGCAGGAGTGGGGGCAGAGTTATAAGTACATTGCACCGAAAAATCGATTGACGAGCGCCAGCAGCCAGCAACAAAAGAGCCATGACGACAGCGACAATCGGGGCTGACGGTAGAGTTCAGACATTCAACTTATAATGCGTGTGTGTGCACTGACAAAAAACTAAACTGGGCTGAATTACTGAACGAAATTTTTCGAGAACCGATTGACTGAATGTGAAAACGAAAACAAGGTATTGTTAAGAAATGATGTCATTCTGGTGTGAACTAGTATATTTTGGAACGGTCAATAAATAGCGGGGTTTAGGGTTTCAAGGTAAAAAATTTTGAAAAATCTGCTTTTTTTCCACTCTAGTGGTCCTAGTTCCGTTATTAAAAATTGAAAATCGGGCAACAGTTACTCTTTTAATTATTGCAACCATTTTTGAAAAAAATGGTTCTGAGATAATCGCATTTAAAGTTTCGACAACTGTTTTCGATGAAATAAAAATAGTTTTTGATAGTTAGCTTTCATTATAAAAACCGGTTAAATAGTTTTCAAGAAATTCGGGTCAAAGTGCGTCAAGACCATGGTAAAAAAAACCCCCAAAAATATTTTCAAGTAACATTATTTTCAAAACCCACTTTTTATGACTAAATCTTCACTCGAGGTCTCGTTATAATTACACATAACTTTAAAACAGGAACGCAAGACACCACAAAGGAGGCTAGTTTAGCGTACAGCTGTTTCATTGGTATCTCTACCAAATCATCAGCGATCTTTGCCTGATTCTCTCAACAAACAATCGTCTTTCAATGCCTGCGGCGCTATAATCGTTTAGGAATTCCAATGCGACTTAACAACAAAAACCAGCATTGCGCGATCCTTTGTACAGGGTGGTCCATTTAAAAATTGGAATTTAATTTTGCTATAAAAAAAAACCGGCTTGATATTTTTCAAAGGTTGGACATTTACAGGGTTGTCCATATTCGACGGACCCATCTGGCAACGCCATAACTTTTGACAGAGATGTCAGAGTTAATGACATACCGCGTTTGAGCTCCAAGCAGTTTTTACCATGGAACAATACACGCCACGGAGCGCTCTGAAATAGGAAATTTACTCAACAGACAAGTCAATTGTGAAAACCAACTGCTTTTAAAAATTAAAAATGTGCCCGATGTTGAATGGGACCGTAAATAAGCAAAATTGCCGTTTTACGCCACTGAAAATCCTCAGAGTTCGAAGTGCCTCTTCATGACGAAAAGTCACAGTTTGGTGCGGCGTTAGTGCGAAAACGGCATTGGGCCGTTTTTCTTCCAAAATGAAAATGGCCATGCTGTTACCACAACCAGGAGCGTTATCGCGACATACCAATTTTGTGATGCCAATTATTCGTCGAAAGCGTATGAGGCAGTTCTGGTTTCAACAAGACGGCGCTCCACCCACACAAGTCGCATAACAATCGATTTTCTGAAGAAATTGTTTCCGGGCCGTTTGATGTCGAAAGTGGTGATTTGACTGGCCACCGCGTTCGCCCGATTTGACGCCGCCTGACTTCTTCTTGTGCGGATATTTAAGTCAAGGTTTACGTTAACAAGCCAAGGTCCGTAGAAGAGCTCAAGGACAACATTCGTGAAGAAATAGCCGCTATTCCGGCCGAAATGTTGGCGAAATCGATGGAATAAACAAATCTACTTGGAACAAATTAAATGATTAAGATTGCCAACCGCCAATTTTTTTTTTTCTTTGATTTTTAAAAAAACATGGGTCCGTCGAATATGGGCAACCCTGTATTAGAAAGGTTGGTTCAATTTATTTATTTATGAAAAACAATTTCGGTCAAATGACCAACACGGCTGACTTGGCACCAGACGAGTACGTACACGGGTTGGTTTATCCACCAACATTGCAGTTTTACGAACTCGCTTCACGAATTGATCCCCTTATAAAGTTATTTTTGTTAAATGGTTTTTTGCAAATTTCGCACAGTTTGAGTCGAGGACTCACCACTTTCGAAATATGTTTTTTAATATTTACTAACTTTCTTCAAGCGAATAGCGACCCATTTCGTCATTGTCAAAGTTTTTACTAAATATTATTCGTTTTTAAACGCTTTTAGACGTTTTTAAAGTCAAATAATGAATAGTTCAAATTCCAAACAGTAGATGGATCACCTTGTAGGTGTGTTTGTGTCCCCAAATGGCCTTACAATGTTAGTGAGAGAGATTTCCGCCCCGCTACTAACACAACGGCCAATAAATATAAGTGCTGAATTTGCAATTAAACCGGGGGTTTTGTTGCTATAAATGAAACTATTATTGTTTTAGTTGTTGTAATAACCTCAAACACAAAAGGGACAAATAATAGTGCTGCAGTCGAGAAACTCGATCCCTGTACCCTGTACAAAGAACTGTTACCTATGGCTTTGATTTCCTATGTTAATATTGAGTTAACATCTTCAACTGAATATATTTTCGGGGGCCTAAAATGCTTCTACTTATTTTAACTTGACTCTTTTTTGAGAGGCGAGCTTTTATTTTAAAATAATTCAAATATATTTTAAATAAAAAGCGCGGACCACTTAATATTTTGTGCACAACTTCGGTGTTTTCGCCCGGATTGTACTTTTCAGAATAGATAGATATTTGGCCTAGGTTAATGTAGTATTGTGTCCAAATTAAAAGGTGAATTTTTAATTTAAAGTTCTTGTGTTTTTCTACTCGATCATTATTATACCCTTGCAAAGGGTATTATAATTTTGCCAGAAGTTTGCAACGCATAGACATATTCATTTCCGACCCTATAAACTATATATATTCTTGATCAGGGTGACGAGCTGAGTCTATTGAGTTCTGTCCGTCTGTCTGTCCGTCTGTTTGTCCGACTGTCTGTTTCTACGCAAACTAGTCTCTCAGTTTTAAAGCTATCGAGCTGAAACTTTGCACAGAGTCTTCGTTTTACTGCACACTGCTAATATGTCGGAACCGACCGGATCGGAGGACTATATCTTATAGCTGCCATAGGAACTATCGGCCGAAAAGTGGGTTTTATTTAGAAAAATTGTTTGTTTTAATGCTGGCGTTCTTCAACTCTGATGTATTAAAACATTTGCAAGGGTATAAAAACTTCGGCAAAGACGAAGTTAGCTTGGCCTTCTCGTTTTTAGTCTTTTGAAGTTGATTGATTTGTGACATTCCGGGATCAATCCATTTTTAGTATCCTTTTGGCTTGAAAGAATCCCGGAAGTCTAGGAATAGAATGTTTTTTTTTTAAATCATAAAATGACTACTTTATTCTATTCCACACATTAGTGCGTAATTCTCTCAGTGTACACGACCTAAAGGGGATCATATTAAAAGGACATTGAATGTGTGTGCGGGCGTTGGCGCTCGACGTTTTGGCATCAACGTCACGCAGAAACCAAAGAGAAACCATAAACTTAAATTAATGACCTCAGTCAGCAGTAAGCAGAAGCCAGCAGAAGCAGCGGCAGCGGCAGGCAGAGTCAACAAAAGAGATGAATGCTGAAAGGCGAGACAGAAGCCAATAAGAGCAATAACACGACTAAGACCAAGAGCAAGAAGAAGCAGGGGCTGCAGCAGCACAGCAGAACAACGGCACATGGCCATGTCTGGGTGTGATTTACCGTTAACAGTTTTCGTTGTTGAAAATTAATCTTATTGCAGGCGATTTCACTGCGATTTTCACTGCACATACATACAAATTGGAGCTTGTTGCTCTGGAGCAAAGCGGCAGATGGTCACCGACTCTTGGCTGGGGCTCTGATTATGCAGTCGACGTCGCAGTCATCGTCGACGTCGTCACAGTCGATTTGTTGTCAAACTGGTTTTACAAATATTTTGCGTTAATCTGGAAGCCCAGAGAGCGCGGGGGACGGGTGGAGTGGACAGCAGCAGCTTGCATGGCTGCAATGCTCAGTGAAAGTCGGTTGAATGCTGTGCACGGTTTCCCTACTCCCCGAACCTTCCTCCTCTTCCCTTTCGCTAGTTAGCTCTCAGTGCACATTCAATTAGATTTAGCTCTGGCTTTAGCTTTGGCGTTGGTTTCCCTCGACCCGCGACTCATTCATCGCTTGGTATTTACAGCCAATTATGAGACAAACAAGTTGAGCCATGAGAGCCAGAGATGGACGCGCGTAGACGCTTCACGAACATCACGACATTACGAATTGTCAATCTTAGTCATTTTAATTAAAGGTGAAAATTTTATTAAAACATTTGGGTATGGGCAACAAGAACACATTTCAGAGTTATTTGGACACAATATAGAATTGATACTGAGAAAGCCTTTGGTATTAAAATCTCAATTTTGACATAACTCGAGTTGTGCTGTTTTTTACCCTTTTTATATCCTTATTTTATTTTTCTTATGTTATCCTCTCTTCTCTCTCTGTCTTCCTCTTCTGTCTGTTTCTACGAAACTATTTTTTAATTGTATTGCACAGAGTTTTTTTTTATTGGACGTCGTGTATTAATATAACTATGGATTTTTAAAATTTTTTTTAAGTTTACTCTTTATCAAAACATTTGCAAGGGTATAGATACTTAATATTCTTGATCAGCATTAATTGCCGAACTAATTACAAAAGATTTTTGGTGTTCCTAAACTTGTCTTGTTGCGAACCCATTTCGCGAATTTAAGATCGATTCAAAGTAAACTATCGTATTTAAGTCGAATTCCTGATATTGAAGCATTTTTTAAAAGAGTTCCTTTAGTTCATCTTTAGTTCAAAACGAGAGCGTAAGTTAAAGTCGGCTCTAACCGACTTCGATATACCCGTTACTCAGTGTGACCATCCAAAAAGTATGCAACATTTTTTAGGGTGATAGCGGGGAGGGCTTGGTTCACTTTTTTGCTTATAACTTGAGAACCGTTCATCCGATCTGTATCATTGTTTCGGCAAATTGATTCATTTTGCTAATTACTAACTATCTCTAGAAGGTACAAATCCTCTATCTTTAAAAATTTTTGGGTATAAATTTTTTTCCCTTTGGGGGGGGCCGGGGGGGGGGGGCCAAATTTTAAACAAACTTGATCTGCGTAGATAAAAGAAGCTTATACATGTCAAACCCTCTATCTCTTACCATCTCTGAGATCTAGGTGTTCATACAGACGGACGGAGGGACGGACGCGACGGACAAGGAGCGTGGCTTTATATGGTCGGAAATATTCCTTCTGCTGTAAAATAACTTAAAAAAATTGGTAGGCATAAGAGTTAATTAAATTTTGTTCCAAAACGTGCAGATAAAGAGAACATGTTGTCCCCGATACAAGTTGGAAAAACCAAAAATTGCATCCCTTTTAGTGTGAGGGGGGGGGAAAAAAAAACCCCCCCACAAAACCCCCATGGATGGTCACACTATGGAACGCAGGAACACTGTTAAACATGTTTTTTCATGAGTAACGGGTATATCGAAGTCGGTTAGAGCCGACTTTAACTTACGCTCTCGTTTAAGAATCAAATATTGAGAACTAGAACAGAGCAGAGATTTATACCGAAACAGAAACCTTTAACCGAAATAAACCGTTTTAAACCACTTTCCGGAACCGATACTAAATTTTTTTGGAGTACCGAAACCCGTTTAACGTTATAATTGAAAGCGACAGACCCTGGACGAAACCGAATTGTCGGTAAAGTAATGATTTTTTTTACCTTTGCAGATGTCTGTAAAGCAAAGAAGCAAGGGTAAGATGTCCTCTGTAAAATGGCACTAACGCGGAAAACTCGCATCTTATAAAGGGCGCTTGAAGTACTCTGATAAATAAACTAATAAACTAAAGTCTCAACAAAAGTCGCAGACTAAACGAATTTTAACAAAGTTTGGTATTGTTTTGCAAAGTAGACTTTTCCTTAGAATTTTATTTTGTTCCTTCCTGTTTTAACACTGCTCCACAAAATGAGAGTCGATTTTCCCCCATTGGACCAAACCAACTTTTTCTTAATCAAATTGGCCCGCTGATCACGAAAATCGACATATAAAAATTCTATCGACGCGTTATCGAGATATTATCGAAAAACGTTTTTTTTTATTTTTCCTAAAGTTGCCTTCACTTAAACTCTCATAACTGTTTTGTTTTTTAAACGATTTAAAATCTCTAAACAAGTTTAAAAAGAAAAAACTTGGCCAAACATATTGTTGTCGGACAAAAATGCGCTGGGGTGTGTGCTGTTGATGCTATTTTTGCTAAATTTAAAAATTTATCGATTTTAAATTGCTTTTTTTCAGATGCCGCTGTGGCTGCTTTTTCTGACTTAAGTGAGTGGTTTTAATGAGCTCGTGTGAATAATTCTAATAAAATTTCATTTGAAACACTTTCAAAATACAGGGCACCACTTTTTGCGGCGTATGCGTTTCTCCGAGACTCTTGGATAAGAGGCTTATTAAAGCCCCTGTTGCCTTGGAACCTGTGCTTAATTGACATCATTTCCTGGTGAATCCTCTCTCGTTGCTCTTCGCTTTCGACACCCAAATTTTCACAAAAGGCGTTAAAACTGTTAATAATTATTTTGAATTAATCTGTAGGAATGGAAATTAAGGTTCATTGATTATTGCTTGGCTAGGCCCGTGTTACCTAGCCAGAAATACTAAAGATTTCGTATCAATTTTTTCGAACGTACTCTAGATCTCTTGTTTTACCCTTTAGACCAGTGGTGCTCAAACACACACAATCAGGTTTTGCGAATGTGTGTTTAGCAGCGAAACACGAATTAAACGTCATTATGTCAAACATGACCCTCTAGTGCGGCCGACCGACGCTACATCAACGTTCCGTCGACGATATTGTGACTGTCGTTGACGCACGCTTATTTTCCTCACAATGGGCTCGACTGACGTATTTTGCAAGGGGATGTCAATGCCATGCAGAGAAGCTACGTAAACGACGCTCGTTCGCCTCAATGACATGCATGATGCGACTTTATCGACACTCGTTCGACCCAATGCCATGCAGAGAAGCAAAATTAGCGACGTTCGTTCGACCCAATGCCATGCATGGGGTGATATAAGCGTCGCTCTTTCAACCCAAGAGAGATGCTTCTCTCTTGACGGCAATGTACAATATAAATATTTCACATTACGTACCCTTCATTATAAATTTTTAATTTTATATAAAATCTTTTAATATAAAACAAAAAACGGCTGGAAGTATTTTGAAGATCTTCTCCTCACAAGTAAAGTCCGGCAAATCTAAGTCCACGTCATCTTGCATTTCATGCGGACGCAGGAAATTCATTATAAATTATAATAATTAAAAAAAAAATAATTGCGCATTGCAATGGATTTCACTGGCATGTTGTGAAACATTTTGCTGATAGGGAGTTCGAGGATTAATATACCTTTTTTTCAAATCCTTTTCGATTCTTTGCACACGCTCAATTTTGACAGGCGTCACGACTCATCACCGTACAAAGATCAACGCTGGGTTTACGAATATAGACCGACTGACCCTAGCCGTACTAGAGGGGAGCTACAAGCAAAGAAAAAATAGGGTGTGCGTGCTATTTATAGAGTATTCTTTCTTTCTCTATGCGTGTGTCGGCTGCGACGCCGGCAGAAATCTGACTTCTTCTGACTGACAAATGACATTTTGGGCACATAAAAAAATTTTTTTCTTCTGAAGCTCACTTTTGCAAAATTCTAAGGCAATTTAAGCGTAAAAGGTGTGGAAAAAGTTAGCACCTTAACTTTTTATTGCAACTTTAAAGTAATTAAAATACATTATTTTAAGCGAGTCCGTTATGTTATCTCGTTCCGTAGTTCCAACATCCAATCCGTAAACATTGCAAAATAATTTTACATTGTTTTTGCATTTAAATTTGGTCATTTTCTGGACTTAATTTTCCAAACGTTCTAGAAATTGAACTAAGCTTAACCATAATATTTCTAGGGATAAACTAGCTATCAATATTGTCTAACAGCAACTAAAGTTGGGTTTACACCTCCTCAAGGAGCGTCACATTTCAGTGTCATACAGTCACAGTGTAACGTACGTTCAGCGGAACATCAAATTATAGTACGCATGAGTGTAAGGATCACTTAGTTTCTGAAAATGCTGAAGTAGTTTGAAAACTAGTCAGTCTGCCCTTTTTCACAAAAATTTGAATAAAATAGCCATTTCATGACCGATTTCTGCGTTTGAGGGCTAATTTTTAAGTAAATTAAATGTTTTTTTCCTTCCATTTAAAAAAACACAGCAATTTCAAGTTTATGTTTGGCCAAGTTTTTTTTTAATTTGCTTAGAGATTTTCAATCATTTGAAAAACAAAAAAGTTATGGGAGTTTAAGTAAGGGGCAACTTTTGGAAAAATCGAAAAAGGCGTTTATCGATAATATCTCGATAACGCGTCGATAGAATTTTTTAAATTGCCGATTTTCGTGATCAGCCAATTTACTTTAGAAATAGTTGGTTTGGCGCTTTGGGGAAAACTACAAACTACTACAAAAAATTTAATTTACCTCCAATTGTTATCACCTTACCTGTGCATTGAAATCGAAAATACATTCCGGTCGCAGTGGACAAGGTAGACCGCATTTGCAGGTACCCTGCGTCAGCAAATAGTCCTTGATTTGGTATTGCGTGCGTAGCGTTTTTCCCGTGGGACTGCAATTGGAAAAGGGAATAGAAAAATGAGCAGTGTTTAAATTGTGATTACAAATATTTTAACTATTCAATTGAATGAACAGCGCAGGCCAATCTGTTAAAGGGCAATGGGGGTAAATGGGCGACAGCTTGATTAACAGCCCATTAACATAATGAACATTAACATGACAAGTTTAAGAGAACGATTTAGCGCTATTATGCTGTTACTCAGCGACAACTCTCTGGCATAAATTAGTCGCAATCAGAATTGCTATCCCTGGTTGGTAGTGCGCATAATTCAAACAGGTTTTGAAATGAATTTATGTATCGTATTCGCTCTGAGAGGCAGTAATCTGTTATTACTAAAGTTTTTCCTCATTTCGATCAAATTATGAAAAATTTCGAGACGCAAAAAAGAAACGAAACCGAGCCCCTTGAGCAGAATCAAAAGAACCTGGTTTCCTTCACATGACCGCAAATCTGCCGACATAAATGTGTGTTGTTGTCGCATAACAATTTTTTTTTTGTTTTTTGTTGCTGGGGTTCAAAAACAACGCAAAAAAATCGGGGCTGCTTATTAATTGTAAAGTGTGAGCACGTTTTGAAAGGGAATCAAGGGCGCTGATGATGACGCCGTCGAGCCGAGTCGAGTCAAGCAAGCAAGGAGCAACACTTGAAGGCTTGTCGACCCTCGTATGGGAAATCTGAATAATGCATGAAGTGTGAAAGCGGCAAGGGCATTAAATGAAATGACGACGACAACAGCAGCAGCAGCAGCAGAAGCAACAGCAACAGGAGCAGGGCAGAGACAACAATATAATTGAGCGACAGCAACAATCGTGTTACGGGTTAAACGAGTATGCGAATTGTCAATTGAGTAGCCCTTTTCAGCTGGCCAAACAGGAGATGAGTCCGGGGCCAGTCCTCCCATCATCATCATCCTGGTAAAAACTGGTTCTGGTTTTGTTTTATTAATTATTTTTAACTACTTGCCTCATAGCCTCTGAGCGAATGAGATTGGGAAAAATCGATAGCCAGTCCATTTGGCTCAGACGGGAGGGCTGAGAAAATCACCAACGCCAAAAGCTTATGACTCAATTTGTATGCAGGTGGCGTGGCAAGCCAGCTTACCACAAGAAGACGCGGACCAGGGAGTCGCTGGCTCATTAAATTTTTTATTTGCACAAAATGTGCTAATAACCTGGAGTGAAGTGGAGCTGAATGGCTGGGCGTTGAGCTAAGGAGTTAAAATAATTTAATAAATTGCACACAAAACGCCAAGTGCCAAAGAGTGGCCATCATCCCAAGCCACTGAGGTCGCAAAAGGTAACAAATGTTCACGCCCCTGTGACCTTGAGTGCACCCTCGAGCCTCAAAGAGTTGAGTGCAGACAGAGCAGCTGACTGAGCCTATTACTAAATTAATAATCCCCAACAGCGACAACAACAGCCACGTTAGCAACCAAAGCAACCGCGTTGGCTAGGCCCAGGAGGCAAACTCCGTGGCGCATGAAACTGTAAAAAATTATTACACAAAAGACAGACAAGGACATTCTAGGAATCCTTTTTGGCCTGGCAACCAGAAAGCAAGATACGTTGTCATTGTCCTTGTTTGTGTTGCCTCAGTGGCCTTGACAACGTAAAAAAAAGGAGCGTCCAAAGAGCAGCTAATCCAAGAGTTTAACTTGAACAGCCGGCAAAATCATTCAATTGATATCAAGTGAAGTAAAAAGGAAAACTCCTCTAAAAAAATTTGAGGATTTTAAGATTTGCATTAAAGTTGCTTTATCTTATCTGCACTTCTATTTGGAGTTTAGGTGCGATGCCAAACGCAATCTTTTGGGGAAACTAATTATTATAAGGAGTCAAAAATTTAGAAATGAGAAGGCAGCAAATATAAATCTTAACAATTAAATCATTCCATTGTTTTCTGTAAATCACTTTCGCACACAAAACTACTCCAATCATTTAGGAATAGACGGGCAATGCGGTTGATTTTATCTATAAATCTAAATTGTCACTGGATGCCCCCAGAGGAAAAAGACATTTAGCTATTTACACATACACGAGGCGAACGCATGCCGAAGCTGAGGCCAAGAGAGCGAAAAGCAGTCAGTCGCTTTGCAGAGTTCGAAACTAGTTAACGGCGCTTTATTTTCGCACACCAATAGACTCTCACGTTTTAGCCTCGCTCTCGCTGGCCATCGCTTATCTAAATCAGGAGTCGGCAATAAAAGCAGAGAAGTCGCGTCGTCAGGAGCAGAGAAAACGACAATGTGTTGAGTATATTCATTCAAAGAGTTCTCCATTTCCCCTCGTCTGGTGTAGGCGGCAGAATTTTAACTATATTTTTTAAACTTGTCGAAAGAAACCGGAAAAAGATTTTGAAAATCTGATTTTTCTATCGATTTACAAAAATTGTGTTGAAATATAAAAAAAAAGTTTTTCTTACTAAAAAAATTACTTTTTCGAACGATCTTTCCTATGGCAGCTTTATGCTATAGTCCTCCAATAAAAGACTTCGTGTAAAGATTGGTTAAGACAGCTTTAAAACTGACTGAGAAGATAGCATAGAAACAGACGTACATGGCTATATCAACTCAGCTCGTCACGCTGATCTAGAATAAATACTGATATATACTTTATGTGGTCGGAGATGCTTCCTTCTAGAATAACAAGAAAAACGAGAAAGCAAAGCCATCTTCGTCTTAGTTGAAGTTTGAATACACTTGAAAATGCTCGCTTCAACGGTTATCGAGTTCGACCAAATTTCGAAGATCAGCTTTAAAACATTTAATATTAATAATCATCGAGTTTAAGAGCGCTAGAACTGCAAACAAAAAATTTTTTTTTCACTAAAACCCATTTTCCGACCTACCGCAGCTACAAGAAGTAGTCATCCGATCCGGGTGGGTTCCGACATATTAGCAAGGTGGAGTCAAAAGATTACTCTGTGCAAAATTCCAGCTAGATAGCTGATGTAGAAGCAGAGAGACAGACGGACAGACAAAGTTTAATCAACTCAGCTTGTTGTGGTAATCAAGAATATATATTATAGTTTTATATTATAGTTTGTGCTATATCAATACAATACTGTTGCGTATGTCCATGTAAAGCAGTGCAGGGCACCCATAGCTACCAGGAGCCGAAGTCAGTCGTGTTTTAATGCAAACGCGAGCCGAACTCTTGATTGTGTAAACCGGTGTGCACTGAATTGCAAGTAAAACGACTGTGGTATGGAGAGACCTCTCTTGCTCTCCAACACAAGCACACTTTTCGGTCCTCTCCATTTGGCCGGCACTATTGTAAAGCAGGATTCCCCAAGAAGAGAGCGCAAAAATGTCATTGTGTCTCTCTCTAACACACAGTGAAGCATGACTTCGGCAAGCATTCGGGTGTATAGCCCCAGGGGCCATGGCTGCGGAACTCTGATTTAAAGAATCGAACATTATATTAAGAGGTCCTCCAAGAGATGAAGAAAGATGAAAACTGTGGTCACTTACACAATGTAGTTAAATTTTCGAAAGGCGTTTTAAAGACTGTGACTTTTATTCAACAGAAGGCGATTAAAATAATCGCAGGCTTCTTTTGAAAAGTGCCAAGCGAATACCAATAAAAAAATTTATTTTTATGCAAATACTACTAAATACTTCATCTTTTTAAATCTGAGGTTGCTTAGGCCTTTGGTTGTGTTCTCCCTCTAGATTTCAACAAAAGCTTCCAGTACTCGATAAATGTTGAGTGTCATACCTGTTATAGTTGTATCATGGCTTTGTTCAGTCGGTTTCAAATCGACAAACTTTCTAGACCAATTTCAGTGACCGACGATCATTTCATTTGTAAAGTTAATATCGTGAATATATGGTACAGATTAGACTGGCCCTTATATTAACTTTTTTTTTAATTCAAAATATTGGGCGGAAAAAGTTTCGTTTTGGTCGTAATAGATATAATTAAAAGTTTGGCAGCAATCTTACTTAATTTAGTGGATAATAATTTATCATAAAAAAAAAAAACAAAAAACCAGGTTTTGAAAAACTGTCAGCAAAATAGCAAAAGTACTGAAATTTATGCTTTTGGCTGTGCTGTGCTTTGACGGAAACGTAGCTCACATGGTAAGCAAAAGTACAAAATTCATAACCCGAAGCTGTGCTATTGCTTTGCTGTGAGAATTTCGAAAGCATAGCAATAGCATATTTGAAATACTTAGGTAGCTGTGCCGCTGGCTGTTAAAAAAGCAGAGTACTCTAAGCTGGAAGAGTTCAATAGCAAACATATTTCAGCATAAATTTAAATTAAACAAAAATAAAAGATGTAAAAATTATCAGATGTAAAAATGTGTAAAAGAAGTCTATATTCAAAATGGGATGCCTGCAGCTCTTGCCATTTCTGAGATCTGTACGTAATATGGATAGGAAGACAGACGTGGCTATATCGACCCGACTAATATAAATTATTGATCGCAGATTCTTCCTTCTGTCTGTTACATATGAGCATTTCCAGAGTTACGCATGTTATGTTCAAGCTCCAAATACAAATTTAACTATACTGTTAAACTCAGCAGACCATTCTCCCTCTCTGACAACACTGAATCCATTATTTTAAGAGTTAAAACATTCCGTTTTCCGGGGCTCACACCTGTGACTATGATGAGGAAACTGCGTTTCGACGGAAGACAGGTTCTTAAAAAAAAAAACACAAAGACACTACACATAGTAGATGCCGCGCCTCATACAAACTTCTTTTTTTTATCGTTTTGAAGCCTGTTGGGAGGGCCCGCGGGGTACAGGCGAGGAAATCTAAAAGTAGAACAAGCCTTTCATAGCTGCCAAGGTCAACTTAGTTTCGATTTTATTATTCCTCAAGATCCATCCAAATGAGTTTCACATTTTTACGACTAACTCCGGAGCATCAAGCCAAATGAGGTTCACATTTTTTTTGACTAACGCCGGAGGTTTCAATGGCGTTGAGGGATAGACTCTTATCTGTTGGAAGTAGGGTCGCGTGTTTGAATCCAGGAGCAGATCAGATTTTTTTTACCGTTTGACTGAAAAGAAAGTTTTTCTTTCAAATTCATTTTTGCCTTTATCTATTGTCTTCGACTTTGCAACATCTGATTTGGACATTTCGACGTCGTATGGCCCAGTGATATTCTTGTTGGTCATAAAGACGAATGAGCACCTCGGCTATACAGCAGTGCCGGCCAAATAAAATTTAAAATGCAAAACAGACGCAAAAAACATTTTTTTTAAATCGAACAAAAAGTTTAGCTATGGAGAAAAGTAGATCTTAAAGCGCGCACGTTAAGCACGCTGCCTCCTGAGCCAACGCTCATCCATAAGAAAGGGAAGCTAAATTGCAATATATGGATCCTCATAAATGAAGCTAGAAGCAAAAATTGGCATCTAATGTCAGCTCCCACGAACAAGCACTTTTTATTTCAGATGCGTCATCTATAATATCTATAAAACTTTGGTGTATATTTAAAAATTTTGGTTTTTAGAGCGAGAGCGCGTCCACTAAATGTAGTCGCAGCCAAACTTTTTTCCTTCATTGGACCAAAAAAAAAACTTAAGAAAATTAAAAAAAAAAAATGGCTGTTGTGATATTATTCTGACCAAGTTTATGCTCAAAATAGGCAACATCAATATTTAAAATGTTGCTATGATATTTTCCCTAAAAGGGGATATAAAAGAATTAATTTGACCAAAGATTAAATTCCTTAACTTATCCCCGGTATTTCCCAATAATTGGCAAAACATCAAGAACATTCTTTCCAATACTGTTTTAAGCAAACTGATTTGGGAGCTTGAGGCTTTTAAAAAAAAGGTGTCATCAGTGGGTGTGCATCACTTCTCTTACCTTAACGCACTTACACCAATATTAGTTATTTTAAATTCGATGTTAAAAAAAATTTATTTTTTAAAGACTATTTATAAATTTTTTTTATTCATAGAACGTAATGTGGAAACTTATTCTATGATTTAAATCGATTCTTAAAAAATTATATCGATGCTTTTCCAAGTTGGAGAAAATCCATACATCGATTACAGAATCGATTTTACTGACAGCGCTACTTTATATAACAGCTTTACACGAAAATGTTGCTTTCTATTAGATTTTTCGAATTAAGTTCAACCCCAAACAAGACAAGCACTTACTTTTAAGTTACCTTACACGAGTCTGCACTTAAAATTCCCAATTGGGTACGTCTTCTTCGCAAGCGCTTCCCATATAATTGAGTAAAATCAGTAATCAGCTCAACAATTTTTTTTAATTTAAGATAAAAAGTCAAGCATTTTTCTGTTCTACCATATTTGGTACATAATTGCACACTTTCAAAATTGGCCAAGCCCGTTTGCTGTTGCTTGTTTAAGCTACCATAATACTTTAAACTCTCTCATTTAAGAATTTCCCACAATTTGATCATCAATGACAAATTTGTGTGGTGGGCGTTGTGCCCAAAGTCAACAACAAGTAAGTTGGCAACAAATGCCTAAAAGTAAGTAGAAAAATAAACACATTGCAAAGGCCAGAGAGCACACCTCTGACTGAGAATTGAATAGGCAGACAAACAGTCAGTCAGTCAGTCGGACCGTCAGCTCACAGCTGATGCAACCTACGCGATGAAAGGCAGGCAGGCAGGCAGCCAGGCGGGCGGGCGGAAAATTGAAAACGGTTTAAAGCACTGGACGACTCTCGACTCGCTCTTGGCAAAAACTATTCCGCATTCTTTTGATGCCTGGCGGGGTGCTTTAACTCGCTGATCTCCAGCTGCCGTTTGAGATTTATGATTTATAGGCCTCCGCTGGCTTTTCTGTTGCGGTGCACAGTGGGCGGCCTCGCGTCACTTTGACCTGGTCACATTTGTGTCGCCCCACACCCCGCCAACGTGAGTTGTGCAGCCATTTAGCACTTGAGCAAACAACTGACAAATGCTTGCGCAACAATTATTGATTTACTGGGCAAACGGCCTCGTACTCCCCCCAGATTCGATTGCGACATTCTTTCCAAGAAATAGCCAAAGCCAAAAACTGAGCAAACTGCACACGACAAATGGAGACGGAAGCGAAACAAAAAGTGGTATTCATGTTGGCCCCCTTCTGTTGGTTGGTTGGCTCTGGGTTATCTTTTGCAGCAAGCTCAAAAATTTGCAGCAAGGGGGAGGCGAACGACCATCCGGCCAGCAGTTAGGCGGCAGCCAGCAAACACGCAATGTGGAAGTGAGCAGCAGCAGCAGCTGCTGCTGCTGTTGGACAATAGCAATGCTTGGGTATAAGTATATACGGTGACGGAGTCAGCGTCCGAGTCCATAGCCAGCGGGCCATGAAAGCCACCAGTCCAAAAATGTCCTGGCAAGGGGTAATGGGCCAGTTAGTTGTAAGTAAAATGTGACATTTTCCATGGTTGTGAATTGCAAATGGAATGCAAACAAGAGACAAGGTGTCAGCCATAAGGAAATGCAGTTTGATATTAAAAACAAAATTCAAGCAAATTAAAGAATAGATAACTTCAGACGGATGACTTCAAACGGTCGCAGCTTGTGGGTTCAAAAGGTATGTGAAACATAGCCTTCATCTACTTTCGGAAGTTAAGTCCTTATGGACAAAGACGTCATTTTCGATATGGCAGCTATACAATATATTCATCCGATTTTGATCTAACTATCCAAAATTGTATCAAAACAGATAATATTTTTAACTAGAAACTGTAGAGACGCTACATTTTTTTTTTTTTTACGATATTTCACATGAATAGAAACAATTTCATACAAAAAAAGATGACTTTTCAAACGTATTCAGATTTCAAAGCTGTACAAAATGGTTTCTATTCATGTGAAATATCGTACCAAACTAAAAATTTATCTTATCTGAGTATAGGCCTTTAAAAACAAAAAATTGTTTTTCTCACTAGAACTATTTTTCGACCGATATAGTCATCTGAGTTGAATAAAACTTGACAGCAATTTTGTGTCATAGAAAACAAAAAAGCTTTTCATACTAAGACTGTTTATATTAGACTTATATTTTGTATGGCAGCTATACTATATAGTTGTCCGATTTTCATCCGGCATGGAGTAAGAGTCGTTAGGGCCAGTACATGTAGGCACAGGTCACTGAAGATTTGGTAGAGGTAGCAATGAAACAGCCTCCTTTGTGGTGTGTTGTGTTCCTGTTTGAAGTTATGTGCAAACATAACGAGACCTAGAGCCAGCGTACTATTGATGTTTAACTTATCGAAATTATTTGGAAGCATAGATAACTTATAAACATGAGGTTCGGAGACGTTTGCATTGAAAACAAAAAAGTTTTTTTCACAAAAACTACTTTTTCAACCGATCGTTCCTATTGCTGCTATATGCTATTGTCATCCGATTTGGATCAAACTTGACAGAATTGTGTGTTAGCATATAATATTAATCAGTAACAAGTTTGGGAGCGATAGGATTGAAAACAAAAAAGTTTTTCCTGCTAAGACTTTCCTTTCAGACCTATCTTTTGTATGGCAGTTATACTATATAGTTGTCCGATTTTCATCAATCCTTGTGGAATTATGTAAAAGCATAGAAAACTTATAAATACGAGGTTTGGAGACGTTTGAGAGGAAAACAAAGAAGATTTTCTCACTAAAACCTCATTTTTATTACGGATCGTTCCTATGGCAGCTATATGCTATAGTCATCCATAGTCATAGTATTTGTACCAAAAGACTTGCAAAGTTTGGTTATGTTAGCTTTAAAACTGACGGAGAAGATAGCATAGAAACAGACGGACTTGGCGATATCAACTAGGCTCTTCACGCTGATCAAGAATATATATACTTTATGTGGTCGGAGATGCTTCCTTCTATGCTTTACGAACATCCGGACAAATTTAATATACCCTCTCCAAGGGTATAAAAACTGTTTTGTTTTCAATGGTAGCGTCTTTATAATTTACAGTTATAAATATTATGTGTTATCAAAATCGGATTAATATATCGTATAGCTGCCATATAACAAACCGGCAAGCATATTCCGTGCTCCAAGGGTATATAAACTTCGGTCGGGATGAAATTAGCTTTCTCCCTACTTTTTTTTTTATCAAAATTTTAAGTGTATTTAATCTTTGATAGAGGAGAACTTTTTATGAAATCATATGAACCGGCGTGTTTGTTGGCATTGTGTATCAGGGTGCCTTCACACTGTTCGACACATGAGACATGATAATCTAGTAGGCATATACTGCGCCCTGAAATTCTTTGAATTCGACAAGCTATTTAAATTTAAAACCTAAGAAAAAGGTAGGACAAAAAGTAGGACTACGTCATGTCTCATGTGTCGAACAGTGTGAAGGCAGCCTTATAAATTAGGAAGTGTTCAACATGGTTCACATATCTCCTATTGAAAATGGATTTTATTGAAATCATTTTTTAGTTCTGGTGAAATCTTTGACTGCAAAAATTTTACAGAATGGACAAAGAAATAAAAGTTTTATTTTCCCATTTTGGGGGCCGATGACTTTTTTCCACTTCCCAAGGTCTAGAAAACCTCAATAAATTTTTATTTGACGTTAAATTCTCTTTTCAGAATGTATTTATTTGGGTTTGCAGCCTAAGTACTTTAGAAGTTATACATTGAATCATGGAAATACTTTCTAGTCACCGTAAATGAACCCTTAAGGACTTAACCGGACATTTCCGACCCTGGCTTTAGAACAGCGATGGCCCTTGGTTCCTCCCCGGGAGCGAAAACATTTCGCTATTCACACGTATGTGACCCGAACGCTTACCGAAGCTGAGACCAAAAGAGCAGAAAGGCGTGATTCGCTCGACAGAGTTCGAAGCGATTAGGTCGAAGCAAATTCGCCCACTAATAAAATACACTCTCACTTTTTGGCCTCGCTCTCGCTGGCCATCGCTGCTCTAGGACAGGAGGGCCTAAAAGCCAAAAGCCTATCCAGGGGGATAGGAACTCATAATTCTGCCGGCGTCGCAGCCGACACACGCATAGAGAGAGAGAGAGAATACGTGTGTTCTAAAAATAGCACACTCGGCGGCTTGTTGTCAACTTTGAAAGTTTGACGTCACGATGTTTACTACGTGTTTCGTTGCTACGCACACAAGCGCAAAGCTTAATTGTGAGAGTCTGGGCCCCACTGCTCTAGAACAATTTTTGTTTTAGTCTAAAGCCAATTAATGCAAAAAGCTAAAAAAATTATTCTGTCTAGCTAGCTTGTTCAGGACGAAACACTGAGCCCCGGGATCGGATGAGTACTTCTTGTAGCTGCCATAGAAATGATCAGACGGAAAATGGGGTTTAGTAAGAAATACTTTTCTGTTGCCATATTAAATGTTCTGTGAAATTTGGTTGAAAACGATAACCGTTGAATCGAATTTCTTCAAGTGTATTAAAATTCCGGCACAAAAGAAATTAGCTTTGCTTTCTCGTTGGGTATTCTATTCATTAGTACAGTAAACAAAAAATAAATTAAAACTCATTCTTTTCGGTTAAAATAACATATTTCTTAACAACATCCATGCATTGCACATATACTTATTTCACTGAGGTAAAAAACAAATAAAAATTCGATAAAACAACAACAATTCCGGAGGCGCTCAAACCCCGGAGTGTTTTGCAGTTCTGGCCATAATCTTTGTCCGATACCAGCAGCAGTGCTGACTTATTCTGTTTCAGCTTTTGGTCAGACGGCGGCTTTGGGCATTGTTTTTTTTCTTCCCTCTGGCAAAGCACGCACAAATAAAAAACCCAACAGCTGCGTATCCAGTCAGACAGTCAGTCAGTCAACCACTCAGAAGTGCCAAGCCACTTATAAAATCAACAATTACCCAACATCAGCAGCAGCCACAATGCCGCAAACTATTTGCACAGAGCTAAAACCGACTGAGAGAAGCCCCCACCAAAAGCCCTGAGGCTATTGGACAGACAAGAACAATACCATGAGCCTAGGCAAATGGGACCTATCTATGGCATTGTTGAAGCTCTTGTTGTTGCTGTTGTTTTTCAACATATTTGAGTAAATATTGAATTTGGGCTTGTAATTATGTGTGCACGAAGATAATGCCAGGTGTAAATATTTACCTGGAGAAGAAAAAGTATAATTTCTGATTTCTGACAGGGCGACTACACAACACCCACTACCCCTAGCTGTTCCTCTACATACCTGACAGTGGCATTTCCTGGCAAAAGCATTTTTATGGTTTCTCGAATGCGATTGCCAGACAATAACCAGATTGACTTTTAGCCCACCAAAGTGCTGTAAATGTCATGTAAAATGAAGGCGCAAGAAAAAAGAAAAAGTTACAATGTGAAAATAGATTGATAAGCAATTAGCTCAGTGATGTCTCTCTTTGTCGAATACGAAGGCCGGTACTTAGAGTGTAATCGGGTAAGATTGGCCACTTTCGTTGAAATGTTAGACATTTCTTGACACAATTCAACTTAAAACTTTTCCATTTTCATTTCAAATTAAGACGCTTTTGATGATGCTAAACCCTATACAAGTTCAAATCAAAAATTAATGTTGCAAATTTAAATGAATTTACAAAATCTTCCAGCTTGTGTGCGTCTCAAGTTTCCAATGAAGTTGATAAGAATTACGAGAATTAAATTCTCAGAATTGTTAATTGAAATTTGCAATCATTAAATCCACATCAAATCATGTATGCTCTGCTTTGGTTATATGATATACTAAGAAGCAAGGGGGAGGAAGGCAGGACGAACTCACCTGATGTAGGCCACTTCGTTGTTATTCGTTAGACGACGCCAGCCTGGAGCCAAATTTCCATTGTAGCTGGTGTTTCGCCTGATGTTGATATTGTTGTTGGCCTGATTGTTGGTTTTGACCACATTCTTAGCATAAAGCTGACTGTTCTGACTCATTTGACGCGATGCAATTGTTGTTGGCAAGCAATGCGTAGCTACAGGAGCAACAGCAGGAGTAATAGGAGCAGCAGAAACTGTTGCTGCTGTTGTTGGCTTTACGGGTAGCTTTATTTGCGCTTGACGCTGTTTGGCTTGCTGTTGTTGTTGTTGGTGTTGTTGGAGCAGGAGCTGTGGGCTGCTTGTGGGACAGACAAAAACATGCTGGCTATTACGCTGTTGTTGCTGCTGTTGCTGATGTTGCTGGTGTTGCAGATGTGTTGCTTGCATCATGTTGGCATTGCCATTTACCAATCCAGCTGGTAATATGGGTTGATGCTGCTGATGTTGCGGTTGCATGGTTGCATTTGTAACGACCCGCGATACAAATTTTGTTTGTTGCTGCTGTTGAAAATATTGATGATGCTGCTGCTGCTGCTGCTGTTGCAGTGGCAACATTGGCTGCTGCTGCTTAAACATGTTGATTTGTTGGTGGTGGTGGTGCTGCTGCTGCTGCTGTTGATGTTCCATCTCGCCAGCAATTGCGTCCACATTAGCAACAATATTCATTTTATGTTGCTGCTGTTGCTGGCCAGCGGAAGCGGCAGCCATGTTGGCGAGTGAACAAGCAGCCGTAGAATAAAGCTCCTCACTTTAGGGGCTGTAAAAAATGGCAGAAAGATTACAAGAGATTAATTATTACAGCAGAAACTTTGACTAGGTGAAAATAATACAGTTTTAGGGCTTTTTAGGTGAGTGCGACTGATATACGAATGTATTCTGTGCATTTTGGAGAATTTAAATTAAGTTAAAAATGCTCTTGTTTTAGAGAATTCCTGATATACAATGTTAAAAAGTGAGGGTTAGGAACTTTTGGCTCCTTCCGTTCGGAATTCTTTTTCACGTTATTTAAACTCAATACATACGATTCGTATGTTCGATTGGATTCAGTTTTGGTTGGGCTTATGTTTGTGATGATACAGTGTGAAATGGGCACCATTATACTAGCAACACACAGCTACAACATCTGTTGCTGGTTGAAAAAAGATGATAGCTTATAAGTTTTGGAAAACTAACCAAAGATGAAAGGAATCACTACAATTGTTATAACAAATGTCGTTGAGAAATGGAAATGGTTGATATGGGTCATGTAAAATGTAAAAGGTAAAATTGGCTATACAGCTCCTCCAACGGGGCCAAGCCAAGCATCTCTCAATATCTTGGCGTGTGTGCTTTAAATTTTTCGCACAAGAGAAAAGGACCTACAGTTTAACGCCGAATCCGAACGGCAAAGTTTGAGAATTTGCTTTTTTATGGCTAGATTACTTCACAGCTGGCGCCAATAGCTGGTGAAGGTGACCGTGTGTGTAAAAGCTATTTTTCTAAAGAAAGAAAAAATCTTTTATTATTAGATGTTCAGAGGCGGGATCGAACCCACGACCTCCCGCCCAGCAGTCCAGCACAATAATCGCTGGGCCACAGACGGCCACAATGATATTGGTCATAAACTATATAAATAGACAAAACTGTGTTTTAAGATTCACCAACGAAGCCTTAGTTCGCGGACTTAGGGCATCTTTGGACAAGCAATTGCCTTAGAACCACATTGATCTTTTGGGTATCAACAGCTTTACCAAAGTTATGGTAATTATTGAGGTTTTAAACCACAGGTTCGGTTTTTTAATTGGGTTTGGGAGCTAACTACACAACGGTTTCGGTTCGGTTTAGTTGTTTCGAGCATTACATTTTTAATAAGAAATTTGCCTTGAAGCATAAATCTTCTAGACCACAAAAATTAAATTAATGCACATGTTACTAAACGTATTAATTTAACCTTAACCTTCCACAACGCAATTAAATGATAGATAGATGGCAAATGGATGAAAAAAAGAGTGTGAATATACGCTCTCAAACTCGGTCTGGGTAATATGTAATGTTTTTAGCTGATCTGCTTTGGGAGCATGATATATGATGCCAGTTTTGTTATAATTTGTTGGCTTTTATCATTATTAATGCACATTTAAAACGTAATATAACCTAATCCTCACGAATAAATTTTGATCAAACTCTACCAAAATTGTGTTGCAACAGAACATTCATATCTGAAAAGGATCAAACTCTCCAACAACATTCATATTGAGGATAAAGACGCTACCATTGAAAAAAAAAGTTTTCTCACTAGAACTACTTTTTGGAGTGAGTGTTCCTGGAAGCTATAAGCTATAGTCATCCGATTTGGATCAAACTGACAGAATTGTGTGGTAGTATATAATATTGGTCTGTACAAAGTTTGGGAGCGATATCATTCAGAACAAAAAAGATTTTCTCACTAAGACTATTTTTTCAAACTTATCTTTTGTATGGCAGCTTTACTATATAGTTGTCCGATTTTGATAAATCTTGGAGAAATTATGTGAAATCATAGAAAACTTATATATACGAGGTTTGGGAGTTATAGCATTGAAAACAAAAAGAGTTTTTCTCACTAAAAGTACTTTTTCAACGGATCGTCCCTATGGCAGCTATATGCTATAGTCATCTGATCCGGCCGGTTCCGACTAATGTGCAGCGTATTTTTACCAAAAGACTTCGTGCAAAGTTTGGTGACGATCGCTTTAAAACTGACGGAGGAGATAGCATAGAAACAGACGGAAGGACAGACGGACGGATATGGCCATATAAACTCAGCTCGTCATGCTGATCAAAAATATATGTACTTTATGTGGTCGGAGATGCTTCCTTCTGTGCTTTACAAACATCCGGACAATTTCAATATACCCTCTCTAAGGGTATAAAAATGACGGCCAAGAACTGATTGCAGTTGTTGACTCCAATATATTAGATTTTTGTACTCACTGCATAAAGTTGGATATCAAAACGCCTTTATCAGTTTTATGATTATCTTGAAGAGCATAATTATGCTGTAAATATCGTATAGAAAAATTCGGATATCCTATCTATCTCTAGAAGGTACGAACCATCTATCTACAAACCTGTGGGAGATATACGGTTTTTTACAAATTTCGGGGGCAGGAGGGGGCGCGGCAAAAATTGAAAATAAACTTGATCTGCCTGCAGCTGTAAGAAGCATTTGTCCCATACATGTCAAACCTCAATTTCTTACCATCTCTGAGATCTGTTTAATCATACGGACGGACAGACGGACAAACGGACGCACAGTGTAAGATTTTGCCAATCTAGAGGGACTTAAATCAATTGGGGCCGTAGTTTAAGAGATATCGCCTTGAAATTTGAAATGGAAGAGTTTTTTGGCCATACGGAAATATTTTTCTAAGATTAACAACATCGGACAAAAACTACTCCCACCTCCCATACAATATCGCTTTTTTCAGTATTAGCCAGAACACGATTTTCATATGGGAGCTATACGATAGAGTCACCCGATTTTGATGAAACTTTGTAGAATTGTGTAAAAGCATATTAAATAAATAATTTACAAGTTTGCTGACGTTATCACTGAAAAAAAAAAGTTTTTCTCTCTAGAACTAGTTTTTGTTCCGATCGTTCCTTTGGCAGGTTTATCATATGGTTATTTGATTTTGATAAACCTTTGTAGAGTTACGTGAGAGCATATTATCTTAATAAATACTAAGTTAAGAGACGCTACCTTTGAAAACAAAAAAGATTTTCTCACAAAAACTAGTTTTCCGACCGAGCGTTCCTATGGCAGCTACCTCAGTGCAATAAGTATATGTGCAAATATGTTTTCGTTTCTCTCTTCCTCAATAGTAACAGAACATATGTTCTAGGTATGCAAAAGTCTTTTGTTGTTATCTATTTTTAGAATGCTTTTGCATAATTCTTCTTTGGTCATCATTCTTAGTACCGTTATCATACATTTGAGTGGCGAGATTTGATTTTCTTAGGAAATAAGTTTATGTGCAAAAACCAATTAGTGTGCATTTAATGGTCGGCGTGCAACAAATTGGATGTGTTTTGATAAAAAATGAAAAGTTGAGAGTAAATTAAGTAGTTGTTGCAGAAACACAAAAAAATTTTTTAAATTTTCCTAAGAATGCCGCGTGGAACACATTTATCAGCTGAGGAACGCGGACGAATCCAAGGATTGAACGAAGGTGGGGCTACCATCACTGAAATAGCTTCCAGAGTGTCTCGACACAGAAATACGATAGCTAATTTCTTAAAAAATCCAAGCTCCTATGGTCAGATTAAACGCAGTGGCAGACCGAGCCACATCGACGATAGGTGCAAGCGTGAGATTAAGCGCCTGGCTGTAAACAATCAAATGTCTTGTACAGGCATTAAACGTCATTTAGAGCTCAATGTCGGTAGAAGACGGATCCATCAAATTTTAACTGAAAATTGTAACCTTAAACATAGTTCCCGGGTGGCTGTACCGATGCTATTGCCACGCCATCTTAAGGCTCGTTTGGCGTTTGCTGACAGGTACAAATTTTGGACCGAAGAATTCCGAAACGTTATTTTTTCGGATGAAAAAAAGTTTAATCTTGATGGTCCTGATGGCTGTCATAAGTATTGGCGTGACTTAAGAAAACCAAGAGAAACTCGCCATAAGAGGAATCACGGCGGTGGATCACTGATGATTTGGGCCTGTTTCGGATATGCAGGAAAGTCTCGGCTATGTTTTATTCCAATAAGAACAAACTCAGAAATCTATATTCAATTGCTGGAGAGTGAATTAATAGATTTTGCAGACGATCTTTACGAAGATAGATGGATTTTTCAACAGGACAACGCTCCAATCCACACATCAAAAGCCACAAAGGCTTATTTTTCTTCAAGAAAAATACCTGTACTGGAGTGGCCGGCTATCAGTCCTGACTTGAACCCAATTGAGGACCTCTGGGGTATCCTCTCAGCCAGGATTTATAAAGGTGGGAGGCAGTTCGACTCAATTAAGCATTTAAAGTACGCTTTGCTTGCAGAATGGGAGTTAATAAGCAATGAAACTCTCCAAAATCTGGCAGATTCCATGCCAAACCGCCTTGCAAAAGTCTTAGAGGCAAAAGGAAAGCACATTAACTATTAAAGTTGATCAAAAGTTTGAACTTAATACAAAATTTTAAGAACTATATAAAATGCACATATACTTATTTCCTAAGAATGAAATACATTTGTTAAATAATAATTTTTTGTTAATAAATATTGAAGTACTGTAAGGCAGTTCTTAGTTACTGGCTCTAGAGCTATAAGTAAAAAAATATACTTGGCTTGAATCGTTTGGTTTAAAACAAGGTTTTCCAAAAATGTTAATATATATATATTTTTTACTTTGAGGTATTTGTTATATTAACACCACCACCCGTTACGCCACATATACAGCCTGTATGTATTTCAAGACATTGTGCAAGGTTTAGTAAAGATAGCTTTAAAATTGACGGAGTAGATAGCAAAAAACATGCGTGATTTTGTTTGAAAATTGGTCTTACAATAAAACGAAAAACAAAAAAGGGGGGAAAAAAGGAGGGGGGTTTTTTGGAAGTGTTTTGGGGGTTTCCCCCTCTCTCCCTTTTTTTGGCCGATCGCCGAACTCGATGGAACTTGCAAGTTGTAGTCCATAAAAGCAACATGTTTTTTTTGCAATTTGCCTAGTTTTTATGTGTTTTATAAAAAAATTGTATAAAAAGTTTCCGTTAAGGTATTCAGACCAGGTATTGAAATTTTTGCAGTTCAACTATTCAAGAATAAGAAAAAAATAGCTCTTCTTGGAAACAAGACACTGACGGCTAAATTTCAATCACTTCAATTTTGTGCCTGATGCGAGTTGTCAAATTGAATTTTTCAAGCGTTGCAATGTGGCATGTTTAATGACTATTTTATTACTGTTAATGATAATTAAACTCCGATTTTTGTTTATTTTCATAACAAGTGGATATTTTACTAGCCTTTAAAAAAAAAATCATTCAATTTGAAGCACTTTTTTTTATACCCTTGGAGAGGGTATATTAAAATTGTCCGGATGTTTGTAACGCATAGAAGGAAGCATCTCCGACCACATAAAGTATATATATTCTTGATCAGCATGACGAGCTGAGTTGATATAGCCATGTCCGTCTGTCCGTCCGTCTGTCCGTCTGTTTCTATGCTATCTTCTTTGTCAGTTTTAAAGCTATCTCAACCAAACTTTGCACGAAGTCTTTTGGTATAAATACGCTGCACGTTTGTCGGAACCGGCCGGATCGGATGACTATAGCATATAGCTGCCATAGGAACGATAGGTTGAAAAGTAGTTTTAGTGGAAAAACTTTTTGTTTTCAAAGCTTCTCTCCCCGTATTTTAAGTTTTTTTTATTTTCCCTAATTTCCCCGAGATTTATCAAAATCGGACAACTATATAGAGCTTCCATACAAAAGATAGGTCTGAAAAAAAGTCTTAGTGAGAAAAACTTTTTTGTTTTCAATGCTATCGCTCCCAACCCCCGTATTTATAAGTTTTCTATAATTTCACATAATTTCACCGAGATTTATCAAAATCGGACAACTATATAGTATAGCTGCCATACAAAAGATAGGTCTGAAAAAAAGTCTTAGTAAGAAAAACTTTTTGTTTTCAATGCTATCGCTCCCACTTTGTACAGATCTATATTATATACTACCACACAATTTTGTCAATTTTGATTTAAATCGGATGACTATAGCATATAGCTGCCATAGGAACGATCGGTCCAAAATGTAGTTCTAGTGAGAAAAACTTTTGATGAATATATCGTATAGCCATATATCAAACTGGCAGCATATATCATGCTCCAAGGGGTGCCACAGAATTCATTAGCGATTTGGCTTCTAGCGGATTTGCCAAATCGCTCGAATATTTTCGCCATGCCACAGAACTTCGAGCGATTTCATTTTTTAAGCTTGTTCACAAACCCTTTGAACTTGGCTGCGTGGGTAGACAGACAGCCCGTAAGCGCAAATTAGATTAAGCCTTCTTATGTGTTTTTATTAATATTTTGAAATGAAAGCTAATTGGTTAGTTCTTTTAAACAAAACAAATTTATTTTCTTTAACTGAGTTAAATTTTTCTTTTCCCACACAAAATTCAAGTTTTCCGTCCGCCAAATAAAATGATACCTTGCTCTTATTAAATAAATGATTCTTGAAGGACAAATGACAATCGACGATTTAGGGAAGTAGCAAATCCGTAAGGAGACGCTAAATCAGACGATATACGTAGGCAAGATTATATTGTTAAATGATACTGTACTAAAAAGTAACATTGGGCCACGCATTATTCAATTCAAGCAACCGAGGAAAGGTTGGCCAGACTTAAAGTCAGTTCTTTCCAGTCTGCAGCCGCAACTTCCTGTCGCCCATTGTGAAATTGAAGGCTAAGTCCTTATGCTCCTTCATAAAAGCCAAGCTAATTTCGCTCCGAACATCTGTTCGATGCTTTTCCATTATAGATATTTTAATTATAATTATTTCGGAAGAATAATAAAATTTACCAACATTTGAGCGGCTTCTCGTCATTGCTTTTGGCGTCGGCGTTGCAATTATATTCAACTCAGAGCAATCTATTTACAAATTGCACAGTTATTAAGCAAAAGATCAACGGAAACATTTTTGCTAGTTAATCTAATTTTTTTATCTTTGTTTTAAAACAAAAATCGCTATTGTATTACCTTCAAAACGGAAGTTCGATTAATTTCGAAATTCAAATGTTAAAAGGTGGCACCACTGAAATACTAGCGATTTGGTGCGTGCCAGTGAGTGACAAATTTAACTAGCGATTTAACCAGTGATTTGGTAAAATGCCTATTTAATAACCTTAACATATTAAATCTTTAATTTTTTTGATGTAGATTATTCACAAATTTTTTGTTAAACCCTCAGAGCCCAAATATCTTATTTCCACCAATATATGCAAAGAGCAAAATATTCTAGTAATCAAGAATTTTAGAAAAAGATGCAAATACATATTTAGATTGTTTCAAAAAGGCATCAGCAGTGAAAAGTATCTAAAAACGAAGAACGTTGGAATAAGGGTTGAAATATTACGACTGATAGATAGTTGAAAATCCGGTGGAATATTTGAATTAATTTTGATTAACCGCTATTCTATACGTGACAACAGTTTGCGCAAAGATTCATTCAAAAACATGAATGTGTGTACACAATCGCTGAGTTGCTGCTTTACATTATTGGAGCATTAGAAAAGTTTAAGAAGCAAGACATAATCAAAGGCCGCACGTGTGCGATTGAAAAAACGGAGTTTCTGATCTCATGTTTTTATTGCCGTCAATGCTGCAATTCTGACACTCAGTAGGACTCTTCAGACTCCAGAACTTCAGATATCATCAGCCTGTCACGTCGCCAATGTGATTAAATTGTTACTTGAAACAAGAATAAATTAATCATCTTTCGATAAAATTTTTGAAAAAAATCAAGAAAGTTGCTGACGAAATGTCACTTGCGTTGAAAATTCCACGTTTATATGGTCGTCAAAAAACGCAACATGCATGTACCGAGGATATAACGGTTTTTAACCCCCCATGTTAAATATTTATTTGCAAAATACTATACTAAGAAAAAAGAAAGAAAAAAAAATTAGTAAATATTTAGTATTCGACCGTTCTGAACAACAATTTTGGGAAAAATGTCATCGATGGACCGCGAATTATAAAGAATTATTAATGTAAGAATATGGTCTAAGTTACGTGTATGACGTTTTTTATTTGAAATTATGTTGTACTTAAAGGTAAAATTTAAAAATATGCCCTACACATCCTGGAAAGTTTATCAATGTTTATTGTTTGAGCAGTTTGTGGGTACTAACTTATAAATTCTTTTTCCCGAGCGATTTAAAAAAAATTGCCTGCGGCGCTTTTTCTTTTTCTTATTTTAACTCCAAACTAGGGATTAAAACCGAAACGAATTTAGGTTTCGCTCAAGGCATATATATTGGCCGAAACCTTTTTATTCTCTGTACCAAAGGTACGCAGAGTAATTAAGTTTGTATGTAACAGGAAGAACGAATCATTTCCGACCCTATAAAGTTTATATATTCTCGATCAGCATCAACAGCCGAGTCGATTAAAATACAAATCAAATACGGATACGATACAAATTAGCTTTTTGTATCGATTCGCCGAAGAAATGATAGAGACCGGATGAGCGGTTCTCAAGTAATGAACAAAATAAACCAGTGAAAATGTTATGTATACAGTCTGTGATTACGGAAACCGCTTGTGAAATCTGGACTTAAATAATTATTTGAAATATTGCTCTTTTTTGGGGTCGTAATGTGGCAATTCGCCCTTCTCATTTCGACAGAGCCTTTCTATTAGGGTATTCACTTTGTTGAGCACATAGGCACTTGGGGAAAAGTGTAAGCATTTCCAACAACAATTTACTCTGAACAAATTGTGCACAGCTTGCTCGACCCAGACCCTGACTACGAAAAGTCGGGCACTTGTGCCCAAACAGTGTGCTCATATTTTGTTTAGAATAATTGATATAATTCGCTTGCTTTCCATTCCAGAACAATATCTTTAATGCTATTAGTTGGAATTTTTTTATTTATATAATTTTTTCTCATCAAATCTCGAAAACATAACAGGCTGAATGTCAAACGTAATTGTGCACAAATTTCGTGCACAGAGGGCTGCTCACAATACTAGTCAGGCAAACCTGCCCAAATGCCCATGTGCTCAACAAAGTGAACACCCTATATGTTTTGTGTGTGGAAGTGAGTTTGTGAAATAAAATCTCAACTTTTGCTAATTCTTGTTGATTTTTTCACCACAAAAAACAGTCATCGAAAATAATTTTATAAATCAAGATTTTTTACTATCATTTAGTCTGCTCCAGCGTTTTAAACGTTTTTTAGGCGGTAAAAGGCAGTTGTGCAAAATTTAAGATTTTAATATTTCGATTTCGCTTTATGATAAAAATTGAGACGCAGTTAATTTTTGGCATTTTAATTTTGTAATGAACAAAACTCTCTGGTGAATTCTCCCAATTGGTTGCTCAACTAAACATTTTTCGCAAATTCTTAAAGGAATATCAATATCGTGTTATGGGCAGGCGTATAAACGCCAAACAGCTTACAATTTGTAGGCAATTTATCTGATCGCATATTGTCTGGTTGCTTATTTATTTATTTTATTTTTGGTTTAGTTGGTTTTTTTGCTGCTTACCTTTTGGCGTAAGTTTCGCTTTGCTCATTTGCCAGCATATTCAATTAATTTTAAATTATTGTGTAAACGAGACGCGGACATGTCATGTTCGTGATGTTGCTGTTGTTGTTGTTGTTGCGCGTTCTTAAGCACTTAATTTCACTTTTTTTTTATATTGTAATTTTATTTATATTTTCTGCTGGGCTCTATTAGAGGGGACAACGAGACTTTTAAATTTTTGCGTTGTGTTTATGGTTGTTGTTGGTATTGTTGTTGGTGTTGTTGTTGCTTCATGACTTCATTTGGAATTCAGAAAACGAATCGTCGCATAGTCCGAAGAGCCAAAGAGCAGAGAGGCAAACGTAAGCAACGCAGCGTAAAAGTAGGTGAATGGAGCATGAAGACAAGCAAAGCGATATGATGGGGGATGGGGGATGGGGAAAGGTGCATTCACTCTCTCACAAAAAATTATGAAAATTTTGGCATGCATGTGTGTGAGTGAGTATTAAATTGCTTAGTTAAATGAACGCGTGTTTTATAATTAATGCAGTGGACACCACCTGCCCTCCACATCGAGTTCTGCTCTAATGATCAACATACAAACACACTCGCGCACACACACACTCAGGCAGCAGCTGTTTGCCTTGGGCAATGGGATGAAAATGAATTGCTGGCTAGGAAAAGCGATTTGTATTGGTATTGGGCAATCTCACACACACACACACACACACTCACTCTTTGGATGGGGGGGTAGTGGGAGTAAATAACGCGTGCCTATGCTTTTTAATATGTACAAACTGACCTCAATACACATTGCACACACAGCAAACACAGCCACTCAGGCCTAGTTATCTTTATTTCTCATTTGCTTTTTGTGTTTTCTATTTATTTACACACTTTTGCAACACATTTGTATGGCAATTAAATATGAATTAATTACAACAATTTTTGTGTCGTTTTTATTCACGCAACACGACTCTCTCACACACTCTCACGCTCTCTCGAGCACACACACTCTCTCTCTCTCTCTCTCTTTTTTTTTTTTTTTTTGCTTGACTTTTCGTTCACTTCTTCTTTGTGGACATTTGGAATTTCCACCAAAATCACTTAATTTTTTAACATTGACTTTTGCTTTCTTTTTGTTTTGGAATTTTTAACATCTCTTTGCGAATTGGCCACAATTCCAAAAAACTTTTATTTTACACGGCGAGAAAAACGGTTGTTGGTTCTTTCGTGCACAGCGACAGAGACGAGTTAAATCCAGACGAGTTAAATCTAGACTGAACGTTTGCTGCTCGGTCGCGTCGTTTCCTCCGTTTGCTTTGCAGCTGTTGAGGGCGCGCACTTTTAAATTTTCGAACTAAGTTCGAATTTGTTGGTGGGATTAGGACTCGCATGCGTTAGAAGAGTGCGGATATAGATGGCTAAAAGTGTGACTTTTTTGTACGCGGGGTTTTAGTTAAGCTATTTTGCCATAAAATCGAGTGATTTAAAGCTTGCAAATGATTAATATTGGTGGCGCTGTAACCCTGCTGGGCCTGTTGGCTTTTGAAAGTGCCCAAAAGGGCCAATAATATGATAAAAATGTAATTAATTTTTTTTTTGTTATTTATGGGTGTGGCGGTATTCATTATGCAGGTCACAAGTCTAATTGTTGCATTGTTTCAATAATTTGTTGATTAAAATGGCTTGGCAAAAGTGTGTTTATTTTATTTTAACATTGGCGCTGTAGAGCGGCTCTCTCAGACTGTTAGTCGATAACAAATATGATTTTCGATAACAAACCTGTATTTTAACAGCGAGTTTAGGCTCAGGGTTGCGCTGTTATGCTGGGTTCACATTTGGGTCACAGAGTGTCACAGCGCAATGTGAACTGAAAGTGCCTTGTCACAGAAATACTGGAATGAATACTTTGCAATGTGAACACCAGTACTCATTTGGCGTAATAGTTTTTCTGTGACAGAAGGTGAAACGTTTGTGACAACAATTAATAAAACAGCAGATTCAATGAGTTAGCTCAGAATATTTTCCCTGCGACAAGCATATCGAGCATGTCGGTTTTCTGTCACACTGTGACAACTTTCTTTTGTTATTTTACGACTTAAAAATTTAGATGGAGGTAAATATGCGCAATTGTTTTGTGTTTTCGTGTATTTGGAAAAGTAAATTTGTTAGTTATAATAAATGAATGCAATCCCACCCACGTGTTCGTTTACTCTGCTTACAAACCAAATTTTAAATCAATCGTATAAAGAATAAAAATTTTTCCATACAAACATTGAAGTTTGGGTGGATTTGAGCATTTCAGGTACTGAAAATATCAAATCAAACGAGAAGGCGAAGCTAACTTCGTCTTTGCCGAAGTTTTTATACCCTTGCAAATGTTTTAATACATCAGAGTTTAAACCCACTTTTCGACCGACAGTTCCTATGGCAGCTAAACTCTGGTGCAATACTATAACCGCACCTTGATTTTTCAGTGTACGCATAGAAAGAGTAGAGGTAGAAAAACTTTGCGATTACCGTTTGAAAGAGCGTTCAAAATGAGAGAAAATAAGTGACAAACATCAACACTCTCAGTGCAAAAATTTACCGTTATGTTTCATTTTCGTTTTGTAGCGGTCGCCAGAGTTGCTGCAAACTAAATTCTATTCACTTCGCAAAGATTCATAGAGAATCCAGTAAAAATAATACAGCAAATGAGCCGCTTTTAACTCAAACTATTTGCCGATGCCTCTAGATCAGAGATGGGCATGCACACATATCGTCACACTTTTCACACGCATACAGGCACAATTTGCGTGCACAACATTCGTGTTCTATAAATAGCTTTCAATGCTTATAGCGTACGTGTGATTTTGTGCCAATGCACGTGTGCATAGGAACGTCGCGACGCGCCCATCTCTGCTCTAGATTGTACTTCAAGGCTCAAACGGAAGCAAGCATGAAAGTTAAAAGGATTCAAAACCCAGAAGCAATACTGATGATTTAGTCCAATGAATCTCAAATGTCATAAAAGTTCGAAGTTGCAAGGTTCAATCTAAATAGATGCCGAGTACATTTAATACGACAGTGATCTTACCTGATTTGGAATTATTACGTATCGTATTGTATTGAATAAAAATTAAAATCCTTTTGAGAATAATTATTTTGCTCAATCTGAATGTAAATTCTGGCCCTACAAAAATTGGTATATATAATATAATAATATTACCGCTTTTGAAGCAGAGGTCCGGAATAACTCTCAACACATATTTTCAAAGTGTTTCTCACTGAGAGAAACACAAAAATTATAAGCAATTTCGGTTTCTCACTGAGTTTAATTTTAATTTTTATTTTATTTGTGTTTTCTGTTAACCGAAAAATGTTGAGAGAAAAATTTAACTGTTTTTCAATAACACTTAAAAAATAATACATGTTCAAAGTGTTTTTTGATAACATATTATAGTATAACAGAAAAACGAAAGTAAATAAAGGGGGTACGTTTTAGATTTTTCTGAAACCGTACTTTAAAAATAAGTGTTATTTCTCTATTAGCTATGTAATGATAATTTACTTTGTAGATGTGATTAGGAACAATGTTTTATACCAGCGGTGGTCACGAAATTTAAGTTTGGGAGCAGTCCAACAACAAAAACAGTAAAAAACCAACCTTATCAGATAAAATCGAGTCGGCAAACGAGACACACACTGCATATGTTTTAATTTGCAAGCAACTACTTCAGTACCAAGCGGGTCTCGATCGCGCACAGTGTACCTGCTGCGCCCAGCTGGCTCCGTGCGTCAATATTGACTCAATAAGCATGAATTTTGTTGTTTCAACTTACTATAATGTAAGGCAATTACACTTGTTGCGACGTATGTTTGCGCGTGTCGGCGCCTTAAAGCGAGACAATTTTCTTAAACTTCAGAATGACTTAATGAAATGAATGAAAATAGCTCTTAGATCAGTGGAAACATGGTCATCCATGGTATATATCGTGGTTTAGTATTGTCGTAATCATATTTTTGTAGTTATATGATGTGATTTGTGGTCTTGAAAAGCATTTTTAAGTGTTATGTGGTTTTATTCCCATGGTCCATGAAGGTCTCTTATCATGGAATTGAGCTTATGCATTGATCCTTGCATGATTTCCCCTTGGTTGAGAGTAGAGTTTATTTGGCATTATTACAATTTTTGGTCCTCTTTGGTATTTTTCAGCGATAAAAAGATTAGTCATACGTACAGGGTTGTCCATATTCGACGGACCCATCTGGCAACGCCATAACTTTTGACAGAGATGTTAGATCGCTTAATGACATACCGCGTTTGAAGCGTCAGTCCAAGCAGATTTTTACCATGGAACAATACACGCCACGCGAGCGCTCTGAAATAGTTGAAATTTACATTCAACAGAACAAGTCAATTGTGAAAACTCAACGTGCTTTTAAAAAATTAAACATTTTCACATTTCACATTGAATGGGACCGTAAATAAGCAAAATTGCCGTATTTACGCCACTGAAAATCCTCAGGAGATTCAAGAAGTGCCTCTTCATGACGAAAAAGTCACAGTTTGGTGCGGCGTTAGTGCGAAAACGGTCATTGGGCCGTTTTTCTTCCAAAAATGAAAATGGCCATGCTGTTACCATCAACCAGGAGCGTTATCGCGACATGATGACCAATTTTGTGATGCCAATTATTCGTCGAAAGCGTATGAGGCAGTTCTGGTTTCAACAAGACGGCGCTCCACCGCACACAAGTCGCATAACAATCGATTTTCTGAAGAAATTGTTTCGGGCCGTTTGATGTCGAAAAGTGGTGATTTGGACTGGCCACCGCGTTCGCCCGATTTGACGCCGCCTGACTTCTTCTTGTGGGGATATTTGAAGTCAAAGGTTTACGTTAACAAGCCAAGGACCGTAGAAGAGCTCAAGGACAACATTCGTGAAGAAATAGCCGCTATTCCGGCCGAAATGTTGGCGAAATCGATGGAAAATGCTGCAAAAAGGGCACAATACGCCATCAACGCCAGAGGCGGCCATTTGAGAGATATCATATTCAAAAATTGATGTAAACAAATCTACTTGGAACAAATTAAATGATTAAGATTGCCAACCGCCAAATTTTTAATTTTTTCTTTGATTTTTTTAAAAAAACATGGGTCCGTCGGCAAAGCAAACCCCGTACTTGTCACTATAAAAGAGTATTTATTTAATTGAAGGTAAATTTCCATTTTTTTGGGGTGAGCGCCATTTTTTGATTACTGTTAAACGCATTGTTGATTGAGTGTAGTCATTTGAGGTTTTAAAAAAGCAGTTTCTTAGGCACTTGTGTTACAACAAGTAGCGCTGTGAACTGCGATTTCACATTGATCCTTATATGATTTTCCAGCCCATGGCAGAGCACTAAGCTATAACGCGGCAAGAAAATACTTTTCGAATTAAAGTTTTCGGTTTTTTTAATTTTATGCCCTATCGCTTTAAATGAAATCTCTAGTGTTGAAAATGTCCGATCCAAAGACTTTGACTAAAAAGACACTTATATTTTTCTCACAATAATAAGTGTTATTGAAAACACATAACAGAAAAAAATGAAAATATGTGTTTTTCACTGAGATAAACACTTAAGGCCTGTTCTCAGAAGCGTGGAAAAATTCTTATGACGCACTCCATATAAAAAAACAGTGGCGGAAAGCTTCCCCCGGTGAATTTATTTTCTTCCTGTTCTGAGACGCGCTAAATAAATGCCCAATTGGCTCTAATGACGTATCGATAGCAGTGTGGGTCGAGTGGATTGAATGAACAGCTGGTGCCATTGGCGGAATTGGCTGCAGCTCTTTGATTTTGCCATCATAAGACGACAATGGAGGAAAAACCGGCAGAAGATAACGAACGGGAAAGTTTCAACCGCGAGGGAAACTATACCAAGGGCCACAAAAATGAAGGGGCGTACTGAAAACAGTCTCCAATGCCAATGTCCGTCGCTTGGTGACATCGCGGCCGGTTGCGACCAAAATCGGAGGAGGCCAAACAGCAGATGATGACCATTCATCCAGTTCATCATTTTTACCACCCCCACCGTAAAAAAACGGTGTCGGCCACGTCCAGTTTCTCCTTGTTGGAGGTCGAAAATTAACCCAATGCTGACCAGCTGAAAATAGAGTTGGAGAGCGGTGCGACTGCTCGTGCGCACAGTAAACCGAAAGCTGGGTGGGGGGGCGTGTCTGTCAAACGTGAACCCGAGGAAGAGGATTTTGAATTTACGGCAAAACAAAAACAACAGTCTTTATGAGAGCTGAGAAAATTATTCTAATTTCTAGCGTAGCGTTTCATCAGAGCCAAAATGGTAAATGTAAATGTAATGTAAAATTGGCTATACAGCTCCTCCAATCGCGTCCAAGCCAAGCCCCACAATCCATGATTTGTAGATCTCCAAGCTGCCTTCCTGCAGACGAGAGCAGCATTTCTGCAAAGAAATGCACAGTCAAAAAATACCACCCCATCTAGTTGCGAATCTTAAGTATCCCGTCAGGGCCGCATGGTGCTTTATGTACTCCACAAGGCCGATTAGCCAATATCTTGTACAAACTTCTCCAAACAGTTATTGTTGCCCAAACGGCAAACATGCAAATAATCCTCCAAGTAGTAGCCGAACAGATCGGCATTGTTGTGTCTCAAATGGGCAATAATTGGATCCTCGCCCATCACCTTGAACCGAAATTCGCTGCAACGCGATGGCATTAACAGATCTGTATTCCTGTTACGCAGCATACAACTTGGTAAATTTTTTCAAATTTTGTTTGTAAACAAATCAAAACAACTGACCACCAGTGTGGCCTTTTCGTATTTGGCCTCTTTGGCCATGTTTATGGGCACACCAAAAATTTATGTGGGATGCTAAATTTATAAAGTGCAATTTAGCGTAGCTTAAACTCTTCCGCGCTTCTATATTTATTTTATTTTAAGTTTTTTTTTTTTTTTTTTTATTTGGTTTTTTGCGTGATATATAAATTTTTTAATTTTTTTTTTTTTTTTTTTTTTTTTATGAAAATTGTCACTCACCCTAAAGGCACAACTTTTAAAACCGAATCATTTGATCGTTTTTCGGAAACGGGAACAGCTATCAATTGCGATTCCACATGATTTGATCGAAAACGGGAACAGGCCTGATTGCTTTTTTTCGCGATAGACTATAGTTGTCTCTCTTTTATTCGAGAAACCCTATGTGCACAGTGGTCGATTTCATAGGCCAAAAAACAAAAAAATTTGTCCGAAATTTCGCATGGTAAGTATCCAAGCTAGTTCTTAAAAGAACAGTAAAACAAACTGTAAATTCATTTTTGCATCATTCCGGCCGAACGCGCTACGAATGAAGAGAGAAAAGAGACAACAAAACCAAGCGGATTGTGCAGTGAACAGAGCCTTAAATTTGTCCCCACAAGAACATTAAGTTTTAATACTAAATCACGTTCAATTGACTTAAACTAAAATGCATATTGTAAATAAAGGTATTGACTAAACAACTAAGTGGCTTTTGTGTAATAATATGTTTATATATTGTCTTAAAATATTGTTTTTCTGGTGTCCTGTCGAGTGGTGTTTTTTTTTTGTAATGCATTGATTTGAGTTAGAGAAAATGTTGTGACCCCTGTCTTACCCTCAAATGAAACTATTTTATAAATATTAGTTAATGTTTTCTTAGTCTATATTATGAATTTCAGCCGCCACCTTTTGCCTCCTTCCGTGTTATTCGTGTTTTTCTACCACGTATTTTTGTGCTGTTTTGCTTATATGTGCGTATGTGTGTGCGTGCGTGTACTATCGTGCGTGAACTATCGTGCATGTACATTCTTCCTAACGTATATATTTAGTTTTTGTGTTTTCATTGTTTGTGTTTTGATCATGTTTATTTGTGCCTTAGTTTTAATATTATCATTTTCATAATTTTGTTAACGTAGCAAGTAAATAAAATAGTCCAAAGCGAAGCAATAGATTTTTGTGTTTTACAACACATTTTTCGATGGGCGGGAGGCGACGTGGGTAGTGCAATAGGAGTTTGGAGAGATTGATTGATGGTTATATTATTGTTTATTACTTATTATAATTATTAGTAATTAAATAAAGCTACAAAATTGTATGATTAGGTTAGTCAATTGGTCTTCACTTTTTTGTTTTGTGTTTAAAATTCTTAAGGGTGTGTAACGCAGGGTACCTCATAGGGAAATATGTATGTCAAAACAGTTTGATGGCTTATCTTATAGCCGGTTTTTAATCAAACAAGTTATTTATCACTCATTTCCTGTTGTGGACCTTTTAGTAACACTGGCCTACCAGGATAAAAATTGTCTCAATCTAAAAAAAGTTATTTCGTACAAAATATTTTTACAATACAATATAATTACTTAATTGCTTAGTTTTGAGTTATTAATTAATGCCTGATATTTGTGAAAATTTCCCATAGTGCTGCTGGCAGTAGCAGCGGTTTCGATAGCGATAGACAATGTTTAAAGGTATCGACTACCCATATTCTGTTAAATCCCCTGTATGTTAAGTTTGAACTTAGTCGGCCATGTTTTTTCACTTGGTTCACACTTTTAGACAAACAAAATTATGACTATTGGTGCATTTCCCATAGCAAAACTTGCGCTTTTGGGTGTCAAGCATATAAGTAAACCGATTGGGAGATTAATCAAGCGCCTGGCTACAAACAATAACCTCGTTAGAGCTTACATAGTTGCGCCCCCGGCACAGAGTGAGTAAACTAGTAAACCAATTCCAGCGATAATGACTAAGAGATCCTTGTTCCCGCTAGTTTACAATATGATTGAAGTGCGCTCTAAAATGTTTATGCTGGGCATGGAGCAGCCAAAGTCTGTTCCACCTCTAACGGACACCGTGGCCATAGAAATGGGTGGTGATATACTCGGCGAACTTATTATCCTTTCCATCTGTGTCTCTTTGATAATGATGGAGTTCTCCAGGTGGGTTTAACACTGTAATTGATTGTGTGCTAGAACTTGAACTTGTTCCTGTTGATTAGGCAATCGCGCAACGAAAAGCTCAAGTATGAGAAATACAAACGGCAGCGCGAGGAGTTGCACGAAAGGATTGTTGTGCTGGACAAAGAGGTTAAGAGTCTAAAAGCCAAACTTAACCCATATAATGAAGGTCCCGATCAGGAATGCTATTAAATAAAGAGATCACTTGAAGTCAATATGAATTTTAAATAAAAACTCCCAGTTGTTATCTCGACCGGGATCGGATCTACTGGGAGAGGTTTTAGTGATGTTTATTTGATAATGCCTCATTTAAGATGTCGACTTTAAAAGTGGAACTTGAACTAAACTAAGCCATCTTCCATTGTGAAAATCTGAAGGATCAAAGGAAACACGACTAGTTTTTGAATATAAATTAAAAGGAGCCCATGGAGAAATGCCCCTCAATTATTTATTTGAATGAAACTGCAGCTTATCCTACACAAAATCCATTATTTTTATTGTAAACTCTTGCGTTTACGTTTCGCAAGAGATATAAACAAAATAATATTTGGAAATAAATTAGAGATACTCAAAAGACATTATTGTTCCGAAGTTATACAATGTTGGTTTTCAAACGACCGAAAAACAGACTAATTTCTGACAGAATAGCGTCGATTTGGAACGATGGAATAAACTATTGATTTATATAATTTGAGGGGGAGTTTATGCATTGCGGGTATTAATTAAATTAAGTTGAAAAATAGGCTCCCCACATTTTTGTGTAATGTAGTGTATTGCCAAAATTTAAAAACATTCATGATGTACAGCTCACTACCTATCATTTAATACATCACATTTGGCGATACAAATTAGTAGACAGCGGATTTTGCATATTTGCATATTTTGAACCGCTAGTCGGATTTAATTTCTGATTGCACACATCTTATTTTTATTGAAAAATTATGTAAGTCCGCTAAAAATTATTTTGCAAAATATGCAGAATATGCAAAATATGCAAAAACCTATATTATATGAAACTCCATGTTTCAGATCACATGTTATCCTGGTAGGCCAGAGTTACTAAAAGGTCAACAACAGAAGATGAGTGATAAAAAATACTTTTGATTTAAAAACGGCTAAAAGATTTGCCATAAAACTGTTTTGAAATACATTTTTCCATATGAGGTAACCGGCATGCGTTGCTCAGGGTTCGGAAGTTATTTTCGCGAGTTATTTTAACCTATTTACCGTGACTGTCGACTTTTATAATCGCGAAATAATACGGATCTCCATGGTAAGAAGACTGCTAATTACCTTAGAAACTGCTCTTCAAGTCCACAAATGGCCACACATAGTAACATTGCCATGAATTTGACAAACCTGAACCGCGATAAATACCATGGAAGACCAATACTAAAGAATATAGTCAAGATTATAGGAATCGTTTTAAACCACTTTCCGTTACCGACAAATCATTAAATCGCGGAAAAATACCAAAGAGGATCGAAAATAGAAACAATTCCAAACAAATTGTACTCCCTATAGAGTGAAAAATGCTAGGATCAATGCATAAGAGCCCTTCGAAGCTAAGGGTTCTCCATGGTAATAAAACCGCTAATTACTCAAGAAACTGCTTTCCAATACCACAAATTATAACAACATAGTCATGATTATGACACTACTGAACCGCGATATAAATAATGGAGGACCAATGCTAAAGAATATGGTCTCTCATTTACCCGTCTTAAATTGCCAATCATTACATCTTCGTGATAATCTAAACAAATCATAAAATTTTGTATATATCCGGATTTTTTGGACCGATCTTAATCTTAACCCGTCAATTTACCCGTCCACATTATACAAAAAGTTTTAGAAATTTCGCGACTTTCGGACCGTTGGATCCAACCATTTACGCGTCTACAATCGCCATCAAATCTTAATGATTCCCAAAAATCATAAAATTTTCCAAAAAACAAGCTCAAATAATAATTTTTGACTATACGGCTATACAGCTCCTACAAATACTCGTTTACTATTGCCGTCTATTAAGTCTTCAAAATTATCTTTAATCATATGAAGAATTTGCAAATTTCGCGATTCTTTGAGCCGTTCCATCTACATCTTCTATTTACCCGTCTACATTGCCATCCATCAAATCTTCATAATAATCATAGGTCATACGAAAAATTGGCTAATTTTTGGATTATTCAATCTACGCCTCTTATTTATTAACGCCTGCGCTTTCATAAGTACTCAAATAAAAATTTGACAAATTTCGCGGTTTTTAGTCTACACCTCTTATTTAAGCGTCTTCAATTGCTATCTATTCAATCTTCACGATTATCTTCGGTCCGTTGATTTTCTTGGCCACGCGTCTTTATGATACTTATGAAACTCAAATGTTAATTTTTGATATTTCGCGATTTGTTTGACCATTTGTTCCTTTACAGTATTAACTCGTTTACTATTGCCGTCTATTAAATGTTCATTATAATCTAAGCTCTTATGAAAAATGTAAAAATTTTCCAATATATTAGAATGCTCGCTATACCTTTCATTTGCCAACGCCTGCGGTTTTTATACACTTGAAAAGTGTATTATAATTTTGCCCAGAAGTTTGCAACGCATAGAAGGAATCATCTCCGACCACATAAAGTATATATATTCTTGATCACTGGTCTCCGTCTTCTTTTCCCCTTCTTTTACTACTAACTTCCAATCTTCTTTCTATTCGCCGCCTTACTACTTCGTAGCTGCCTACATGCTTAAATGGTTTTTGTAAAAACTGTTTGTTCTCATATTAGCTCTCAAACCGTCTGGGTTGTTGTTTTTAGCTTCTGGTTTGGTCTAGTCGCTAACCGTTGAGACAAGCTATTTCAAGTGTATCAAAACTTCGGTACAGACGAAGTTAGCTTTGCCTTTCTCGTTTAAATACTTATATGAAATTTTGCCGAATTTTGCGGTGTTGGACCATTAAATGCTTATAAGAAAATGTTCAGCTTTCGCGATTTTTTGATCGTTCGGTCTTCAATTTCTTTTAAGCGTCTATATTGGCCATTTAACTAATATTTATAATAATTTTTATTTTTTATACATTTTACATATTTTGCATATTTTTTACTATTTTGTTTTTGATATTTTGATATTTCTTTTTTGCATTTTTTACATATTTTGCTATGCAAATATGCAAAATTTGCATATATTGGATATGCAGTTTTCAATGGAAAGTGGGTTATTTAATTAGTATAAATCCAAATTTTCACCTCAATCTGCCTTTATTTAAAAAGTTGCATAAAATCCGCTGTCTACAAATTAGCTTAAAGCATTATTTGATTATTTTGGGGGCATTTAATGAATTCCAGCAACAATTTATTGATCATTTGGGCACGTGTTCACTCTACAGATATTTTTTACAAATGATGTTCGTGTAATTGTTCGCATCCATTGACGAACATGTTTGCACGAACACTCGCAAGATAGAATCACAATCGAACAAAAAAATTGTCACGAACACCTCCACTAACGTCGAACATTTTGAAGAGCTGAACAAATTCGTCGAACAAATTCGTTTGTGGATGGCCTGCTTTAAGCAGCGAACATGTTCGTCAATGGATGCGAACAATTACACGAACATTATTTGTAAAAAATAGTGTAAAGTGAACACGTGCCCAAATGAGCAATAAATTGTTGCTGGAATTCATTGACCGTGTTCAGCAGAACAACTTGCTCCATGATCAAGTATAAAATTGCAATAATCTTCCTACTAAACTTTAGTAATGCGGCATCATAATAGCCAATTAGAGGTATCATGATACAGGAGCATGTATCAAAGAAATAGTATGCTACTTTAAAGTGATACTGCTCCCTCCAACAGCAAAAACTACTAGATGAAAAATTTTTTTCTGACTCCTGCTCAGGGATCAATTATTCTGCTGAACAAGCCCATTGAATGCCCCCAAAATGATCAAATAATGCTTTAAGCTAATTTGTATCGCCATCTAGGCCATGATTGTGTTAGTTTCTACTGCCATATTTTCATGTTAACTCGATGTGATTTTCGAGAAAATGATGTTCGTGAGAAATGTTCGCCTGGTTAGTGGGCAAACGAATTTTTGTTCGACGAACAAATTCGTGTGTGAATGGCCTGCTTTAATTAACGGTTAAAAAAAGCATTGATAAGAGCATTCAAAATTATCATCACCAGATCCAATTTGGTGATTTTGGCCTTTGCCGCTTGCGGTCACATTAAAAAATATATTTTGTAATAAAAATAAATTAGAAATTAAGTTGCAATGGTTATTGGCATCTTCCCGGCGGCCAAATTGGGCGTCTTGGCCATCAAGCAGGTTAGCAAACCCATAGCCAATGTAATCAAGGCCAATGCCAAGTCCAGTCCCTTCTTTAGGAAATATATATGCATGCCGCCGGCCCAGTGTAAGTGTCCACTTAATCCACGAGTTGGCCTAATCATATGATAAACATTTTCCAGTCTACAATTGGGTGGAGGTCAAGACCAAGATGTGGGCCTTAAATCTGGGTAGGCCTGTTAATGTGCCACCGTTGAATGAAGCCATGGCCATTGAGCTGGGAGCTAATCTGCTGGGAGAGTTTATTATATTTGCCATAGGAGCCGGCCTGCTGATATTCGAGTACTCCCGGTAGGTATTAACTGGTAGAAGCCACAAACCGTCGGCCCTTTAAATCATTTCAATCTTTAGTCAAACAATTAAGGAGAACAAGAAGAATGAGAGCATGCAGATGGAGAAGATGCAGCTGACCAACACACTGACGGAAATGAATTTTCGCCTAGAGCGTCAGGATGCCCAGATACGGGAAATGACACGAGTGCTGGCAGATTTGGGTAGAGGTCTTGTCTTCGCTTTTTTGGGACACATTTAAAGTATTTTGTTAACTCAACAGATTCAAGGAACATTTTCCGCTGGCACAAGGAGCCGCTGCTAGAGTATGTGCCCTTCGATCCCAGCACCCCAGACCAGAGTGCGGGTGCGCGACTGCCCAAGACATTTGAGGGTTTCTATGATCCCACGGGAGGCTTGGCTTTTCGGGCACTAAACTTTCTGGAAACACAAATCTTTATTGATGGCCGCAATCGCAAGGGCAAAGAGGCGCTCAGACACATTGATGAGGTGGCCAGCGAGTTGGAGCACTCACTTAGTGAGGCTGCTTCGGTGTCCAAGCAGCAATGACAGAATCGTCAACTGGAGCGGGATGTGGCATTGCTTATGTTTGCTTTGGCCCTGGTGGAGCAGTAAGAATTGTTACAAATCGCCTTTGTATGTACATACATTTCATTCATCATCAAGTTGGCAGGATCAAATCGCTTGTTACCTTTCTACACGCTTAAGTATAAAGTCAATAGGTGTAACCGATTAGGGGTATTCAAGCAGCCGACTTTGTGTAGAGATTATTTAAAAGTGATCATAAAATCAGCTGCCTGATTACCTCCAATTCTACTAAATTTTGTAGTTGTATTTATTAATTTTTATTGTTACCGAAGAAAATAACTAAAACAAAGAGAAAAATGAAAAATAATTTACTCCTGATGAATGAACAACTGCAGCTGGCGCAGCTCCTCCCCGGGCTGAACCAGTTCAGCCAGATAGTCGTAGAAGCAGGAGCTGATGTTGTACAAACTGCGACGCACCGATGCACGCAACAGACCAAAACTGCAACTGGGATGGCCCTTAAGATTCGCCACAGCATTGCCCAGCTTATCCAAATGGCCTCTAAGACGATTCAGCGATTTGATGATGGCAGGCAAATCGTTTTGTACCACTCCATAGCGATCCTCCTTGAGTGAGGCCACACATATTTGGGCCAAGCCCTGACTAAGCCACACAATGGGCAGCGAGTTGGCCAGCAAGAAACCAGTCTTGGCCCCCTCGGGCTCACTGAACATATAAACTATGCCCGGTATGCGTTGCAGCAGACGTTGAATGCCCTGCTCCACTTGCTGGGAGACGCGTTCACACCAATTGGGCATATGCCTTACACTGTCCAACGTAGGTTGAGTGGTCTCTGGTGGCGAGACTATGGGACGTATGCCATGCAAGTGATTGTACTGACGCAGCAGCACCTTCTCGGCCATTAACGAGGCATTGGTGGCAGAGGGAAAGGCGGCTGCCTGGCTTGCACCCTTCAGCACTGTCATCTGTTGCATGGACTCGCTAAGCTCATCGCTAAAGCTGTCGATTATGGCCAGAGATTGATCGCAGAGCGAACGCCAATTAGCGGGACGATTTCCTGGTTCGGTAAGCTGAAAGATTTCGATGCGCTGTTTGCAATCCTTGCGTTGAGCCAACTTGTACAGAAAGTGGGCAGCCAGACACTGCACCACATAGATATTGTATACACCCAGGCCAGCCACTAGTGTTACCTCCTGTTCCTGTGCAAAGGCGGCACGATTTTTGGCCACCACCAGAGGCAAATCCTCAGACAGCAACATCACATAAAAGCGTCGCATCAAGTGCATATTGCTCAAGATCTGTGCCGTAAGCAGCCAGGCATAGAATAGCAAGCGCAGTTGGCTGACTACTCCAAACAAACCCTCCACACGCTCATCCACACTCACGCCCAGCACCTGGCTTAGTTTGTGAGCCAGCAAAGAGCCGCCCAGCCAAAAGATGAATGTATAGCTGAGTGTGGGCATTAGGGAGCGGGTCAGCGATCTCAGTAGAGTGCCATAGAGTAGCTCACGTAACTTATCGCCACGGGATTGCTCCACTATGGGGAACTCTATGCTGGGCTGCTGCCTCAGATGAACGGTGACAAAGTAATAGCAACCCGCCGAAATACCCATGCCCAACAGAAATACATGATATGCACTCAGGCAATCCTGGCCGTAGCATTTGTACAGAAGTTGTCTGGCATGGAATTAAATGCTTTAGTAAAATTCGGAATACTTTTGTTAGATCCCACTCACCTGTAATCTGTGTGCAAATAACCCGTATACAGCCAGGCCGTGAGGTAGCCCACCATTAAGTGTGCCCCCAGGAACAACAGCTTGCGTGGTCCATGACCCAACAGCCAACGATAGCGGCTGGCACAGTAACGCCTCTCCACCAAATGCTCCTGACACAAAATAATGCCATACACCACAATTGAACCTATCAGCGGTATGCTGGCGAACCAAGTGTACAGGCTGCACACCAGGCTCAGGGTGCTCGTCACCCAGTTCAACGGATGCCACAATTGGAAGTTGACAAACAGCAGAAAGACGGTCAGCAGCAGGAATTGAATGGCCACGCTGAGCAGGACGGCGCGTAGGCAGCGGCCAAAAAGCAACAGCTTGCACGCATCGCTGGAGGTGGCCGATGCCATTTGGAGCTAGAAATTGCAACAGTTAACTTGGTAATTTCAAAGAAATCAGAAACAAAAATTCGCACATTGGTGCGCGCGTTTTTTGTTGTAGTTAGAGATGGCAAAGCAGTCGAAATAGTATCGATAAGTCTGTGTGACCGTAAAAAGCAATTAAATCAAATTTGAAATAATTGTATTGAAAACTAGATTAGCATTTTCTAACAGAAACAGGCAGTTTTGTTGACATTTATGAGTAGTAGTGTGCTTCTTTATTTAAATTGATGTAATAGACAGTACATAGATGATAGCTTAGACTCTAAAGCAGCCATGCCCAGCCCTATGCTCTTTATGCACGCTTTGTTTTTGTAATTGCTCCGGAGATAGCAAAGCAATGATCGTATACATGCACGACACCAAGTATCCAGCAAGCAATATGTGTGCGTTTTCTGACACTTTTCTGACACTTTTTTATGAGCATTCACCGTCATAATGTGCCCAAAAAAAAGAGTCCGAAATGAGCGTTTTTTTTCTATGAAAACGGTCGCTCTTAATGTGCAAGTTTTCTGAGTTTAACCTGACTCTTTTCTGACACAGTTATAAGTGCTTTCACCGGTGACATGACCCAATGAAGCATATAAAAACCTCATAAAAGACTCAAAAAAGTTACTTTTCTAGGCACTTGAAGGGGTACAGAATCGCCTCCTGAAAGGCTCTTTTTAAAGTGCACTAATCTGGGAAAAAAACGAAATCATATTATTATTTTTATGAATTGTTTATAATTACCTTAAAAATTAACAAACAAACTCGCTCGCTCTCTCGCTCTCTTTGCTTCCTTCTTAAATGTCAGTCTGACATCCGCATCCTCCTCCAGAAATTGTTGCACATACTTAGGTCAATCTTCAATCTTCTAATCATTCGTGTGTCTTCCAGCAATCTTGCATTATTACTGACTCTACAGCTGGATAAAACAGCTATATGAGTAAAAAAAGTGCGCTAAACTGATTACAAAAATAGCTAATACATTTTGTTTGCGTTTTTTCATTGATAAAAAGTACTAAAGCCACAGAATATCTTAAAGTCTGCAATCACTTCCATTCAGCAGAGACTCTTCAACAATCACAAATCGTAAATTGCTAATCGAAAATATCTGCTGAATACGCCCAATGATAGTTTTTCCAAAACTTTGACCATATAGATTGCTTTTCATCAGAAGAAAAACATTGTAAAGAATAATTAATTCTTTTATTTACAATTCTTAAAGCTTGTACCTATTAGTTCCATTTTTAATATTATAAAATAAATCAAATATTTCATTGAAAGCTGTTTTTATTCCAAGGTTTAAAATATGTGGGAAATGGCAAACTTGACATTTATAGCAGCTGGAAAAAATGTAACAGAACATCTTTTTTGAGCCGAACTATTTTTTGCTCCAGTTTAAATTGGGGTTCGGGAAGAAAAAATTTGTTCTGCTCCGGTTTAGGTTCGGTTCGGACTTCTCAAAAATTGTTAATTTATTTGTTTAATTTTACAAAAAGAGTTAGAAGGGGAGAGTCTTCGGTTGTGGACACCCCAGTCTATTTTTCGACAGGTAACAGATGCCACCAAACTGAGTAATGTCAAACTTGTAGTTTGACAGTACACATAATCTGAGCCAATACCGAAGTGTAAACACGCATTTGGATTCTTGCTGTGAGCATATAAAAAAGTCGTTTCTATTTTTTTCAATTTTCGCATTGCGTTAAATCGAAGCAAAACATTGAAAAGTGGTGAGTATTATACTCTGTGATTTAGTGCTTTAAGTGAACAAAATAAAAATAGCTACCATTTCCAAGAATAGACACACTTTTGCTCGTTTTTTGTGTTTAAAGCGTGTGTTTGGATATAATACTGTCAAATATCGTTGTTTATGTTAGCGTAACATAATTTAACAGCATTTTTGTGAATTTTTGTGCATTTTTAGCCATGTCAACACCAAAAAAAACGTCCGATTCAACAAAAATCAATTTAAATGCTTGTAAGTGCTTGAAATCCTAAACCTTCCCGAAATGCAGTAGAAGTCACCACAGAAGCTGATCTTGATGAAGACAATCAGCGTCGTATCATCGTTTCTGCCGATCACAATATTGGGCGAGAAGAAGAGGTGTTAACCTCCCCCGAACCATCCACTTCACGAGCGCCTTCAGCTAGCCCTATCACTGTTGGATGAAATTGGGCCGGTGCTAGGAACTTCCCCGAAATAGCCATCGAATCGCGGTCGCAAGCCAATGCAAACCGCTGTGCTAACTTCTCCGGAAAGCGTCGAGGTTTTGCGCGAGAAGGTAAAAAAATCAGCTGAGCGAGCAGCCAAGCGTGATTCTGTGTCGCACCAAAAGAAGACCCCCCAGAAACGTGGCCGGCCAGGAAAACGACAGGCAACACCACCAGCCAAGCCGACGGCCAAACGCAATGCCAAGAAGAAGGCGTCTTTGTCATCGGAAGAAGACCAAGATGTCGACTTCTGTTTGATTTGTTTGGCGCTCTTGCCAAAAAAAATGACCGCTGCAAATTCGATCCAATGCGATGTTTGCGATCGTGCTGCTCATTTGAAGTGCGCTGGCATGACGGCCAGCTATTTCACATGCAAAAATGTCATTTCGGAATAATTTTTTTTAATTTTGCCACTGAAGGCCATAATTTTTTTTATTTTTTTTGCCACTGAAGGCCATTATTTTTGGTTCTTTTTGCCGCTGAAGTCTTCTGAAATAAATAAACGTTCTTTTTTCATCAAATCAAGGCCATTTGACTTCATATTTTTCCATTTCTAGCGGCTTTACAAGGGATTCCACAACCGGGTACAAAAAAAATTCTGGCCAAAAATCATCACTTCATATACATGGCTGCAAATATTTTTCCATTTGTCTAAAATAATAGGTTACTTCAGAGGAAAGTTAGCTAGAGTCTCTAGCTTTACAATGATGTTCATATCACCGCATAATGTTGACTTGGAAAAAAGTTATTAGTGAAAAACGCAAGTATGTTCATACACAACAGTTTTTGGTACTTAACCCACTACTTACCCCCATTGCTATTTTTTCTTACCCCGATTACTCATCAATCTTTTCAAGCAACTAAAGTAAAAAAAAAATAATGAAGAGTTTGATGAAGGTATTGTTTTTAATTTATAGTTTTTGAAGACTTTGCCCGAATGAGCATTTGAATCGATTTTAAACTTTCTGGGCTAGACCAGATTATGCCCTCATTGCGATATCTTTTTTGCAAGTAATACTTTCCATTGGGGTTGCTAAAATTATAAACCGTAAAATTAATATTAAAAAATTTTTAAAGTATTTTGTTACTTACACTCCCAAACATCTATTATACCACCAGCCACCACGACGATATTTCGCGCACTGTACACCATTAAATTCATCATTATCACGGTCCTTGGTTGAAAACTTACATCCGTTATGATCTAATATGCTGTCATATTTGTCTGGATGAGTACATTCCTCCACAGTAAGCACAAAACCTTTCTCTTCGTTGCCTACCTTGAAGTTATTACAATGTTCAAACCCAAATGTACCATTGAAATATTCAAAATGTGCGTAAAACTCATGTGGATCGTAATTGGTTAACCAATGAATTCTTTGCAGCCCCAAAAAGAACTCCCCGTCCAAAGTACCAAAGCCGATTTTATAGTCGTACCAATTCTTGTAGAAGTCCACACTACCATTAAATCGTTTCTGAATCACAGTCCAACCTGGACCTGCTACTTTACTTTCACACAGGACTTGGAAAGTACTAATTTGTGGTATCGTAACAGTATGAATGCCTGATAGATGTTTAAGACGATTGCAACTGGTTTGCGGTGTCAGTTTGTCAGCTAAGTCCGTGCACTCCGAAAGGTTTGCTTTCAGCTTATTTTTTTCGTCGTCTAACAAACTATTGGTATTTTTAAGGCTTCCGATTTGATCCTCTGAATTAGCTTTGACCTCTAATAGCTCTTTCTGAATTTCCATTTTTTCGTCATTAAGTAATTTTATGTTTTTTTCTAGGCTTCCGATTTGATCCCCCAAATTAGCTTGGACTTCTAATAGGTTTCTCTCAATATTCAATTTTTCGTCTTTTAATTTTTTGTTGTTAGTTTCCAGGTTTTCTATTTGTTGTCCTAAATCATTTTTGAGCTCTGATAGGTCTTTCTCAATATTGATCTTTGCTTCCTTTAAAAATTTGTAGTCACTTTCCCATTTACCGATTTTCGCTTTAAATTCAGATTCCTTATCTAATTGTTCCCTAATCGTGCTAACAACTTGAGTGAGTAATTCTTTCTCAGACTTCAGCCTGGTGGACTCCAGTTGGTCGATTTTTCCGTAAATTTGATTTATGGCATCACAGACTCCGTCCAAGTCCGACGGAAAATTGCAGACCTAGCGGAATATTTCTTATTTTCACATTTCACTATTTTAATATTTGCACATGACTTACATAATTTTGTGCTCCTACATAAATGGACTCCGCCAGGATATTGTGGATTAGCATCCACAGGCCATAGACTCCTACTATTCCAAAAAGATGAGCTTTCATTTTCGTAAATTTGACTTCTAGATGGGTTCGCTAGTGAATCAAAACTAATTGAAATCTAAAAGAACATTCGACATTTAAGCTCAGCTTTCAGTCTGCTGATAAGATGAACGTACGTCAATTGAAGACAAGAGCGCCGAATTTCAATGGGTCAAGGGTAAAAGCTTGCCCAGATAACCAGTGTTTCTTGGAAATATTATTTTTAAAATCACATCCGGCTGTGCTTAAGCTAAGTTCAAACAGGCAAATAGAGTGAAAATTTAACTTAAAATCTAGCCTTTTTTTTAAGTGATAAATTTAATGCAGAGTTTCCGATAAAAACCATTAGAACGCCGAAGAAGTGGTGTATGAGTGCATGATAGGGCATTCAATTGCCTTCCAAGAAATTGTTGAATGTTTACCTTTTAAGCGTAGCCACCAAAGACTTGCCAAAACAAAAAACTCCATAAAAAAAAAAAACAAAAATTTTTGTGCCAAAGCCCTTTGGCAGTCTTTTTTTTGGCAGTCCACACTTCCAACAAAAACGTCTCAATTAAATAACGATAAAATACTAGATCCGTATTTTCTGTATTGTTATCGATAGCTCCCTGATGACAAATATGCGTAATCGGATGAAATTTGAATAATTTTCCCATCAATGATTGAGCGCAATTTTTAAAGCAACCTACAAAACACCGTGAGACTTGAACCAAATTCAAACTGGGTAATAATTATGAATTTAATCATTACTAAAGTATCATACCTGCTCATCAGGCCCCGTAGCCAGGGGTGGGCCGTAAAGAACGCATGTTAATCACTTGTATTTATTGATTGTGAAGAATTGTCCCTTTTGGTATTTTTGTTTTGGCAAGTCTTTGGTGGAAGTTTATACTACGCTTTAGTATGAATAAAGCGGTACCGAAGAGATACGCATTTTTTCTAAAGATCCTTTTTTTTCAGAATCAAAAAACTAGCTCTTCCGCGATTTCTCGAAAACGGCCCCACTAAAAAAATCGTGAAACGGATTTTTGGTCTCAGCAGGGGGAGACTTACATATGATATTGCTACCAAATGTTCGGGATCGCAAAATTTTTTTTTAATATTTTGTAAGCTAGTGCAATTATTGTAGCACTCCGAGTTAAGCAGAGTAAACTTTGATTTAGCAACAGCATACTTTGAGAAGTCGACTTGAGAACCAGTTTTCTTAAACTTCTTATACCGATGTGTTCCAGAAATCTCTAGAGATTTAGGGGTCAGTTGTTTTTGAAAACAACCATTCCAAATGTCGGTGTTCCACAAATGTAGGAGATTTTATTTTTCGGAGTTAACTTCGGAGTCGCTGGGAAAAAACAGCTGACTGGAAGTAATTGCGTAGTGGCTGCCAAGGCAGGGTTGTTGGCTTCAAAATAATTTGAATAATTGTTGGATTCATATTATTTTTGAAGTTTCTTAACCAAATGCTGAAAGCGTTTTTGGTATGCCAATAATACTCAATTTTATCGGGTTAAGAATTAAAATAAAATCTGACCCGTCAAATAATTATTTTGTGTTAACAACTCGGTTGCATTAATTGCTTTGGATATTGCTGGGAAAAGACTATTGACGAGGGAAACAAAATCGTAACAAGAGTTTCAGAAATGATAAAATTCTTTTTTGATTTTAGATAAAGTGTAAACTAAGTTTCTGCCGCGATATGTTCCTGCGGAGTTATATGTTTCCACCATAAAATCATCGGACATTTCTTAAAGATCGAAATAAATGAAAAAAGGGAAGTTACGAGTTACACCACTGACAATTTGTCCACCATTTCGTCGTTTGAAATTCTCGCCGATATCATTTATCGATAGGTTGCTTTCGATACTTCATTGATCAATCATAATTTATTAGACTGCTAACATATCCACATAATCTTGTTAAATATATACTTCGTTTAAAGCAGGCCATCCACACACGAATTTGTTCGACGAATTTGTTTAGCTCGTCAAAATGTTCGACGTTAGTGGAGGTGTTCGTGACAGCACGGTTGCCACACTTGGTGTTTTTGCACCAAAACTGGTGTTTTTTTTCCTCTTGGTGCACTGGCACTTTTTTATTGGATTTGGCTCTTTTTGCTTATAATTGGCTTAAGCGAAAAAGTTCGAACATTATTCAGCACCTAATGTAGATCTGGATATTTTTTCCCTGTCAACACTGAAAACTATCGAAAACACGGCATGCAACTCTGTAAATAATCGGAACCTATGCCCATCGCTAATACTAGGAATACTGTATTTCACGCATGGTTTTGAGCCGGTGGCGGCTGCGAAAATTTTAGTAGTGAGATTAAGCGTTTAGCTAATTTGTGAAAAAATGGACAAGTAAGTAAAAAGAGTTTAAGCACCAGCACAACATATGCCTTATAAGTTGATTATACATTTAGGTTTCTTACAAAAAAAAAGAGAAACTTGCACTGAGTCTTCTGACCACAAACACTAGTTCTCAGGTGGAAAACAAAAAGTGAGTTTGAAAAAAGCATTTTATAGCGCCTGTCGCATAATTAAATTTTTGTCTTAGAGTTGCTGTATCCGCCCACCGCAAATTTCGGTCGGAGTGGCTTGATCATTTTCGCTGGCTACGAAATAATGATGGACGTGCATTTTGCGCCGCTTGTGACAAGTGCTTACTTAACCATCTAACCGGCCTCCAAAGACACGACAGGCTAGGTGTGCATATCAGGAATATGAAGACAAAGGAAAACCAAGTAAAAATAGATGGCTTTACAAGTGAAAAAACTTCACACAACAAGCAGGTTCACAATGCGGAATATGCGCTCATAATGTTCCTTATGATGCACAATCTTCCATTTGTATTGATGGACTTTTTGCCAAATTTGTTGCGGGTGTGCTGTCCTGACTCGAAAATTGCTATGGACATCAAATGTGGACGAACCAAGGCAACGCAAATGTCCAAGGAACTTGGCAAGAAATCCATAAAACGCATTGTAACTGAATTAAAAATCTCGAAGTTTTTCCTAATTGTCGACGAAACAACTGATGTGGCAAACCGAAAGTCCCTTGTGTTAGTGGCACGCTATTTTCACGCTCTAACGGGTAGGATAAAAGACACATTTTTAACACTGATTGAGTTAGAAAAATGTGATGCAGAGTCGATTTATAAGGCATTAAAATCATTTCTTTTAACAAATGGCATACCCCTAAAAAATTTAAGTGGTCTTGCAGTTGCTGAAAGTTTAAATAGCCTTAAAACCAAGCTAAGCGGGGACACAAACTTGTTTTACTTGAAATGCACTTGCCATTCCCTACACCTTTGCTCTTAAAAGAGTTCCAAGAATACTGCGAAGTAAAACCCCACAAAATTTTTGGAATAGCAATGACAAGATGGCTGTCCTTAGAAAAAGTTATTGGGCGAATGCTTGAGCAGTGGGATGCTCTCCAATTATTTTTCTTAGATCAGACCCTAGAAGTCAACAATATTAAGCCAAAAGAAATAGTGAATTTAATGATTAAAACTGAAATTAAAAGTTATTTATACTATTTAAATATATTCTTAAAATTATTAATGATTTAAATACGGAGTTTCAATCAGAACGTATTCGCTTACCTTTCCTTTATATAAGACTAGAATCTACTTTAAAAGTAATTATCAATAATTTTGTTACTCACTCATATTTAAAGAATATGGACCTTAGTCGCTTTAATGTTACCGACTTAAATTCTTATTTGTTGCCCGTTGACAACATTTTTGTTGGTCTTAAAGCCCAACAATATATGGATAGCCGGTGTATGGAGAAATCCGCAACTTTAAAAGTAAAGGAAACGGTACGCGAGTTTTACTTGGAGCTGGTTCTGCAAATAATGCAGCGCTTTGATTTTGGCCGAGAGGATATTAAATCTCTCATTATGATCACACCAGCCAACGTAATTTCTAGCGAAGAAACCGATATAATGCCACTAATTAAAAACTTTGAGTACTTATGTGAATCGGATCCAGATGAAATTATTTCTCAATGGGCCATGTTAAAGTTAACTGAAGCTAAGTTTAAAAAAGAAGAGGAGATATCTTTATTTTGGGAAGAAGTGGCAAAAGTAAAAAACGGGGTTAATATTGAAGTGTTTAAGGAATTAGTAGGATTTGTAAGAAATATATTGTCCCTTCCACACAGTTCTGCTTCGGCAGAGCGTAAATTTTTTACCATCAGTTTAATAAAAACCAAATTGAGAAATAAACTCGAATTTGATTCAGTTTCAAATATAATGCTTTGCAAGAAACTCTGTACGACTACAGAGCCAAATTATGTTTGGTCTGTCAAAGACTTGTAAATATAGGAAAGCAACTGATCTCAGAGTGTGATTTATATAATATCAGTACAGGGTTGTCCATATTCGACGGACCCATCTGGCAACGCCATAACTTTTGACAGAGATGTCAGATCGCTTAATGACATACCGCGTTTGAAGCGTCAGTCCAAGCAGATTTTTACCATGGAACAATACACGCCACGCGAGCGCTCTGAAATAGTTGAAATTTACATTCAACAGAACAAGTCAATTGTGAAAACTCAACGTGCTTTTAAAAAATTAAAAATTTCACATTTCACATTGAATGGGACCGTAAATAAGCAAAATTGCCGTATTTACGCCACTGAAAATCCTCAGGAGATTCAAGAAGTGCCTCTTCATGACGAAAAAGTCACAGTTTGATGCGGCGTTAGTGCGAAAACGGTCATTGGGCCGTTTTTCTTCCAAAATGAAAATGGCCATGCTGTTACCATCAACCAGGAGCGTTATCGCGACATGATGACCAATTTTGTGATGCCAATTATTCGTCGAAAGCGTATGAGGCAGTTCTGGTTTCAACAAGACGGCGCTCCACCGCACACAAGTCGCATAACAATCGATTTTCTGAGGAAATTGTTTCCGGGCCGTTTGATGTCGAAAAGTGGTGATTTGGACTGGCCACCGCGTTCGCCCGATTTGACGCCGCCTGACTTCTTCTTGTGGGGATATTTGAAGTCAAAGGTTTACGTTAACAAGCCAAGGACCGTAGAAGAGCTCAAGGACAACATTCGTGAAGAAATAGCCGCTATTCCGCCCGAAATGTTGGCGAAATCGATGGAAAATGCTGCAAAAAGGGCACAATACGCCATCAACGCCAGAGGCGGCCATTTGAGAGATATCATATTCAAAAATTGATGTAAACAAATCTACTTGGAACAAATTAAATGATTAAGATTGCCAACCGCCAAATTTTTATTTTTTTCTTTGATTTTTTAAAAAAAAACATGGGTCCGTCGAATATGGGCAACCCTGTATATTAAATATTGACTGTTTTGTTTTCATAATGTTAAGAAGTAAATAAATACATGAAATATTAAAAAAATTTTTTTAAGTTTAAGAACACTTAAGAAATGAGAAGATTGTGCTATTTTACGTTATTGTCAAAGAGATATTTTGAAAATATAACATTAAAAAGTAAGAAAACATTTTTTGGCACTTTTTTTTTATAAAAATGGATCTTTATACACTTGAAAAGTGTATTATAATTTTGCCCAGAAGTTTGCAACGCATAGAAGGAATCATCTCCGACCACATAAAGTATATATATTCTTGATCAGCATGACGAGCTGAGTCGATTAAGCTTTGTCCGTCCGTCTGTCCGTCTGTCTGTTTCTACGCGAACTAGTCCCTCAGTTTTGGAGCTATCGATCTGAAACTTTGCACAGAGTCTTCTTTTTACTGCACGCTGCTAATATGTCGGAACCGACCGGATCGGATGACTACTTCTTGTAGCTGCCATACAAATGTTCGTTCGGAAAATGGTTTTTAGTAAGAAAAACTGTTTTGTTCTCAATATTACTGCTCTAAACACGTATGGGAATATGTAATGTTTTTAAGCTGATCTGCGAAGTTTGGTCGAAGTCGCTAACCGTTGAGACAAGCTATTTCAAGTGTATCAAAACTTCGGTACAGACGAAGTTAGCTTTGCCTTTCTCGTTTTTTACTTTTTTTGGTGCATTTTTTCTTTCTCAAGTGGCAACCGTGGTTGCATGATAGCACTAATACGGTATGGCGGGCCACCTAGCATTGTAAGCTGATAGCTTTTTCCGTAAATTCGTGCTTATAACATTTTGAGTCTGAGTTGTGAGCTGAAGCTTGCCATACCTGTACTCAGTCACTTGCATCTGGTAACTGCGACTTGAAATATTTTGTAACGAGTGTGACTCGTTACAAGTTAGTGGTTCATACAATTTGCTCATCTCCTCGAGGATTTTGCGTCGGAGACTTGTTTTGTTTGTTGTTAGTTGTGTCAAGTGTCTAGGATATAAGCGTGTTCTAGCCATGGAAGTTGATCAGCTGCCTCTGGCCGACGTGGTCTTCGTTATCGAAAGCAGCGCCATCAATGGAGCCTACATCAATGAACTGAAAACCAATTATATTCTGCCCACTTTGGAGCACTTTACCCAGGGGTCGATTGATGAACGTGACTACCTAATTGCCGAGCGTTCTGCCACGCTATATGGCATTGTCATTTACCGCACTGCCTCGAATCTGCTGGAGCCGGTGTGCTCATCCTACGGTCCGTTTGTGCAGCCGCAGAAAGTGATGGAGACTATTGAGCGTCTGCCTTTGGTTGGCGGCGGCATGGAGTCCTGTGCTCACATGGCTGAGGGTTTTGCCGCTGCCCATGGCTGTTTTGAGGACATCAGTGAGCAACGTCAGCGTCAGTTGCTCGAGCAGCCGAGTGTACAGAGGCATTGTATCTTGGTTTGCAATAGTCCACCCTATCAGATGCCAGTGATGGAGTCGTGGAAATATATGGGCAAATCCTTTGAACAATTAGCGGGACTGTTCAATGAAAGGAAGATCAATCTGTCCATAATTGCGCCTCGCAAGATGCCAGTGCTGTTCAAGCTCTATATGAAGGCCGATGGGGATCAGCCCATTACCACCAAGAATTATGCTAAGGACATACGCCATTTGGTCTTGCTTAAGGGATACAGCCTAAAGGAGCGTGCTCCAAGTCCGAATACCATCGCAGCCCAAATGGCAGGTCAGCAACCGCAGCCGCAGCAGATTCCAAGTGGACAGCAGCAGTCCGCAGGTCAGAGCATGGCCATGGACACCACACCCGTTCAGCAGCAGCAGCAGCAGCAACCCCAACAGCAGCAACAGCAAGTCCTGAACATGAATCCGCTGCAGCAGATGGGCAATGCTTCCAATGCCCAAGCGGGCCTTTTGAATCCACAGCAGCAGCAGCAGCAGCAACAACTGATGCAACAGCAAAATCAATTTGTTTCGAATCAAATGCAAAATTCAAATTTCCAACAGAATCGCTGGATGTATCCCAACCAACCGGGACAACCGCGTGCGCCTTTCATGCAGGGAGCAGGCGGAGCCGGAGGAGGACCTGGCGTTGTGGGTGCGGCCGCCGGAGGTGGAATGCCCATTCAGCAGCAACAGCAGAATGCCAACTCGGCATTGATTTCCCGCATAAATGCTCCACCCAACCAAACGGTTAACTCCTTGCAGCAGCAACAACAACAACAACAGCAGCAACAACAACAACAGCAGCAAAGATTACAAATGCTCAACCAGCAGCAATTTAATCAGCAACTGCAACAGCAGCTTGCCCAGCAACAGCAGCAGCAAGTGATGCCAGCGGGACAACAACAGCAACAGCCGCAGGCTGGCCAACAGCAATCAAATCCCCAGCAGCAGCAACAACAACAACAGCAGCAGCAGCAGGGCAACCCTCAGCAACAGCAGCAATCAAACCCCCAACAACAACAGGAGCAGGCCTCGCTGAGGGAGAAAATCTGGTCTGGTGTGCTCGAGTGGTCGGAGAAGGCCAAAAACGATCAGCAAAAGATTCCGCACACTCTCCAGTGTACAGTTTGCACCAACATCAAAGATGGGGAACCCGAGATTAAGGCCGAAAATTGGCCCCCAAAACTGCTAATGCAATTAATGCCCAAACATTTGGTGGGCAACATCGGCGGCCAGTTCCTGAAGGACTCCAAAATGGTCGTATTTCGTCCCACACCGGGCGAGGCTTTGGATTCGTTGGCCAAAATGATGACGTCCGGTTTTGCTGGCTGTGTGCACTTCTCGTCGCTGCCGAATTCGCCGGCCTGTGACATCAAAGTACTGATATTGCTCTATACCCCGGATCGCAACGCATTTTTGGGATTCATTCCCAATAACCAGTCCATGTTTGTGGAGCGTCTGCGTAAGGTCATTCAGCAGAAGCAACATCATGGCAACATGCAGCAACAGCAGCAGCAACAACAGATGCTTCAACAGCAGCAGGGCAAATCTCCCATGGAGATGCAGCAGCAAATGCAGCAGGACAACTCGCAGCAACAACAGCAGCAGCAGCAGCAACAACACTATAATCAATACCAACTCAATATGCAAATGGGCGGAGGTGGACCTGGTCCGGGTGGTCCCGGTGGTGGTATGCCGCAAATGCAACAGTCTCAAATGCAGCAAATGAACATGATGCAACAGCAGCAACAGCGCATGCCACTCGGCGTTCCCAATCCCAACCTGCAACAGCAACTACAGCAAGTGGCGCCCAATGTGGCCGCCATGCAGCAGCAGCAGCAACAACAGCAGCAGCAGCAGCGTATGGTCCGTCCCATGATGAGCAATAATAATCCCGGCCTGCGTCAATTGCTCCAGCATCAGACCACGCCCGGTAATCAGTTTCGTCCACAAATGGGCGGCCAGAATCCAAATCAAATGGGTGCCGGTGGTCCCATGGTGGGCAATCGCAACTTTGACGATGGCAGCTACGAATTCATCTAGAATAGTCCCCCTACTTTTTAATCCTGTGCAACATGTCCTTCCTTGTGTCCCCGTTATTTTCAATTGAATCTTACCTTCAGTTTTATCCAAACGTTCCATATTGGTCTAGTTGTGGCTAACATTTTTTCATCATTGTCAAATAAACCGATCCAAGAGGTTTAAATTCTTGGTAAAAGTGGAACTTTTATTTAGAATCAACCAGGGATGCAAACCACTCGGAAATAAGGACAGGTTTGGTTCAGTCACAGTTTTTGAACCGCCGATTCGGTTCATTGCATGGTTAGGTTTGGTTCGCTCTTTATTCATTTAATTAACTAAAGAATCATATTTTCAGATAATTCATTAACAAAGACTTAGGTTTTTAGTTAATCGGGTATGTTTAAAATTTCGACGGCAATTCCCGTATAAACGTTCTCATTTCGTTTTGAAATCCTACAACCAGGGAATTAAACCGTAACCGTATACCGAAAAGAACCGATTAAAACCCGAACCGGAACCGATATTTTTAATTTTTTGTATACCGGTATCCGAGAACCGATATTTTTAGAACCGAGAAGATCCTAATCATTTTACCGCTACAGTTTCGGTTCTGAAATATATAATGGATATTTATTTTTTTTTTATTTATTTATTAAGTCGACAAGTGCCATATCATCTTACCGAGAAGCAAATAAAAATTTAAAATGTGTTGCGCCGCTAAGAAAACAAATTATTATAAAAATTTGGAAACCCAAATTGCATCGATAAGGGACAGCAAATCTTTCTGGGCACTTGTAAGACGATTGAATGGAAGAACAGCAAGGGCTAATATAAAATCAGCGGCATCAGATCTAGCATCGCATTTCTCCTCCTTGTTATATAACCCATCGGTAGGCAACAGTTTAGTTATCCAGTTTCCACTTATTACAAATGAACAACTTGATGCTCCGATAAGTTTGGCAGAAGTCAGATCCGCAGTGAAACGAGCAAAGATTAATAAAGCACCCGGTGAAGATCGAATTCCAGTTGAGTTCCTAAAGTTCGCCCCGCCGGAATTATTCAACACACTAACTGACGAATACAATAGGATATTAAACGCCGCAGAAGTACCGTCTAGTTTTAAAAAAAGTGTAATCTTCCCGCTTTTTAAAAAGGTGACCCCACATTAGCGAGCAATTATAGAGGAATATCGTGTTTAAACGCCCTAACGAAAGTATTCACATCAGTTATACTGGAGCGGCTCACCACATGGGCGAATGAGAACAAAGTGATAAGCGAATTTCAATCCGGCTTTAGAAGTGGATACTCAACGGTGGATAGTGTATTCTCACTAACAGTAATAGCAAAGTTCTATCTTGATCGAAAACAAAAGATGTATCTGTGCTTCGTCGACTTCAAAGCCGCTTTCGATACAGTAAACAGAACCAACCTTTTGTTATCAGCCTGGTTAGGATCCGTCTCGTTGAAAATTCTTAGCTTGATTCGAAATCTGTACACTAACAACATAGCTGCAGTATGGAATGGAGAACTGCTTTCAGATTGGTTTGGCAACAACACAGGGGTGAAACAAGGATGTTTACTCAGTCCACTGCTTTTTTCGCTTTATTTAAACGACGTAACAAATGAGCTCCCAGGTGGTATTTCCTTTGCCGATCATACCATAAAAGTTTTAATGTATGCTGATGACATGGTGATAATGGCAGACTCGCCTCACAAACTGCAGGAGATGATCGACTCACTCTTTTCGTACTGCCAACGTTGGAACCTACTAATTAATATTGACAAGACTAAGGTGCTGGTCATCCGTGATGGAAGAGGACGTGCAACAAACAACCAGAGTTGGAATTTAAATGGAGAACTCTTGGAGGTCGTAAAAGAATTTAAATACCTCGGAGTTACAGTAACGCAAAATTTAAATTTCTCCAGCCATCTACAGCAGAAACTATCTGACGCAAAAATCGCCCTAAATAGCACGTGGAATTCCTTTCTTGGCAGACAAAATGTACCATCAAGTGTGAAATACAAACTTTTTTAAGGCCACGGTAAGCACGATAATGTTGTATGCGGCGCCAATTTGGGGACATACGTATTATGAGGAAACAGAGAAACTGCAGCGTCACTTCATAAAAAACTCTTTCAGTTACCCAGAAGTACACCTAACTACGCAATTCACCTTGAAACCGGACTGTCGCTGTTACACACCGAGGCATTGCAGTCACACTTTTCATATATCAGAAAAATAATGAAGAAGCCGGATACTAGGTTACCAAAAATAATCGCAAAACATCTGCAAAGCAGTACAAGTCAGTTTTTTGAAAAATGGCGGTGCCTGGCAAACGATAATGGAATAGCGCTGGATATATCAGATTCAAGCTCATGGGATCTAGTGCATACGAAAATTATAGAACAAATCGATTGCGCAGCCATGAGGAGGTTTGAATTTCAGGCCAGTCAAAGCTCTACGAGAGCAATCTATAAAACTCTACGCTACAACCTAAATGATGCAAACTACTTCCGCGACGAATTCAAAATCTGGCAGATATCGCTGATTTGCAAAGCACGAACTGAAATGTTGCAATTAAACGCCGCGCCATACCGCACCAACAGCGAATGTGACCTGTGCAATTTAAGGACACCTGAAGACACTTTTCATTTTGTTGCCATATGCCCCGTTTTGAAGGAAATCAGAAAGCTACACCTAAATAGATCACAACTGACCCATCAGGAAACCATAAACATTTTAAATGGATCGAATTGGACTGCACTTGCGAACTATATAAAACATGCACTTAACTATAGGAGACTGATACAAACTGAAACTTTTTAAGGATATCCACATACAATCTCAAAATTACTACACAAACAAAATTACATACAAACATTCACTTTTAGTTGATAGTTTAAAAATCAATATTAGCTGACGGCAAATAAGATTATATACAATTAGAATAGTAATAAATTGTAACACCAAACCGCTACTCCATACTACAAGGCGAACGATCTGGTATCTGGGGACGACCCGGGCAGCCAGGTGTATTAACCGAAGTATCACTGGATTAGGGCAAGGTGATCGACAGACGGTTCAAAACCAAGTCGATTAAAATTCGTATACTTTATTTTTAGTTGAATAATGTTAAATAATTAGCTATATGGTTTAATAGGGCATTCAAAACTAAAAAATAAAACACTAAAAAAAAAGTCGACAAAAAAAGGCTGTCAACACAATTACACATACGTTATAAAAAAGCCTTATCAACTAAGAAAGCCTAACAAAGAAAAACTACTACAAAGAAATCGACTCTGACACGATGGGGGAATTTTATTTGCCCGTCCGACCATCTATGCCCCGATTCACAGCCAATTGTAGTCAGAGATGTTAACCTAACCTAAATAGAAGCAAAGGAAAAAAAAATAATAATAAAACTAAAATAAATCAGATATACAGAGAAAAAATTAAGGAGAAAAAAAGCTATGCCCCTACTCACAGCCTGGTGTGGTCAGAGATTTCCCCTAAGATAAATATAGAGAAAAGAGAGAGAGAGAGATCTGTTAAGAGCAGGTGATAGAGATCATTATAATTTTTGACATAAGCTGCTTTGCATAATCAGTTGTGCATCTAGGCAATATTAATGGATAATAGTCTCTGGTTGGCCTAGAAGGAACGGAGAAGTTAAGGCGACCTAAAAGTTCAGAAGAATCTACATCACCGATAATTAGTTTATGAAGAAAAGAAATACCTAATACTGTTCTACGGTTGGCTAACGAAGGAAGGTCAATAAGCAAGAGCCTGTTAGAAGGCCCCAGTTTAAGCCACGTAGGGCACAAGAACAAGAATTGCTTCTGAACAGATTCAATACGATCTATATAATTTTTATACTGCGGACACCAGACGGACGAGCAGTATTCAAGTACCGGACGGACTAGAGCAGTGTATAAAAGCTTTGTGGTATATGGATCATTAAACACTTTCGACCAACGTTTAATGAATCGAGTACACCATTTGCTCTATTAACAATAGAGGGGATATGAGCTAGTTAGAGCTAAGCAGAACTTTTTGAGTTCTATCTTTTAAATAGGACGAAATCCAAAGCAGAAAAGAGGAAGGAAATCCTTAGCGATCAAGTTTAACGAGGAGAATATCATGGTTCACAGTCGGTGTAGATGACATCAGTTTGATTTTTTAAAAGGAATCCATCGTTAACCATTGAGGTAAATTCAAGCCAATTGGTCATAGTTGACCGACACTTTGTAAATCCATGCTGGAAAGGTGATAAAATCGATTTGCAATAGTGCTGTAAGGAAGTGGTTATAATCTGTTCAAATAATTTTGGAATAGCGGATAGTTTAGCTAAACCCCTATAATTTGATATATCAGATTTTCCACCCTTTTTATGAAGAGGAAGTCAGGAGCTTTCGGAAATCGAGGGCGAATTGAATTTTGCATCGGACAAGATATTTCCTGTAGCACTCAGCATTGAAAAGTGTAAAGTTCGATTTTGCAATTGAGTATTTAGAAAAGTCAACGGCAGAACCAGAACTTTTATACTTTTTGAAGCATCTAGACTAAATTTTTTTTTTAAATTAGAAAGTCTACGACAGTACCAAGGAGGATTAATGGACGCGGAAGAGGGAACGCTATTAGGAACACAGATATCTAAAAGTGAATTAATGGAACTATAGAAAAAACTGAAAGCAAAGTCTAAATTAACTGAATTGTACAAAGGAGTCCAGTCTATTGCACAAATAAGTTGATTTAATAACGTAAAGTAACTGAAATAGAGATTTCAAGAGTAGGATGGTAAATATCTTCGGGCAGTGATAGAGGGGCAGACCTAGAGACAACAACATTCGCGCTGTCAGCGACGAAAACGAGATCCAACCATTTATTTAAACTGTTTGGTACTGCGATATTGTTTCTGAAGTCTGTGCATGTATGTTTCTCTCTAACTTCAGTTCTGTTTTTGCATATTCGCTTTCTGCTAAGTTTAAGCTTTCTGCCGATTTTGTATGCAAAATGAAAGTTAATCTAAACGATCGCTTAAAATTCCAAGGCCAAGGCATTTTATCGGCATTATTTTGCCTTTGACAAAAGATTAAAGTTAATTTGATGTTCTGATGGTCAGTCTAATGCACAGTTATAAGCTGCGCGACTTGTCTGTTTGGACATGCATATACAAAAAAGCATACTAACTCCGTATGTAAGTACTTAGAAAGTTAAATAGCCTGCTTATATATGTATGTAAGTGCGACCTAATGTTTACATGACCCTGGTGAAAAGAAGCGAAAGCTATGTTTGTGTCTACATTGTACAATGTACATAAATATGTCTATATACCAGGATGCAAGGGAACATAGATGACATATTTGTAAAAGCTTGGCAAGTCGATCAGCAAAACATGAATCAAGCACAGGAAACGAGTACCGAATTCCACGTGAATTGATGAATTGTTTAAGCCCAGCATTCGTGTGGCAATTAACAAACGAACTATTCGAGATGGAAGGCCGTTTGCCTGAAGAACGACCTTTGATTCCGCCAATTTCTATTGGGTTGGGAATATTATTAACCTGCAATCAGTACGAAGCGTAGAACGATTATTTTCTGGTGTGAAGTTTATTATGTCTCCGCTAAGAAATTAGGTGGACGGAAATTAATTGACCGCTATTATGCTTCTAAGAAGTAATCATTAATTTAACTACTTTTTGTTGTATTATTTTAAATATCTTATACATACAAACGTGGATTTTTTTATGGCGAAACACGCGAATAAAATTGATTGTGTATAGCTTTCTCACCCACTTTGTTTGGACTTTTTAAAATGTCTGTTAATTTTACCGATCCATACCAGTACGTACCGGTATACCGAAATAAAAATCCAGGTACCCATACGGAACCGAAATAAAATAGAACCAAAACAGAACCTTTTACCCAAACATAAGTTTCAATACGTACCAGAACCAGAACCGAAATTCTATGCGGTTTGATTCCCTGCCTACTTTATATATCAAGTGACGAAAACATCTTTGGTCACTTGATATTGTTTAGAAACTTTGACGGTTTGAAATCGACTACTGAAAGCCAAGCGGATAAAAATCGTCAAATAATTACAATTTTCTTTTGACCTGATCAAGTAATCTCTGACAAATTCTGCACTTCATATATAAACTTAAACAAATTTAACTTGTAATCTTTAAGTGCATACAGAAATCGACTTTAAAATGTGGAACACACCCTATTATATCATAAACATTTTATTTTTAATAAACTCACTTTAAAACACCAGGAAATAATAATATAGATTAAAAAAAATAACTTAAACTAACTTCAATTTGATGGTTCTACTTCAAATGTTCATTCTACTGACACTACAAAATTCTTGCTGAATACCTCGAGAAATACATCTCCTTTAAAATGCGTATCAACTTTTTTGGATCGGTTCAGTAGATTTTGAGTTCTGATGTACACGAACTTCAAAAAATACGTTTTCGGGAAAATCGATTTAAAGTTTTTCATACGGTAGCAATCGGCCGGTCGTTTGAAACGCTGTAACTCCGTTAGTTTTATTCGGATTGACTTCAAATTTGCACACAATATTCTCGACATATTATACATTAAGAAAAAAAAATAAAAAAATAATGGAAATAACACCCCAAATTTGATCAAAAATAGTTTATATAAAATGTTGGGGCCTTATTGCATTATATTTTTGGTGCCTCATTTCATTGGGGCCATATTTCGCAGAGCCCTCAATTAATAATCATTGAAAAAACATTGCAAGATGTGTAGAGCAAATTTAACAATTTTACCTTCAGTATTTTGCTATTGCTTTTCAGCTCTGTGGTTAAATCGCTCAAAAATTGTAATGTTTTCTTGTTTATTTGACATTTGACGAAAATAATTCATATTTGTAGATTAAAACCGGAAATTTTAAAAATTAATTAAAAAGAAACCTTGGATGACCGCCTCGACTTAAATTGGGGGTTAAACCCCACTGAGGAAGACTTTCAAAACCCAAGAAAAAGGTTAACTAAGAAACGGTGTCCAAGCACTACAACGTGAAGTGCAGTATCCAGCCTATTCGGCATGGCTGCACTTAAATGTGACTGCCACGGCTACCAGCGCAAGTTGAAACGCAATGGTCCAGGCATAGTTGTGCTTAGGATTCTTCAGCAATTTCGATCTTCCCATTAAAGCGATTCCAGTTACAAAACTAGGGACTTTGACTGGTACAGACCATCCGTGTTGATCTACTCTTCGCATTGGACGTACTCTTTGCTCAGATATAGCCAGCCGTTGCTGTTGTGGGAGGCGTTGTGGTCCAGGAGGTAATCAAAGTAACGACCAAAATGGAGTCACCGCATCGCATATTCAAATAAAGTTTCACTTCTCATTTATTTCCAAAAGACACCAATTTCGAATTTTAATTGTATTTACGGAAAGTAACCCGCTATTGACTGTATTTTTGCTTATTGGCGTGGCCTCCCAGATAATTTGCCTTGTTTCCCTGTCAGTCAGATGTTCTTTCACACTAACAGCTGTTCACGAGCCTCAATCAAATCATTGTTAAAGCCTTAAACGAAATCTAAACCAAATCTAAATCGCCTTATTGAATACCACTAATAAAGAGCAGAGTGCAGACGCGCTGCCAACCTACTATTAGTGCCTTTTCAGCCCTGCCGGTGTGACCGTGGCTCAAATGCCCAAATTGATAATCAACCTACATGAGACAACCAATTGCTCAAAAACCACCTGGTTGCCAAATCTAGGTGGAATTCGATTTGAAAAAAAAATCCGGAACATGAGAAAACAGCCCCAAGTCAGAGGTTTTTCACCAAAATCACACGAGCAAAATTGGAAGATTTAAAGAACCAAATTTGTAAACACTCTGTGGAAAGCATAAATTTTTTAAATTTTATATTCAGCGCTGTGCATTAAATGTCACTAAAATTTGAATACGGACATTACACCAATGGGCTTTATGTCCGGTCAAAAGGCCCATACAATTTTGAAGTTATATTTCAAAGTAGTGATCGAAATTTTTCATACGGGCCTTATGTCCGTGGGCGCTTTGTCATGTCACCCTATGCCAAATCTTTGATCTGTAGGATAAGCAGTTTTGGCTGTGGGTTGTTAATATGTCAGTCAGTCGGGCCCACAGCATACGCCACATGTTCTTAATTGGATTCCTGTCAGGAGAACGTGCTGGCCATCCAAGAAGCTTCATTTGCTTTTCAGTGAACAATAAAGATTGTCTCCGACTCCGACTCTTGGTCCAAGAAGTCTACTAAGAGTTTATACAATAGGTTTAAGTACCCTTCTGAATTCATGTGATCTGTAATTTTGAAGAAAATAAAGACCAAGCCTGCATTGACGGCATCTGATAAACAAGCCAAAAGGGATATTGCGAAACGTCAAATGTCTTTGAGGGAGGAGTGGAAAAATGTGGTATTTTTAGATGAGAAAAAGGTTAACTTGAATGGGCCAGATGGTTTTAGTTACTAAGGGCACGCGACATTAGGGCGTCTGAACGCACTTCAACCTCCCGAAACTGTAGTGCAAGATTTGAGGTCGCATTAATACAGAGGTCTATTAAAACTTAAGGGAACATAAATAGTTTAAATTGTTTTATTAAATACACACTAGTTTATTAGACTGCTTAACTGCAACTCCTGTATGTATTTCGAAAATTAAATGGACGACGTTGAATATTCGGTCGGAAATTTGAACGTGTGTTTGCCGGTCGCCTGCACGGAGGGCAGCAAGCCAGCATTTGGTATGATGTTCCATGACAAAGACAATGTCACATTGCGATTGTCCTTCAGTCCATTGCCGTCGTCCCAGAAATAGTATTTGGTGTTCAGATTCTTAAAGTCCAGCACGGCATTCTCTCCGCGCAAAATGATTTTGTCCCAGAGCACCACCTGGTTCAGATGATTGGCTGGCGTCTTGTACTCGGCAGTCAGATAGAGGAAGAGCTGCTTGACATTCCAGTTGAAGATGCCGGTGAGGTTTGTCTCCAGATCGAAGGTAATGAAGCCGAGATCGTGTTTTTCTCTGGACGCACCATAGTCAGGCACATTCTTCACCAGGATACGCGGCGTGTTGATGCTGGCATCCGTTCTATAGTCAAGAAACACGGTGGATAAGAAGCAGCTGAATGTTAGGCAGGCCAGCACACTTAGGGTGTAGGCCACGGTGGCGTTGCCTCGGGTTAAAACTGTGTGCATCTTCAATTCTGGTCCTGGAACTGGAATGACACGTAGTTACTGAGCAGTGTGACCAGTTGCCGCAGTGCCGACAAGAGCCACGTAAAATTAGGTCACTTTGGGAAACTATCGATTACCGTTTTATATCGATACATCGATAGCACACTGTCATCCCCATATCCGGGAATAATATGGCGATCCGAACTCTGATGACAGACAGAGAATTTTAACGCTGCTGAAAATTTGATTTATTTGCTATAAATTTCAAACGGTAATACGCGCAAATATCGCCAAAACGCTGGCAAACTAATGTTGCCAGTTTTGTGCTAGTTTTTAACTGCCCAGGCGGCAATCAATTGGTGAAAATCCACAGCGGAATAGTGCAAAAGGAAAATTTTCTCTCAATTTTCGTCTCGTCGTAGTCGTTGTCGTCGTCTTCGTTTCGATTAACTTTGGCGTGTGCTGCGTTTCGCTTGCTCCATATTCACCTCTCGCTTGCGCACAACCAATTCCTAGACCAGTTTACAGTTGTTGTCCCGCTTTGGCTTAACGCTCGTTCGTTCGTTTGGGGTCGCTGTAAAAATGTGTAAAGTGATTTTATGTTCGTTCGGGCGAAGTCGAAATAGCTCGAAAAGTTTTTTATAAATAAAATGCTGCAACTTAATATATACAAAAAGCAAATAATCGATTTGAAATGCAGCAATTGCTGGCCAGTTTGCGGTACGCCTTCTGCGATTATATAAATCGACAAGCATGCTGGGCCAAGTGCTGAATTGCGCATCGATTTGGGGAGAAAATGCAAAGAAAAGAACGAAAAAATTATAAAAAGTGACTTGCTCTCGCATTTTCCCCAAGTGTGTGTCTGTTTTTTTTGTGCGTTTTGTTAAATCACAAATGTGAATTAGTGGGGAATGAGAAAATTAAATACGAATGAGTGTGCAATGGTCAAGAAGTAAAAGAATGCACAGTGTTGCCAGACAGCTGCAAACTGTGCATCTCTCTGCCCTGCCCTCCCCGCACACACATACATACATATGTATAATCTAATTCCCACAAATATATTTAAAAAAAAATTGAAAAAATAATCAATAAAATAACACTGGGAAACCAAGCAATCCACAAATTTCACTGGCGTTTTTGTCGATGTTTTTCGTTCTGTTTTTGGAAAGCAGATTTGAGAAACATCAGCAAAAATGTCAAATTCGTTAAAGTAATTTTGTTACAATCTAAAATTTTTATATTTTGTGTCGCATACTCAATTTAAAAGGACGCGCGAATTGAGAGAAATCAAAAATTAAAGAGAACCCCCCTACCCCACCCCGTCAACGAGAAAAATGAATAATGATGCGAAAAATCATGAATGCGATGACTTGAATCTGCGCTTAAATAAAAAATCAGCTACAAAAACTACAAGTAAGAACAACAATATTAACACAACAACGGCTGCTGCTTCAACCACCACCAACACATCAGCCACAGCCACGAAGTCGTCGTCGACGTCGTCCAATCACAAGTTAAACTTCAACTACAACGGACCGCGTATAGCAGCTGCCAGACACTCGATAGCCGCTGCTCTCATCGCCAGCAGCACTGGGAGCAAGAAGAGCAAGAAGCATGAGGATCTGACAGCAGCAGCAGCAGCCACCTCATCCAAGGCCAGCTCTGAGCCCAAGAAGAAGAACTCAGTGGCTGCAGCAGCAGCAACTGCAACCAGCAGATTAAAAGTTAACAACAATTTAGCCACTGCCAAAACCACAACCAGCAACAACAACAAAATGTCGAAAACTGTCCAAAGCGAGGCAGCCACCACGGCTGCGGCTGCTTTTGTGACGGCCGGTACCACTACCACGCCCACTCCGCCAACGCCCACACCCGTCTCCACAACGGCAACGTCCACAACAACAACCACAACGAATGCCGGCAACAGCAGCACCATCACCAGCAGCGGAAGTGGAGTAAGTGCAGCAGCAGGCACCACAACTGCCGCTGGAGCTGCAGCAAAATTTCGGGCTGCGGTTGCCTCAGCGCCTGCCCCTGTTCCCGTCGTCACACCCACGCCCAGCACATCAAAGAAGACGCGGGCTGCCTATGCGGCCCTCAAGCGTCAGGTGGCCATGCAACAGCAGCAACAGCAACCTGGTGCCCAGCCTCCTACTACCGCTGCCAGCAGCAAGGAATCGGCGCACTTGAAATTCGCTGCCACCACCTTGCTTATGGGCGCCGCCGCCGCTGCCGTCGATAGCAACGCTGGCGCTGCTACCGCCGCAGCTGGTGCCCTAAGCATGGCCCTAAATCCCGCTGTGGATGTGGCCAATGCTGCCGCCGTACTCAAGCAGAAGCTTAAGGATGCTGCTGCTGCCGCAGCGGCAACAGCCGCCGCCTCCACAAACCGATCTGCCTCATCATCCATGTCATCGAATGCCTCATCGTTGTCCTCATCGGTGGGCATTGTGAATGCCATATCATCGGCATTGCAAAATATCATAACACCCGATACGGATACCGATACTGAATTCTATCCCCAGCCGGTCACAACAGATCTCTCCGAATCCGAGGAGGAGTCCGTCTCAGAGGTGAGCATAATATCTATTTTTTGTTGATGTTTTTGATTTGATCTTTTTCTGGGCTTCTTCTTTGTGTTCAGATTGTCAAATATTTTGCATAAAAGTACATCCTGCAATTCCATCAGGGGTATTGCCATAGACATACAGGTCAAAGAAACGACATGTGCTTTGAGATCACCCCTGAGACGAACCGATTTCTGGCACCTTCTGGTATTGCTCAGTTGATGTCAAAAATCGTTTTCAGTGACAGCGGAAAAGAGTCATGAGGACTAAATAAGGCGGGTGCAAGTAGGGTTTTCGCTTTGAGCGGCACAAAGGACCGTAGTCCGCCCACTATACACCCATCTAGCCCATCTGTTAGTCATCAATCAGCACCTGTTTCTGAAACAACTTCCACCAAGGTTTTTTGTCCAATGTTTATCTAATTTGAAGAGTGTGTGGAAAGTTTCCATTACCTAATAATATCGAGGTACTTAACTCTCCAATAATTAAAACATTCAAAAGGGCTACGTACTTCTGAGAAAACTTATTTTTTACTTTTTGATTCTTTATTGATTCATCAGTTACCAAATTGTTAACGAATTCCATTCCTTTCTTTTGCATCTTCCGTTTCAAAGAGTAATATAGTTATGAGATTAGATATAATCCGCTTTCAGTTCAGATTTTTTAAACTTAAATTGAAGAATTTTCCTAGATTCGTAGACAGATTTGGAAACTAATAAAATATCACTTAAGTGAGCAGCAATATTGCTAAAATATCTTTCTAGAATCTACATCAACAGTGGGGGAAACCAGGCCCGTTATTTCTCTAAGCACACAACGCAATAGATTTACTACAAATACGCTCTGATCGAAAGTAAATGACAAAAAATATTGTTATAGCTGCAGAGACCTTTCTGTTATTTTTGGTGCCCAAGGCTGTTTTAGTTTGTCCCCCTCGAAAAGTGACGTTAAAGATCTATACTCAGATGAGATTTAAAACTAGTTCGTTACAGTGCTTATTACAAATAAAATGCCTTTTCAAACGTATTCAGATTTCAAACTGTACAAAATTGTTTCTATTCATGTCAAATATCGTACCAAACTAAACATTCATCTCATCTGAGTATACGACTTTAGGGGAGAGCTGTTTTAATAGCGAAAAAAGGCATTTTTCATGATTTTTTTGTAGATGTGATAAATGGTGTTATAGTATAGCATCTAAAGAATCCTTGAAAAACAATTTCAAACAAATATATCATAATAATAAGTTCGTGACAGCGAATCTCCAAAGGCGCCTCGAGGAAAAGGTGTTTTGCGGTGTTCATCATAGCACCATCGTCATCTGAAACTAGAAAAACCGATATGCGTTTAAGAGGTGATATGTTTCCCAAGGTAATCACTAGAGTGTACCAAAAATTAAGGAAAATTTTTTTCGCGATTTTAAATACGCAAACCCTCTATTTTTATTCCATTTGACCTCATTGACTCACATATTAAATATTATTGAGATTGGACAACGATAACCCGTGCCGAATTGATGTCAAACTTCTTACATGAAAATTTGTACTGACCTACTACACAGTATAACACTATATAAAACTCAGGCATAAGACACTTAAATTTTGATGAAAAGGGTCCCTTTTAAGCATCACCCCATACCAAGTTTTTTTAAATGGAACCTTCGGTTCCCGTTTTTGGGGTCCCTTCGACTTGAACACACAACGACAACAATTTTAAATTGGTTTTTAATGGGGTTAATATGAAAATTCACTTCAATCGGGCAATCGGTTAAGGTAAACCTTAATTCTGAATATTTTCAAAAGCGTCAGTAGATTTTTCATTAAATCGTTTTTTATATGGTATATTGCATTTTCCCTAAGAGATGGTACGCCACAGGCAAAAACCGCGATATAGGCCATAATTCAGATCTAAAATAGATCTGTTGTTTTGCCCACGACTGACTCGTTAGCGTCAGCCTCAGAGAGAATGTACTGAAATGTTTCAATGCACGTTGGTTACCATGGTCCTACATTCTTGAAACTTTATTTATAATGTTTGACATAAAAGTAAAAAATTTAGAGGGTAGCGATAAAAAAAACGATTTTGGACACCCTAGTAATCACGGTTTTTGAAGTGAAAAATTCGATTTTTGCTAAAAATATTGGTCAATTTGTTTAATAAAACGAGACGGCCAAGCCGAACTTTTTATACCCTTGTATAAATAGAGTTAAGGAACGCCAGCATTAAAATCAAAAATTTTTCTAAATAAAACCCACTTTCCGATAGCTCCTATGGCAGATACAAAATATAGTCATCCGATTTTGACCACAACTTGCAAATCTGTGTGAAATCATATAATATTAATAATCGCTGAGTTGGGAGACGTTAAGACCCACTTTTTGACCTATAGTTTCTATGGCAGCTATAAGATATAGTTATTCGATCCGGTTGGTCCGACATATTAGCAGTGTGCAGTAAAAAGAAGACTCTGTGCGAAGTTTCAGTTCGATAGCTTTTAGGACTAGTTTGCGTAGAAACAGACAGACAGACGGACGGACAAAACTAAATCGACTCAGCTCGTCGTCCTGATCAAGAATATATATATATAGTTTATAGGGTCGGAAATGAATATATCTATGCGCTACAAACTTTTGGGCAAAATATAAGTTAAAACTCTTCGTGATTACATTGGACAACATATTACCTTTTAAACGAATATCGTCTTCTTTGTTTCAGATGATAGATGATCCGTTGAACAACGCACATTTTCCGAATAGGCTCTATTTTTTAATATTTTTAACTGAATTTTTCATACCCTTGAAGAAGGTATATTAAAATTGTCCGGAGGTTTGTAACGCATAGAAGGAAGCATCTCCGACCACATAAAGTATATATATTCTTGATCAGAATGACGAGCTGAGTTGATGTAGCCATATCCGTCTGTTTCTATGCCATCTCCTCCGTCAGTTTTAAAGCTATCTTAACCAAACTTTGCGCGAAGTCTTTTGGTACAAATACGCTGCACATTTGTCGGAACCGGACGGATCGGATGACTATAGCATATAGCTGTCATAAGAACGATCGGTTGAAAAAGTAGTTTTAAGTGAGAAAAACATTTTTGTTTTCTATGCTTTCACATAGTTTCACCATGATTTATGAAAATCGGGCGTCTATATAGTAAAGCTGCCATACAAAATATAGGTTTGAAATAAAGTCTTAGTTGGAAAAACTTGTTTGTTTTTAAGGCTATCGCTCCCAAACTTGTTACTGATCAATATTATATGCTAACACACAATTCTGTCAAGTTTGATCCAAATCGGATTACATTAGCATATAGCTTCAATACGAACGATCGGTTCTAGTGAGAAAAACTTTTTTGTTTTCAATGGTAGCGTCATTATACTTTCCAGCTATGAATATTATCCGTTTCAACACAATTTTGAAGATTTTGATCAAAATCTGATGAATATATCGCATAGCTGCCATTTTACAAACTGGCTGGCATATATCATGCTCCAAGGGTATATTAACTTCGGTCGAGCCGAAGTTAGCTTCCCTCTATTTGTCTTTTTTAAAATCCTGCCCTTCTTAAAAGAGCAAACTTTGAAATCGAGGATCTAAAAACATGGTCTGTTATAGTTGCCGATTTTAGCACAAAGTCTATATCTCTATATAAGATTATTATTATCCTGTCGTTTTTTGAGCCTCTTTCTTGGTTTAGATTTACCAGTTAACAAAAATCACTTTTCAACAGTCCAAATTTTTTAATGGATAGTTTCTTTTTAAAATTATTTTTGACAGTTGTTTTGGATTAAGATTCGGTTCGCTGTGAAAAATATGTCAATTCCGAGTTTAAGCACGGTTCGGAAATGAAAGTTTCGAGATTTTTGGGCGAAGGTTTTGTTTCAAATCTTGCTTTTTACAATATTTGTGTAAAAAAGCAAATAATCAGGCCTGTTCCCGTTTTCGATTTCGAACAAATCATGCGAAATCGGAATTGTTAAATGTTCTCGCTTCCAAAAACCGACTGTGTTAATCGACTTTTAAGTTCAAAATCCCAATTACCTTCAATCGATCCTCTGGATGGCATAAAGATTCGACCGAACTCTTTTATCGTTTCCTAGAAATCACAACTCTTACCAATTCCGATTAATCGGACTCGGACGCGGGAACAGGCCTGAATATGTTCATAAACCATTATAATATTTAGAATGTTATTTACTGTTAAGTAAAATTTCAGTTTTTAGTTTTTGAAAAATATTACGAAATGTGTCAAGTCTGTTTTGACACTTTGCTTTCTTAAAGACAATTATGGTCGCAATTTTTCGTTAATGGACAAAAGTCGCCTCTTTAAAAAGCATTGTGAATTCTAACATACTCTGGAACGGTCATACCAACGACTTTTTCATGACTAAAATTGTCCCTAAAATATTCTTTAGAATTAAAGATTTTACAGGTCAGATTTTTATTGGTAGCAGTTGCAAAAGTTGGACATCGATTTGAAGCTCAAAGTATACTTTAAAAAAATCATGAGATTACTCAAGCGACAAGAATGGAAGGCGTTTTTGTTTGCATCTAAAAAATGCATAAATCTGCGAGTTGTAAAAAATATTTTAAAGCAGTTAATCCTTAACTATCGGTGAATAATATTCCATTTTATTGAGAATCACATATTCAATTATTTAAATTTATTGAGTTTTGATAGGATTTAGTATTTTCAAGAACGCGACGTATTAAATTAGCTAAGAGCGAAAATGGAATATTTAGCAAGGACCAAGAAAAGTTGTGTGAATTCCAAGGCTGCAAACCGGTCCTGAACCGAGGTCCATTCGGACCATGAACCGAACCCCTGATATTTTTGACTCCCTGGACCGGACCGCTTTTTCCCAAAAATTAGTTTTGGTTCAACATATGTAGTTCTTCCAACGACACTTACAGGGAAATAAAAAAATAGCTTGTAATCTCGTTCTCCAATCCTGCGACATTTCTCTAGGTCAGATTTATACTATCAACGTCAATAATGAAGCGAATATGACAACTGCAGAGCAGAACAGGAATGCAACTGATGCTCATGTGCATCAAACGCATTTCTTGATTTGGACTATTACCAAGTAACCTCAATAGATTTCCTGGGGACTCTGTAATAACAGTTTGTTGTGCTGCAAAAACTCTAAATTTAGTAAATAACGTATTTTTTAGAGAATTCTATAGAGTTCCCAGACTTCTGCGTACTCACACTATATAAAATGTGACTGTATAATGTGTAACGCGAAGATGAGCGAACGTTTACTAACAATTAAAGATTTATGTATTCAGAGTTCTTTAAGGAATTGGCTATACAGCTCCTCCAACGGGGCCAAGCTCCTCTAACAAGAGAAAGGGACCTACAGTTTAACGCCGAATCCGAACGGCAAAGGTTGAGAATTTGCTTTTTCTTCTCTAAAGAAGCTCCACCTAAAATCGTTTAAATTGAAAACTTCAGGATTCACAATTAGTTAACTAGTGTACTAAGTGATCTTAATTCCTCTGGCTTTTCTTTTCGATAAACGTTTCTTTATTATAAGCTCAGTGCCAATATTGGCTAAAGTGCCCTTTTCAACTTTGTTAACTTCTTCTGAAGCTCCAAAAATTAATTCTTAAAGAGATTCTTAATTCACTTTTATAAATGAATCAACTTTTGATTGCAAAGAAGAGAAGTATATAAAAACCATAGAAAGCAATGAACAAATATCAAATATAAAATCTGTAAATGATGTTATGGATTCCTTCGACAATTGTCCAAGAGAACATACATCGACAAATGTTTTAAAATTTTGGAAAGGTCAAAAAACGAGGACTTAATAAAATTGACTTAACTATAATAACTCAGGTATTAGGTTGAACGGACCTTTTCAAAAATTAAGTTTGATTTTTCTGATCTAAGAGGTAGTGAAGGTAGGTAGAACACCTCCTAGAAGATATAATGCTTATTAACTTAAACTTAGCAGTGATCAAAATTTGTAAAAGTTGATTGAATTTGATAACTAAAGTAGCATTATTGAAGTATAGAATATTATTTAAACAAATTAGTATTTATAAACGGAAACTATTCTGTTCAAGTTGTTGTTTAAGTGAACCGAGGTTCGAACCAAAACCTTGGGATCAGGAGTTCCAAGACCCGGTCCGCGAACCGAACTTTAAGTATTACAACGGGTTCGAACCCACGGACCGAACCTTCTAAAAAATTGTAGAGGTTTGCAGCCTTGGTAAATACATTATAATATACTTATTTTTTTTTTTTTTAATATACTGAAAATCCTGTTCTCGTTTCCGAATTCGATTGATCGAAATTGCAGAGCTGTGGTTTCTAAGAAGCGATTTAAGATTTCGAATAAAAATAAATGGGATTTTAAAGTTAAAAACCGAATAAAAAAGTCGGTATTTGGTAGCGGAATCTTTTAACAATTCCGATTCCGCATGATTTTATGGAAATCAAAAACGGGAATAGAATACTTAAGGCCCTTTTTACACTGGTGGTACAATCAAGGACGTGCTTATGTATCTGCAGCAATTAATTTATTTACTCATTTAAACGATTCCAATGAACAACTGTCTGCCATACTCTAACTTTATCCAATGATAAATGTATTATTTATTTATTAATGTTTATACATATATGTTGTATATAGTGTACAGCTCTCAAAACTCTCACCTGTCTGGCCTATGTATGTACGTACAAATATCGATATCGGTTTTGCTTATGACAAATTCCACATCAAATCTAACGTCTGTCTGCCGTTCCCTATCCTTTTGCTGCATGTAAAGAAAACAGTTTCTTGGATAAAAGTCTGTTTTGCACTGACTTTTTCTTTGTCAGGTTTTTAGTGGGAATCGTTCGGGGAAATGCCCCGTGTACGTACATATGTATAAATAAATATTTTAATTTTTTTTGCATAAAACACGTTGCGATTAGCGAGCGAGTCAGGTTAGCTTGCAAACGTGTGTGTGTGTGTTTGTGTGTTCAAATTAAAGCCCTTCTCTTCGTGTTGGTGCCGCACACATTCATGTTTAAATCAGCTGTTTGGCTGGTTTGCTTGTATGTCCATGTGTGTAAATGTTTCTTTGTCTTTAGCCTACATTCACATTTATCTACTCCAATACTTAAATTCAGAAGGGGTCATTAGCCAAAAATAATACCTTACGTTTTTTCGTTTGACCGTACAGTTGACCCCCGGCCCCGGCACAACCGCCTACACTTCCAAATTAGTTGGTTGCAAAAATTCTCTAGAGCAGCGTGACATCGATTTTAATAGTCTGGTAACGCTGCCTCTGTTGTTGTTGTTGTTGTTGCACTGAGTGAAATCGTGTGTGAAGAGAAAATGCGCAAAAGTGTGGAGAAAGACATAAAGACATATGTATTTACTAAGAAAGTAATAATAATAATAGTCGAAAACGTACATGGAGCGAGTGTAATGAACTTTTGAAATCTTTGATAAATTCATATTGATAATTTGCGAGCAAATTTCTTTGATTTTAATTTTTTTTTTTTTTTCGGAAAATACTCACAAACACCCATACTCTCATGCCTGCAACGACGAGAACAAGCGACGAACGACTGCTGTTGAACTCGTTCATGATGTTGAATTTTCAGAGTTCTTTTTATTTTCTTCTTTTCATTCATTAAAGGTTAAACAGACGGCACTTAGCCTCGTGTGGTGCGTATAAAACACTGAAAAAATGTATTTGGCGAATTTTCAGTTTTTGTTTAAGGCGTGGGCGTAACACACACGCATATGCAGAACATACTTGGCTTTGTGTGCGTGTGTGTATGTGTAATATTTGAATCGATGTATATATGTGTGTGTGTGTATGTAAATACATTCGACCAAGCTGGCTGCAATGGACTCCCATGACTCATTCGATTATAAAAATTCCAAAGAATCCCATTTCGTTTGTTGTTTTTGTCTGCTACTTCGTGTATACGCGTACAATTTTAATCAAATATAACCGGAAAATGTGTGTATATACAAATAAAGTTAGTTGCCTAATCCTAATAAGTTAAGCAAATTGTAACAAGTCTGGCAACGTCTGCATATCTTAACACAGCTGTGAATTTGCTTGCCATTTACGAAAATTCAAACAAAAATATGTACATATCTATTTTGATTTTATTTTACATGTTAAAATATGATGTTTTCGAATTGTTCGCAAAAGACGTATTCAAAACGAGAAAACCAAGCTAGCTTCGTCTTTGCCGAAGTTTTAAATACTCTTGAAAAAGCTTGCGATTTCGACCAAAATTCGCAGATCAGCTCAAAATCAAATAATATTAAAAATGAACGTGTTTGAGGGCGAATGCCGGAAATAATTATACCATTATAGAATATTTTACTGAGGCGATATATAGGATATCGATTTTTGTTAATGATTGTGGTTTTGGACACAAAAAGTGAAGTTTCCTGAAAGCATTTTTGTCGAATCTACTCGAATATTTTTGATTTCAGATTGGCTTTAGATTTAAAGTTGCTTAAGTATTTTGTCAGATCGTAAGAGAAAGTGGCAGGTTGTGATCTAAATCAGTCTTAAAGCTATGCAGCCCCAAAGGGGCCAAGGCAAGCTTCTCTCATTTCGTTTTCTGGGCAGACTGGTATACAGCTGTTTGACGAAATCTAAATATTTATAAATAATAAGTCTGTGATTACACGGTAAAGTGTTTACTTCGCTTTTAAGCGTGTTCAGTTACATGATATAGTTTGACTCTTGAAGTTAGGCCCCTCGCACACAGAACGCGGAGCTAAGCAGAGCAGCTGAATCTACTCTCCGCTCCACTGTGGTAAATAAGAGGTTTAAATTTTCAAAAATATATTGCTAAATTTGCAAATTACGGGGCAAAAAATCTCGAAATTTCCTAAATTCCTATTAAAGTTTAACTCTCGGCCACGCACATATTTTCAAACCTTAGTTCACGCACATGGTGCCTGGCCAGACCCCTATGTATTTGAATGCATTTGTATGGAGAATAAGGGTTCAAGCTATTGAATTTTTAGCTCACGTAGGTAATTAATTTTTATTTCTTACCTTTTTATTTCGTTTTGACATAGAATCAGCTACCTGTAGGAGGAAAAATATACCTGAAAAAATTTCGAAATGTAGAAAAAAAAACATTTTTTTTTCGTTCATTTTTTTTCATTTATTATAAGCCAAAAGAAATATGTTTGAACAAAAGAAATGGAATGCTAATGGGTTTTATTGTGAAATATGATACGAAATATCTTTATGTATTTGAAGAAAGACATGAGAAGCATGTATAATCGATTTTTGAGTGTTGCTGGCAGACAGCATTATTACATTTGCAGCAGTAAAAAGGAGTTTTGCGACGCACTTTATCGCCTTGTTGTAAACAAATACGACAATCTTTTCGGCCAGTGAGTGTATCAGGACCACTACGGTTAGCAACAACACTAACAGGAATATTTATTTCTCTGCCGAAAAACGATTCAAAAGCCATACGAGTCGTAGGCTGTGCGAGAATGTGTGGATTATTCATGCGATTTTCAATATTTGCGAGAACCAATGTTTTGGAAAGCGTGTTCAAAAATGTGCGTCTTCCGTCTTTTTTAGTGGTGCCTCCATTCTCTTTGCAAATGATATATGTTGCCAATGCCATTACATCAATAATGTTACAGAAAAAAGCTAATGTCCAGCGTCTGGTTGGCCGTTTTGTTGTATAATGCGTAACCATTTGATCCATAGAATCAACGCCAGCCTTAGTCGAATTATAAAACAAAATCGCTTCGGGTTTCAATGCTTCGCCTTCAATATTCTTTGTGTAATGAACGGTTGATAGTAAATTTACTGCCCTATTCTTTTTTGGCACATAACTGCAAAGTGCAACAAGGTTTTCATAGAAACCAAACACAGATGAAAGGACTGGCCGTTTGTCATTCTTCTTCACTTCTTTTGGAAGACATCTTTTGTTTGAACGAATAGTGCCAACAAATGCGATGCCAATTGCAGCCAATCGTTTAGTACCGTCCAATGTTGTGAAAAAATTATCGGCTACCATTGTTCTGCCGCTATTGGTGTAACGATTTGCAAAATGCATCAACACATTTTCGCCTTGATTCACCTCTCTCTGTGCTCCTTCCTCTTTTCCAGTGTATAATTTTCCTTGTAGGGGAAATTTTGTTTTCGAATCGCATGCCCACCATACTTTTATTCCATATTTTGCTGGCTTTGATGGAATATATTGTGTAAATTTAGTTCTTTAGTTAGTTTAGAGAGGTAAAAACTCACATATAATCATCAAAACACACTGTATTCCATACATTTCCATACAAAATACATAGGGGTCTCGCCAGGCACCATGTGCTTGAACTAAGGTGTACTTTTTATATCCTCATTTTTCGTCCTGTCTGAAGGACGAATTGAATTTTTTTTTGCATAAATCGAAAGCCAATAAAATTTTAGGAGGGTACCTGGAAGCACGTTCCGATATCTCAATTATAAGTATATTAAATTAATGCTCAAAAACAGAATATGCCTGGCCAGAACCATGTGCGTGGCCGAGGGTTAAAATTATAAAAAAGACTGGCAAACTGGCAGGTAAATAGCAGGTGTAGATTAAACGGGTAGACCCAGCTGTTTAAAAAAATACAAAATTGTATCATGAGTTTAGATGACCATAAAGATTGGATAGATAGCACCAGGGTACCTGATTGTACCACATAAAAATTTATGCGAAATTTGCTAATCTTTAAATGTTTTGGATATCATGAAGATTTTATAGATCGCAATCGTAGACGCGCAAATGGTACGATAAAACAGTCCAAAAAAACGGGTAATTTGACGGGTGATAATTTCGTAATTTTATTAATAATTCAAAATCGCCATTTGAAGACGGGCAAAGAGAATGTGTCGGTCAATAAATTTAAAGAATCTCGAAATTTGTAAAATAAACAATCCAAAATGGGTTTAGATCAGGCCTCTGGTTCCTCCCAGGGGTCGAAAACATTTCTCTATTCACACGTACACAACCCGAGCTGAGACCTCGCTCTCGCTGGCCATCGCTAGTTTAGATCAGCGATGGCCAGCGAGAGCGAGGCCAAAAAGTGAGAATGTATTAGTGTGCGAAAATATAGCTCCGTGAATCTGCTTGGACCTAATCGCTTCCAGCTCTGTCGATCGAATGACGCCTTTCTGCTCTTTTGGTCTCAGCTTCGGCAAGCTCTCGGGTCGTGTACATGTGAATAGCGAAATGTTTTCGGCCCCGGGAAGCCACCAAGCGCCATCGCTGGCTTAGATTGTCATGAAGATGAGTAAATAGACACGGTTACCAGGAATTTGCCAAATTTCATGAGCTTTAGATTATACTGAAGATTTTATGGTTGGCAAATCAAAAAAAGGAAAAGGAGGAAGATTTTACCAAATCTGATTTACATACATTCAAAAATTTGTCTCCCTGTCTCGGCTATTAATGCTGTTTAAGACTAAATATGTATATATACTACATACCATATAGTCAAATGAATTTTTAATTACCTTAGTGGATCTACTTATTTCAAAGATGTGTCTACTATTGGAAAATCTCAATTCTTTTTACCACAAAATAATTATATCAAAATGATACTTTCTCATTATCGAAAAAAATGACGATATAGATATTAGAGCCCTGCATGAATCGAATCAAAGTTCCCCTTGACTTTGTTTCTGATTTGAACTATCTATGAACTTTTACTCAAAGCTCACAAAAGTATTGGTTCATTAAATTATCGCTCATGATATGAGCCATGAGCTGTTTGATCTGTTTAAAATGATTCAGCTCAGATCAGCTCAACAAAGCAAGTAGATCAATCATGCTCAACTCAAATAGCTCAAAGGGCTCAATGAATAGATCAAATAGCTCAGAGCCTAATTGTCATTCATTTCTGAGCAAATTTAAACGAAATTAATTTTCTTCAATTTCGTTGTTAATTCAAAAATTATTAAGAAGAAATGGAGCAAAATTATGAAATTGCACTGAACCAATCAGTAAGTATATGTTTAATATTTAGGACGTTTAAAATTAGGTAAAATTAAGTGATTGTGATTTAATCACTTATCTTAAGAAATCGCTATCAACATACATAGACTCATACCCTTTATAATGCGGCAGATATTTCAGCGGTTGTCCCTCAGCTCTCTAATGAAGCAACGTCCTTCGTGGAAGGACCGGAGCATAGCAAATTGCGAATTTGGAAAAAAAATTTTTTAGATGTGCTCAATGTTTGACTTGATTCGATCTGTAGAACCACAGGAGCTTGATCTGTTTGGGCTTGATCTATTTGCTTGACTGTTTAGAGTTTGATCTGTTTAGAGCTTGATCTGTTTTGAGTTTGCTCTGTTTGGAGTCACTGGAAATTTGAGCTGACTTTTTTTGAACTAAAAAAATTGTTGACTTGATTTACTTGAACCATTTTTTAAAACATGAATCAAAGGGCCCTTTGAATCCATTCATGCAGGGCTCTAATAGATATTTTCAAAATATCCGCCAACCCTACTGGTCCAGTTCGACTTTCGAGGAAGAGCCTTTTTACTGTTATGTACTGTTAACATATGGGCATATTTTCCAGAACAAATTGGGAATGGCTTTAGAATTAAATGGGCTTAAGGGGGGAAACCAGTTGAGGAGGCCGAAATTCAAGTGTTTTTTGTGATTTTTTTTTTTTAAATTGAGAAAGAATAATTAAAGTTCGTTTAAATTTGGAGGATAGTTAATTTCTTTTTTGAACTACAGGCCTATACTCAGATAAGATAAATTTTTAGTTTGGTACGATATTATTTCACATTTATAGAAACAATTTTGTACAGCTTTGAAATCTGAATACGTTTGAAAAGGCATCTTATTTGTATGAAATTGTTTCTATTCATGTGAAATATCACCTACCTATATCATCTGAGTATATAGGCCTTACACTTTAAAATTTTTTGATGTCATTTGCGCCGGAAGTGGTGGAGTTAGAAGCTGGTGTCTATTGACGATCGCTATCAGAGTTGACTGCTGGCGGGACACCTGGAGGTCGCAGTTTTGATCTGAAATCATTAATATTATGATTTTATTTTATATATGCCAACTCTCAAACAAACTTTTAAACTCTAGGCCTACGATAGCGATAAATTTTGTTGTAAACATTTTGAAATAATTTTTTTATAACCTCCAACCTTAGTTCCTAATTTTATCGTGTTAAGCGAACTGGTTCAGTACAAAATAGGGTTTACGTTCTCAAAATTCAAAACTGCAGCAATTAAAATTTTGATTGTTCAAATTTGGTCGGTTTTTATTAAAGTTTTATTTTACAAATTAAAAGTTAATATTTAACTAAAAAAGTGGCTTCTGTAATTAATAATTAATTAATGGTTAAACTTAAAAATGTAAAATCTTTCATTCTATTAATTCTTCTTGTTTGAGCCAGTTTTTTTGTTTTCTTTTTAATGTCTTTATAAAAAAATCGTCTTTTCCTGTTTGTAACCTTTGCTTCTTTATAGCACTCCTTATAAGGCATAAGTATTTTTTCCAAAACGTTCTTAAACTTAGTCTCTTTACCTCTCTTTATAAGCACGTTATTCTATAGATCTTCTTAGCTTTTCTATGAAACTAGGAACGGTTTCTACAGAGCTGCTGTCATCTGTGATTGTTTGCTTCTTCCTCTCAGTCCGTCTCCACCCTCCCCCTTCCCCATTCCTTCTTTTCTTCAACACCTCTTTTCTTCTTTATTCCTTCTTTTAAGTCAGTTTCATCCGCATTAAACTGTCGGTTCTCTCTTTGAACCCTTTCTTCTTTTACACTCCATCATCCCTCACTTCCCTTATTTATTTGATGAACCTTTTTTAAATTGTCAACCATCCTTACTACAACAAACTATTACCTCCCATCCCACCTAAATCTTGCCTTCTTGTATCCGCTGCTTAATCTTTCTTTCTCAATCATTATCTCTTTCCTTTCTTAATTTCTCTTATTTTTTTACCCTCCTCTCTTTTATTCATTCTACTGTTGCCTCTTAAATCAGGCTTCTTGAATATCTTTCTTGTCTAACGGTTTTAGAATTTGTATTTTTGTTTCTATAGAATACTTTTCGTTTTAGGAGCCCTTTCCTTTTTTCTCCTTTAATACTATTATTTCTTTTTTCCTCTTTGTTTCATCAGCTTACTTACATCTTTCTTTTTATTTACCGTCTGCAAAGCTCTTCACTCACACCCTTTTTCTTTTTCTACCTAACCAACATTCCTCTTTTTTTTTCTTCTTTTTTTTCTCACTTCTCCCCCCTACCTCTTTCCCTCTTTGCAAAACTTGATTCTTCTCTTAATTCCCCCCCGTTTTTACAATCTAAACGTTTTAGTATGATGAAATAGTGTTTAGAATAGTTCGAAATGTACTTATTATATCCCGAAACAGTCTTAAATAACATAAGAATTTTTTAATTTCGTAATTTCCGTACTAGTTTGTGCTTGATTTTATATGTACATCAATTTGTATTTTGATATTGGTCTGCTCTATGCACTTGGAAATGCTTTTGCATTTAGACTCTGGGGGTTAAGTCGACCAAAAACCCTTCCCCTGCACACGCCACTGAATGGGAAATATACTCCTATCACAGGCAAATCATTTTGAAGAATTTTTCATTAGAAGATTCTTAAGCATATCTCCAGAAGCTCCACTCCAGAAAGGCGCTTTGTCGTGATTACGATATTTCGTTCAAAATTAAAAAACTAAACGGTTGCTTTCATTACTGCATTGTAAAATCTGGAAATAAATCGTAGGAATAAGCATTATACAATTTCTTGACAAAATGACAGCTTTTCAAAAAAAATTATAATGATTTTCACCCAAATATATTGTGTGGTGGTTGACTTTACACTTTCAAATGCAAGTCTTTCAGTGTGTTGATTCGCCCGATCAGGGCATAAGAAGTATGCAGAAGCAGACGACGCAACAATTGATCTTGTCGCTTAACAATGTGAAATTATCGCGTCCGACAGTGTCGAGGAGAACTCGGTTCTATCCTCGAATAGGTTCAACCGGGTTTAAACCCTTTAAACCCTGAGAGATCAGAACACTATGTTCATTTCGATATATTTTGAATTTTATATGAAAAAATTAGCCGGTAGATCTCTCAGTGATAAGCGTACTCGCAGTGGTTTTTATAGGATTAAGCTTCATTTTCAAAAAAAAAATTTTTATCTGCTTGTTTCTGAGTTCACTTTGTGGTTGTTGTCACATTCGTCACGATCGGTTAAAAAAATTACAAAAAAAGAAGTTTTTAAAAATTCTTGTTCTTGTTTTACTGCATTTAGCATCTGCGGTTTGATAAATATTATACAACAGCTTATGATGGTTCAACGGCCGTTCATTGAGACCATTTTAATAACGTTCATTGACATGTTGATGCGGCGTGCCAGATCAACAATGGATTTTCTATTGCAGTCCCTCGTCCATGTACCACAATTTTCATCCTACCCCCTGCCTGCCCCCTGAGTTATTTATGATTTATGTATATGTTTCTTTCGTTTCTCTTTTTATTTGTAGATCCTACTGGCATTCTTGTGTTTAAGGCCAGACCTCCTGGTAAGTTTCCCGCGATATAATTGCCTTCTTCTTCCAAAGATAATTGAAGCGCTACAAAAAACTAAGCATTACAAATAAAACCAAAATGCCACTTTAACTGAGTTTCATGCTACTAAAAAAACTAAACCCAAAAACCAACAAAGTTTAACCTAAAGTTTGTAGTACTTGAATTATTAATTGATCATGGGATCTCTCTCAGAACAACAACTACAGCACACCGACCACATTACCAACAACCACACCAGTTATGTTGGCTGGCCTTAGACAACAAGAATGTGCTCCTATAGTAAAAATGTTTGGTCTACTCCGATTAATTCTAGCTTACAGCTGCTTACTTACCCCCCTTTTTCTATGATAATCCTATAATCTTTCGCGATGAGCACGTAAAACTAAAGACCTAGACCAGCCAAGCTAAAGCCCAAAACTATTTCTTCATGTTGTGTTTTGCAGGATGATATACCCGAGTCTGATCCCGATAGCTGCCCCCATGAAGGTGAGGTACGCGAGGATGAAGACGAAACGGAAGAGGAATCTGAGGAGTCTGATGAATCTGATGGCGACGATGAGGATGAAGAAGAGATTGGTGAGTATGCAAGCCCTACAAACAGAAATAAACATAAGCTTAAACCTATTGTTCGCTCTTCTACCTATCTAGACGTGCTGCAGGACAACGATGCCGATGATGAGGAAATCGACGAAGAAGATGAGGAGGAGGAAGATGCGCCCGAGGTTAGTCCCTTTGTGCTGGATGCTAACAACAAGCGATCGAGCAATCTCACCGCCCTATTGGAGGCCGCGGCCAATGAGAAGCCGCCCGTACTACGTCATGCCACCCATGCCATCGATGAGACCAAGCAGGCGCTGACCAAAATGCGCTGCGCCAACAGTCCGCGTGATAAGAAGTGAGTTTAATCGATTGATTTTCCACATTGTCGTTGACTGATCCATTTATTTGCACCTTACAGCAGTGGCTTCTCCCGCTCCCTTGTCGCTGCCTGCACGGACAATGATGTTAATACGGTTAAACGCTTGCTATGCAAGGGCAATGTTAATTTAAATGATGCCGCCGCTTCCACCGATGACGGTGAATCGCTGCTGTCAATGGCCTGCTCCGCCGGCTACTATGAGCTGGCCCAGGTATGTAGCCTTCTTCCCTTCAGGTGGTGGTAGTTTCTAAGAAGATGCAAACCAAAAACCCTTTCCCCCAGTCTGAGGCCTTTCCCGATTCGATTGAGAATGCCTGCTGTCATAATTTAATAAACGCTGATGAGGTAATCGCTCCTCGCTTGTGTCTCCGACAAAAGATCACATTTCGTTAGAATGCTTTAAATAGAGTAAACAATTTGAAAAGTAGCCGCTGATTACCTCCCGACCTTCCGTTCGCCTTTCTCCCCCTCTCTCTCTCTCTGTGCAATTAACCACATAAATTCCCTATCGATTTAGGTTCTGCTGGCTATGTCTGCGGCCCAGGTGGAGGACAAGGGGCAAAAGGACTCAACACCTCTCATGGAAGCTGCTTCCGCTGGACATTTGGATATTGTCAAATTGCTGCTCAGTCACAATGCCGATGTGAATGCACACTGCGCCACCGGCAATACTCCGCTCATGTTTGCCTGCGCCGGTGGTCAAGTGGATGTAGTGAAAGTTCTGCTCAAGCATGGTGCCAATGTGGAAGAGCAGAATGAAAATGGACATACACCCCTGATGGAAGCTGCCTCGGCTGGGCATGTGGAAGTGGCCAAGGTGAGTACAGACAGAGGGTTAAATCATATTGCAGTAAACTGACTTGAGAATAATACACGAGGATTATGTAGTTTTTTCATTGAAAGTGCTAGTCTCAGTTGTATCCGACAGGAAATACCATTTAATCAGCACGTTAAACAGCAAGCGTTATATTGGTTAGTCATATGAATTACATCCATGGTTTATACATGCACAAGTTACCACGATTTAAAGAAGTGATATTCAATTTTTTAGCAGAGCTGTCTGAAAACAAGATTTTAAATATATATATTACCACGGATTGCCTTCTAAAGTTAGATGTAATCAAAGAAAAAATTCTTTTCTTAATTACCAGGTAATGCTATGTAGACAAAGTCAGCCAAATTTCAATAAGATCACTCCATGTATTGATGAAAACGCGATTAAAATTTATGGGGGGTGCCACAGAAACCTCTTCCAACCAAATTCCAACCGAATTCCAATTCTTAGGTGCCACAGAAATTTCTTTTTTGGTTTTTGGTTTCAAACCTCTAATGTTTTGTTAGGAGATTTTGCAAAGCTCTTTTCTCACTAGCGCCTTTTGTCGAAGTGGCGCCCACTACATGACAGCTAGCGGATTAAGGGATGGAAACTAATACCTCATGTTTGGCGCCAACAAATTATTAAATTTTGCATTATATTGGTGGAGAATGCGACTTAAAATTGAATTATTATTTAAAAATGCATCATAAAACATATAAAACAATAAAAAAATTTCAGTTAATCATTAAATTAACCCACATCTAAAATAAGGGAAATTTTTTGGTGAGATATTCAGTCCTGTTTTTAGAGATGGAACATCAATTGGAACATCTGGTGTTCCAACTACATTTTCTAATTAGAAAATGAAATCTGTAGAAGTTCTGTGGCACCAACGAATTTTTCGAGAGATTTACAAACCAACCGTCGGCAAAATCTCTAGAGATTTCTGTGGCACCCCCGTATAAGTAGTTTAGTATATCCCCTGAGTGGACCATTTTAAAAAATTTTTTTTCCTGGACTTTTATTACGATTTACTTGAAAGTTTGGAAAAGTATTAGACATTTAGCACTGTTTTTGTTTTTATAAAACCCGTGTTAGAAATTGTGGAAAGACCGCTAAGAAACTGATTTAGATCCCTTTTCGCCGCAGGGGAGACAAGGCATTAACTACTAGTGTTTTTTAACGAACTCTATTATACGCCTTCGCTTCGTGTTCACCACAAGCCCTATTAAAGCCTCTTCAGGCTAGCACTTCTTCATTGGGATTGTTTGAAACCTTTTGTGTATATAGTTTACTATTATTGCTTTCGTTTGTCTAATTTAAATTGTGCGCTGGCCTATACCGCAGTATGGTTATGGCAACGCCAGCACATCGTTCGTTTCGTTTAGCGTACAGACCGGTTGTTACTGATGTCTAATTGGTCCAGTTTGTTTTTTATATCTATTCTCGATTGACCGTCGCAGTAGATCTACAAATTCGCTGCAGGAATTGACAATGCGAGCAATGAAATGACATTATGTCATTATGGTTATCACACAGGACTTGAAAAGGATCATGACGATCATTATCTAATCTGCATTCTTGCAAAGAAAACGGACGAAAACTGCGAATTTCTCTGCCTGATACGTTACAGTTTGTAGTTGGAAAGACGAATCGTCATCACCCACAACAAGTTTATGCAGAAAAATAGAGGGAAGCTAACTTCGGCTCATCCAATGCCGTTGTACCAAAGTTTAGTTGTGACCGCCGCCCCCCTCTCTGCGGTCTTTTTAGAGTAGGCAAGTTCAGAAGACGTAGCCTTTCTATAAAGGAAGGCAATCAGCGACCAGCATTCCATGTTTAAGCCCATATGCGCAAAGAGAAGAAACTGCTTTTAAACCGGCTCCAGTATATCAGAGAGCGCCATAGACAGCTTAACATCATCCTCAAACATTAAGGCTTGAGTCGTCTTTACAATCTAAGGAAGATCATTGATAAACAAACTAAATAGTAAAGTTCCAAATTGACCGAATCGAAAGCTTTTAGTTAATAAAGATAATATCAATTTGAGGGACGACTTTAACGAACTTCAGAAGATTTGTCTTAGTAGATCGTCTTTTAATAAATACTGTGTTGACTAGGCAAGATTAGTGAGCGGCAGTGATAGTGTAGTTGTTAATGATCAATTTGTATACTGTGTACCAAAGGTACATAGAGTAAAAATGTAAAATTGTCTATACAGCTCCTCCAACGGGGCCAAGCCAAGCTTCTCTCTAAGTTTGTGCCATAGTATCTAACAGGGAGAAGAAATCAATTCCGACCCTATAAAGTATACAGATTCTTGGTCAGCATCTACAGCCAAGTCGATAGAGCCATGTCCGCTGTCAGGCTGCTGTCTGTCTGTATGGAACCACAGATCTCAGAGATGGTTAGAGATAGAGGTTTGATATGTGTGTTGTTTTCAATTTTGCCAACGCCCCTCCCGCTCTCGGAATTTTGAAAAAACGTCATATCTCTACAGTATCACAGTTTTGAAGACAGATGGTTCTTACCTTCTAGAGATAGTGATTAGCATTATTTATCAAAAATGATAAATATCGGATGAACAATACTCGAGTGATGACCAAAAGTCAGTTCCAATCAAAGGTCAGTTTTAAAATGCTTGCAGTAGTGGTACCATCTATTTGTCAGTTTTGAAATGGTCACTGTAGTCGAGCAATCTAGTGTTCAGTTTTTAAAATCAAGTAGTGGCGCCATCTACTACTCAAGTTATGATCAAAAGAAGCGCTTGTACTGTAGGTACAGAGTATATTACATTCGAGCTTGACCGAATTTCTTACTTGTTTTTTGAAGTTTCGAGATAAAAACAATTTCGGTCAAGTGACCACCACGACTGACTTGGCAGTAGCCCATTCGATCCACCCAATTATTGAGAACATTTTCAATTGTTTCGGCACGTATGTCCGCAATAGCAACTCGAATCTCGTTCTTCAACTCATCAATGGTTTCAGGATTGTTTGCATAACATTTGCCCTTGACCCCTCCCCAAAAATAATAGTCGAACGGTGTCAGATGACATCTCCTTATTTGCTGATTATTCGATTTTCTAAAATAGGGAGCAGAAGATCGATTGTGGCGTGCGCTGTGTGGCACGTAGCGCGCAGTCTTGTTGGAACCAAATATCGTCCAAGTCTTCCGCTTGAATTTCCTTGAAGAACCAATCACTTAACATTGCGCGGTAGCGCTCACCATTCACGGTCACGGTGGCTCTTTCTTCATTTTCTATGATGCCTCGAGACCAAAATCCGCCCGTGGTGGGTGCATTGGCTTCTCGACGACGATATGCGGTTTTTTGTGCCCCAGATGTCCCAGTCTAAAATGTGCTTCATCCGAAAAGATGATTTGTCTTCCGCCCAACTTGCGAACTAAAGACCAAAAAAATGTATTGGGTTTAAAAAACTTAACAAATAATTCTGAACGGCTTTAACCAAATATTAGTCGCTTTCCGAATGACATTTGACGTTTTTAAAGTCAAATTATGAATAGTTCAAATTCCAAACACTAGATGCACCACCCTGTATTATACCAACTTTGAGGTGATTATGATGCTGCTTAGCGAATATATGCCGCACATATTTCGGCTTAAGATGTGCTCGTAAATTCTTCAATTGCGTTTGCTGTTACGTCTTTATGGCGCTTAGATGAATATTGGTTGGTCACATTGGGCTCATTCAGCAAATAATCTCTTCACCTGCTGAATGTTCAAACTATCGATAGCGCTCACTTTCGATGTTTTAACAACACTAATAGACACAATGGCAAATCGTAAATCAGTAATCGCTAATCGGATTTATCTGCTGAATGTGCCTATGTGTGCCTGCCCTATGGCCGGGTAGAATCATGTGCCTTGATGAAGTCAATGGACAGCACTTCCAATAATACTGTATCAACCGGGTAGAACTGAAGTTCACAAAATCAACTAATGGTCCGACTGTCGTGTCCCAGCGGCGCACAGCTAAATGAGGCGAGCCCACAGCATGCATTACAACAGCCCACAAGTATAAAACACTAGCGCTACACTTTGTATACCGAGTTGTCATACGGAGTTTTTCAAGTCTTCGAAACTTCGTTTGTCGAAAATTCGAACTGCGTTCGTATGCTTGTTCGTTTTTTTTGGTTTTCTTTAGGCATTCACACACAAATACCCTCTAGTACGGCCGACCGACGCTATATCAACGTTCCGTCGACGATATTGTGACTGTCGTTGACGCACGCTTATTTCCCTCACAATGGGCTCGACTGACGTATTTTGCAAGGGGATGTCCGCTCAATACGTTAACGACTCTCCAGGCACGCTAGGTCGACGCAATGCCATGCAGAGAAGCTACGTAAACGACGCTCGTTTGCCTCAATTACATGCATGGTGCGACTTTATCGACACTCGTTCGACCCAATGCCATGCAGAGAAGCAAAATAAGCGACGCTCGTTCTACCCAATGCCATGCAAGGGGTGATATAAGCGACGCTCTTTCAACCCAAGAGAGATGCTTCTCTCTTGACGGCAATGTATAATAATTCATTCATCATTATAAATTTTTATTAATTTTATATTAAATCTATTCATATAAAACAAAGAACGGCTGGACGGATTTTGAGGATCTTCTCCTCTCAAGTAATATCCGGCAAATCTAAGTCCACGTCATCTTGCATTTCATGCGGACGCTCATCGTGCGAAGCCAATTCGAGCCCATGCACTTGCACCCCGGGGTGCTCCGCTTCGTTTCCAATGCACAATAACTGTTACAGACGCTTCCGCTTCGAGGATTGATATACCTTTTTTTCAAATCCTTTCCTATTCCTTGCACACGCTCTCTCATAGAAAAAAATTAGAGCGTACGCCTCTCTCTCTCTCCTACAATTTTGACAGGTTTTTCGATTTTCTTTATGCATTCACATATGTAGTTGATTTCTGACGTGTGGCGTGTGCGTGCATCTCCGCATCAGCGAAAAAAAAAACTAATTTTAAATATCTTTTAGTCGATTTGTTTTATTTTGTTGTATATTTGAATGGCTAATAAATTGTTGAAATATACCTTTAAAAAATAATTTAACTTAACATACCGCACATGGAGCTGTACTTCAATAGCATTACCACTCTATATACCTTTTAGTTCAAAGTACATTACGTCGTAAAGTACCTGCATTACAACAGCGCATACTATGTGTATCGTTTAGTGGGCGGCCCATCCACACCGTCCATTACATTTCTTAGATTGTTAGGTGCAGTTGTAATGGAGCTTCGAAAAGCGTTCGGCTATCGCCCACTTGTCGATTACAAAGTAATGGGGATTCGAAAGCTAGCAGTCCACAAAGCGGCCATGCTAATGTAAATGTATACTGGGTTGTAATCGATGCTGTGCGACACACAGCCTTCGAAGTGTTGTAAGAGGTGCTCGATTACGTAATGTGCATTTGCGCCGCTGGGGTGTGCAGTGTAAATGACTTAGCTCACAGTGGATCTCTACATAGTCTTATCTAGGGTCGTGATTGATTTTCATTTCAGAAAAACTAGACGAAACACTCAATTGTATCAATCCCCAGATGCTGTCTGGTTTCTATTGCGACAACCGTCTTTTGGGATGTACGGAGATTTTACTCTGGTAACTCATACGGTTGAAAACACACTTGCCAGGTTTTATTAAAAAAAAAAAATAGTTCTAGGAAAAGTAGTTCTGAGACGTAAATAAAAAATGCTTCATTGTCGAAGCTCGTATTATTTCCCTAGGAATTTATGGGACTGATTACAGAACTTTCTGTAAAATTCGTCCCATTGCACTTCCATTGCTATGCAGCAAGGGTAGTGCAGTTAATAGTGTCTTTCTTTGGAGGTGTGGTTCGGCAATCAGTCGTCAACCAAATATCTACCTTAAAGCTTCTCTCCTTTATATGTAGACTTCAAATTCGATCACCCGTAAATTCCGTAACTAACATACATCGCTTGTGTATTATTCTCAAGGTTTGCAGTCTTTTTTAAAAGTAAATCAATTATAAATGATTAGAATCCGAGATTTGAGAGGGACACACTCCAGTAAGACATGAATCGAGTTATTGATTTGTCTTCCGAGTCTAAAGATGTGATCTCTGTGATTTAGTTTGATCTTATCTGATATAGCCATTGCATATCTACACAATCTATGCATACAAATGATTTCTCTTCACTTATCAATGGACTCAATTTCTTGCAGGTGCTCCTGGAGCATGGAGCCGGCATCAATACCCACTCGAATGAGTTTAAAGAGAGCGCTCTCACCTTGGCATGTTACAAGGGTCATCTGGACATGGTGCGTTTCCTGTTGCAAGCTGGTGCCGATCAGGAGCATAAAACGGACGAAATGCACACGGCACTGATGGAGGCATCCATGGATGGGCATGTAGAGGTGGCGCGCTTACTTCTAGACTCGGGGGCACAGGTGAACATGCCGACAGATTCGTTTGAGTCACCTTTAACACTGGCCGCCTGTGGTGGCCACGTGGAGTTGGCCACGCTGCTGATTGAGCGTGGTGCCAATATTGAGGAGGTCAACGATGAGGGCTACACACCATTAATGGAGGCCGCCCGTGAGGGGCACGAGGAGATGGTCGCCCTGCTGCTGAGCAAGGGAGCCAACATTAATGCCACCACCGAGGAGACCCAGGAAACTGCCCTAACTCTAGCCTGCTGTGGGGGCTTCAGCGAAGTGGCCGCTTTTCTTATCAAGGAGGGAGCGAACTTGGAGTTGGGTGCCTCCACCCCACTCATGGAGGCCTCTCAAGAAGGCCACACCGATTTGGTGCGCTTCCTGCTGCAGAACAAGGCCAATGTGCATGCGGAGACGCAGACCGGGGACACGGCGTTGACTCATGCCTGCGAGAATGGCCATACGGATGCAGCCGGAGTGCTGCTCTCGTACGGAGCTGAGCTGGAGCATGAGTCGGAGGGCGGACGCACATCCCCTGATGAAGGCCTGTCGGGCTGGGCACCTCTGCACTGTGAAGTTCCTTATTCAAAAGGGCGCCAATGTCAACAAACAGACCACCAGCAATGACCACACCCCCCTCTCGCTTGCCTGTGCCGGAGGTCATCAGTCTGTAGTGGAGTTGCTGCTTAAGAACAGCGCCGATCCTTTCCACAAATTGAAGGACAACAGCACCATGCTGATTGAGGCCTCCAAGGGCGGTCACACACGGGTTGTGGAGCTGCTCTTTCGCTATCCGAACATCTCCCCCACTGAGCTGGCAGCCGCAGCGAATGCTGGACAGGCTCAAGCCGCTGCTGCTGCCGCTGCAGCCGCCGCCGCAGCAGCTGCAGGCTCCAATCAAATGCGTCTTATTAACACCCAGCAGCAAAAGATCCTGCAGCAGCAGCTCCAGCATCAGTTACAGCAGCTCAATGCCCCGCCTGGTCTGCACGAGTTGTCAGAGGCGGCTCGGGCCTCCAATCAGCAATTGTTCCATCAGCAACAATTTAGTGCCACTGGCAATAGCTCCTCCAACATAGTGACCCTGGGAACGGGGGATTTTATGGAGACTGGAGAACTTCAGTTGACCGCAGCGGGAGCTGGAGCCAGTACCACGGGTAGTGAAGCTGGTACCGAGGAGTACACAGTCTCGGGCGTTGGCGGTATCGACCTCACCACTTTGGGTGCCCAGCAACAGGAAGGCCTTATTGCCAAGTCACGGCTTTTCCACCTCCAACCTGGATTCGAGCAGCAGCAACAGCCAACGGCTGGACAACATCAGTTGGTTCCCTGCAAGCATTTCGACGTGGACATGGAGCACATCAATTCTTTGCAACCGCCGCAAAAGGCTCCACCTGCTCCACCCGTGCTGTTTCACACCGTTTGCCAGCAGCCCGTTATGCAGCAACAACAGCAACCACTGCAACAACTTCAAACCCAGTCCAAGCTCAAAGAGCTGCTTCCGCGCAAGAACCGCCCCCTCAACAGTGGTGGCGCCGGAGGTGAAGAGGAGACCATTGAATTCTTTCCCTTAGATCAGCATTCGGAGCAGGTGCGTTCTCAACCCTTGGGTGAAGACGGCAAAGCCCCTCAGTTTGCTGGAGAGGATCCTCGCCTGGTGCGAAGACGTGGCTTTATGCAGGAATTGAAAAAGGGCAAAGTGCCACCGGATAGCGTCACCGACTTCAATGAGCAGCTAGCCCTGAAAGGTATGTCAAAAGGCTAAAAAAAAATCCAGAGAACAAATTTCGATAAAGTCAATTTTCTTTTCGTTAAATCTGCTTTTTATATGCAACTAGGACCCGACAGTAATCAGTCTGCATCGCCAGGACTGGACACCAGCTCGCAAATCCCAGCGGTAAGTTACGATTGAATGCTTCAAGTAAGCTCCTTCATGATGTGTATGTTATTTTATTCTCATTCTCCAGCGAACCTCTGGCGGCGCCATAACGCACTCCTCGGAGGTTCTTCAGAGCACCGCCATCAGCGATAGACCGAAGGTGAAGGCCACTAATAAAAACAATCGCAAGCAAGCAGCCGCAGCGGCAGCAGCAGCGGCAGCAGCAGCCCAGCATGCTCAGCAAGTTTTGCCAAATCTGCCACAAAATCAAATGGTGTCCATCTACAACAATTTGGTGAGTCAAGATTTTTGTTTTTTGCCCAGAGAGCATATGACTTTGTGGTGTCTCTATTTATTGCCAAATTTTTTGTAATTATCAAAATGTTAAACTCTGTATCAAAGGTAAACAGAGTATATTAAGTTTAAATCAATGGTATAAAACAGACAGAAGGAATCTTCTGCTACCCTATAAAGTATTATATAAATATTCTTGATCAGAATCAAAGGCCGAGTCGATATAGCCATGTCCGTCTGTATGAAAAAACAGATCTCAGAAATGGAAAGAGATAGAGGTTGGGCATGTATGGGACAAATGCTTTTCATACCTGCAGGCAGATCAAGTTTATTTTCAATTTTTGCCGCGCCCACTCCCGCCCTCGCATTTTTGAAAAATAGCCATACCTTCCAAAGTTTTGTAGATTATATGGGTTAGCACTCCTAGACAGTCATTAAACTATAGTCAAGTTATAAGCAAAAGAAAGTTCGCAGTGATATTCTACTGCGGCAGCGAAATACACTGAGTACACACTTCAGCATATACAGAGTATACTTAAGTCGGGCTTGACCGGCAATTTTACCTGTTTAATAATAGAAGAATAAACTGTTTAAGGCAATCCTGAAATTGTACTTTATTTTCGTCGTTGATTTTTAAAGTATTCCAATTTATTTAGTGGCTTGCCAACTATTATTTTATTAAGACAAAAAGTAGTGAAATCTCTGATGGTGGAATAAATGCGATTTCAATTCTTCAACTGCTGCAAGACTGTTGGCAGCAGCATCTCCAAATCTGCTACAGAAAACCGGGCGACACTTTGACAGGAAATAATTCATTTTCTGTACGTCTGTTTTGCACGATTCGGAACATGTGATTATATTACATCACTTTTCGTTTTTAAATGTAATTAGCGAAAAGAAAACATTGTCATCTTGCTGTCACTCATAAACTTTGGAGCAACGCTATAGCCTTACCTTGTTTTTTCAGTGTACGCATAGAAACAGTAGAGCTAGAAAACTTTGCGATTACCGTTTGAAAGAGCGTTAAAAATGAGAGAAAATAAATGACAAACATCAACACTCTCAGTGCAAAATTTAACCGACATGCTTCATTTTCGTTAATGTGCGTGAAAACTTGTCTCTTGTGTCACTATAAACTCTGGAGCAACCTATAGCCGCACCTTGTTTTTTCAGTGTACGCATAGAAACAGTAGAGCTAGAAAACTTATTACGTTTGGGAAAGAGCGTTCAAAATGAGAGAAAATAAGTGACAAACATCAACCACTCTCAGTGAAAAATTTAGCGTTATGTTTCATTTTCGTTTTGTGAGTGGTGCACTTTTATAGCCGCATTTCACTAAATTAAATAAACTATAGAAAAATGTTAACTAATTAATATGTTTTTTAGTCACTTTAATAATGAATGTAACCTCCTTTAACACTAATTAACTCATGGATCCTATTCGGCATACTGTTTAAACGAGGTTTTTCAAATTACAAAGGGGGGGGCTCATGCATTAATTATTGCCAATTTGAGGTCCTTAGTACTATTGTACTTAAGGCTTTGAGCAAAAATCCTTCGGACCAGCAACGCTCCATGGTTTTCTATCGGATTCATGTGCGGGGAGCACGCGGGCCACTCCAAAAACCGAACATTATTGCATTCAAGCCGTGCATTTATGCGTTGTCCTTTTGGAAAATGAGCTTTAGACGCTTTCGACCGCGAAGAAAAGGCAATAAATTCATTTGAAAAATGTCCTCGTACTGTCTTGAGTTGATATAAGTGCTTGGAAATGCCAGCTCCAAGCATCCAGACTCGCAGAACGCAGCCCAAACCGTCAATGATCCTTCTACCAAAATTTCTCTTAGAAAAGTATAGGGGTTCCTTCCTCAAATCCCTCTAATAGTGCGAAAACCTATCAGGACCGTCCAAATTAAACTTTTTCTCATCCAAGAAAATGATCTAGAAAGATAAATTAATATTTGCATTGCTTTATAAAAAGTGCTTACTTTTGTCCAGTCAGTTCCCATGTTATCTCTGGCGAATTTCACCCGGGCTTCCTTATGGCGGTCCAGTAACCTTGGTGCCACCTTCAATTTTTGTCGCACTATGTTTTCAGACTTCTTAAAAGCCCGTGCAATGGTCCACCGAGACACTTTTAGGCCACATTCAGCCTCTAATTCATTGGAGTTCTTTAATGAATTACTTGCAGCACTCAATAATCGGCGCTGGTCACGCTGATTTATCTTCGGCTTACGTCCTCCGTGTTTTTTTTTCATATTCATTTCGGTTTTTACAAATATTTCGCACAACTTCGTCGGATCGTCCAATTTTTCAGACAATTTCACGAAATGAGCAATTCTCACTTTTGAGCGCCCAAAATTTGGCCTTTCTCGACATCTGACAGCACTGGCCAACTTGGACAACAAATAGTTACTCAACGAAGTGTACTCAAATAAAATCGCCGCCAGAAAACACAGAATAAGAAATTAGATTGTGCGGCTATAGTAGTGCACCACTCACAAAACGAAAATGAAACATAACGGTTAATTTTTGCACTGAGAGTGTTGATGTTTGTCACTTATTTTCTCTCATTTTGAACGCTCTTTCAAACGGTAATCGCAAAGTTTTTCTACCTCTACTCTTTCTATGCGTACACTGAAAAATCAAGGTGCGGCTATAGTATTGCACCAGAGTTTAGCCGCACAATTTAATATCTTATTTTGTGATTACTGCGTACCAAGGAGCGAAATTCTGGCGCTCAAAAGTGAGAATTACTCATTTCGTCAAATTGTCTGGAAATTTGGTTGCACCGACAAAGTAATTGAAAATTAAACCTGACCAGAGAGTAAGTAAATTGCTAACACACCAACATCTCTTGGCGGGGCTTAAATTTTTCGCACAAGAAAAGGGGACCTTCACAGCTGGCGCCAAAATAAAATATGTGTAAAAGCTATTTCTTCTAAAGTAAGAAAAACTTTTTATTAGATGTTTAGCAGGATCGAACCCCCGGCCTCCCCCCCCCCAGTCAAATTTAAGTAAAAAGTGGTCTTAAAGTGTCTCGCATGGGTCGACAAAACTGGAGGTGGCACCAAGGTTACTCTTCTTCTTTAGTAACCATCACAACCATTTGACGGTCTCAGCCCTTCAGTCTCTTCTGCTTCGTGCGGGCTGGCACCAGTTGGTCACACCGAGCTTGGCAATGTCTTCCCGCACCTGTTCGTCTCATCTTAGTGGTGATCTCCCCCTCTTGCCGCCTCCATAGTCAGCCGCCTTCGATTTATACTCCTTTTTTATCCGGGTGACATGTCCTAACCAGTGCAGCCGCTTGAACCGACTGGTGTCCCCATAGAGCTCATACAGTTCGGTATTCTTTCGAATGCGGAAATCATCGCCTTTGTCCATGCTTAAGCGCCGTATTACAGGACTGGGATGACAAGCTTCGAGTGAGATTTCTGCTCTTGAGCTCCCCACCCGTAGTAGCATTGTTGTGCGAAAGTGATTCTTCGTCGGGTTTCCAGGCTGATGTTGTTGTCGCTGGTTATTATCAAAACCTCTACAACTTTAAAGTTGTACTCTCCCATTGTCCAGGATGCTTGCTATAAAAATTTGGAATTGGAATCTAGTTTTCCTCCCATTAATTTTAATCTAGATTTTCGGATATAACAGGCTATAACTTTGCCTGCGGTCCTGAGAACTATAACTATATGATGAGGTGGCGCCAAGAAATGCCCGACAAACAGAATTGCTTGAAGCAAACGGTTTGACAAAATTGCTATAAATCAAGTAAAATTAGACATTGAAGGCCAATTTTGACACCATTACCAATACTATATAACAGGTTTTTTATTAGAGATTTTCGTAAATAGCTCTAAACTGTTTCTAGAAAATCACATTTCAAACTATTTCGTATTCTGTCATTACAAACCGAGTTTCAAGCCAATCGGATGAAAAATAGTTTTTTTCATGCAGAAATTTTCCGGGAAATTCCCGACCGTTGGGTCAAATTTTCCAACATCGGAAAATCTCACTTCAAACTATTTCATATTCTATCCTTACAAACCGAGTTTGAAGCCAATCGGATGAAAAATAATTTTTTGCATGCAGAATTTTCCGGCCATTTTCCTCGTGGGCGGATTTTCCAAAATCGGGAAAACACGTGTCGAATTATTTCGCGTACTATGCTTACAAACCAAATTTCAAGTCAATCGGATGAAAAATAACATTTTTCCCATACAAACTTTTCCGACTTTTCCGGGTGGAATTTTCCAAAACCCCGTCTTAGTACGCACTTTCACCACTAACAGAAACTACTGTCCAAATTTCAGCTTTCTATCTCTGACCGTTTAGGCTGTGCGATGATTGCCAATCAGTCAGTCAGTGAATCAGTCAGTCAGTCAGTCAGGACACTCTCTTTTATATTTATAGAGATAGTATTTTAACCATGGCTGGCTCAAGGTATACTAAACAAGGCAGCCGCACTCTCTCTCTCTCTCACAACTCCTTATATTTGTGTCAAAGAGAGCGAAAGTGAGAGAGTGATGAAGTTCTGTACTCGCTTGGTGTCAAATCACAAAAAATTCGTCTGCGGAGATGCGACGCTTACAACGTTTGCTTAAACAGGCCATCCACACACAAATTGGTTCGACGAACAAATTCGTCGAACAAAAATTCGTTTGCCCATTAACCAGGCGAACATTTCTCACGAACATAATTTTCTTAAAAATCACAACGAGTTAACATGAAAATAAGACAGCGGAAACTAACACAATCATGGCCTAGATGGCGATACAAATTAGCTTAAAGCATTATTTGATCATTTTGGGGGCATTCAATAAATTCAAGCAACAATTTATTGCTGAATTGGGCAAGTGTTCACTCTACAGATATTTTTGACAAATGATGTTCGTGTAATTGTTCGCATCCATTGACGAACATGTTCGCACGAACACTCGCAAGATAGAAACATTTCTATTCTCTGCGAACAAAACGTTGAACAAAAATAAACTGTCACAAACACCTCCACTAACGTCAAACATTTTGACGAGCTGAACAAATTCGACGAACAAATTCGTGTGTGGATGGGCTGCTTTACCAATTCAAAATTTAACAAGTTGTCAAGAGAGCGAGTGCGCCTACTTTGGTTAGTATACCTTGGGCTGGCTGACTACTCTGATTTCTATTTATGTCACAGTTTTGTTTCTCTTGTGTCAAATTTCCATATTTTCATAAATTTCAAATTATCATTGGTTTCATGGAGTTTGGTAGCTTATGGAGATTATTCCTACTTTTCCTATGTAGCTCCAACGAAACGAATGAGTACCATGAATAACTTTTTCACTTAAATTTTCTTTTTTAGCAAATGCAGCAGACGCATCTTCAATTGCAACAGCATCTCCAGCAACAGCACCTGCAGCTGATTCATCAGCGTGTCGCCATGGACAACACTGTACCCGTATCATCTGCCTCCTCCGCAGCCGCCGTTGCCGCATCCAACGTAGCCTACTCCAATTCACCAGCTTCGCCGCTAGCTTCACCCACTGGAGGCAATAACAATTTTGCTGAACAGCAGCCGCCGATGGACGATTTCCGGGGCCTGTTGGAGACCGCGGTCAATGAGTCGAGAGGCCGCATTGAACTGGCTATGAATGCTCCTCAGCTGAACTTCTTCAAGGATGGCTGGCATTACCTGGGCGTGCACAATTTTTTTGGTGATCAGCCCAAATCGCCCACAGAGACGCCGCCAGAGATGGAAGAGACCACCATGTCGCCCACAGCCGAGCGGGTAGAACCGCGCGCGGAGATGAAGAATCTGGCCACCTTATGCTCGGCAGCAGCCGTGGCCGCTGCTGTGGCCGCAGCCACCAAGGAGCAGGACGAGATAAGCACAGATCTCGAAAGCGATGGCGATGATGAGGCCGAAGGTGGTGGCGATGACGGCGACGAGAACACTTTGCCGCCAGAGCCCATTGACTTGGCCACTGCCCTGCGTGATGATGGTATCATAGTTGAGGTGGACGAAGAGGAGGATGACGAGGACGAAGACGACGAAGAAGAGCAGGAGGATACCACCAATAGTGGAGAAATTGAAAAAATCAATTACGATGATGATGATGTGGATGCCGAGGGCGATGGCGACGGTGATGTTGACTACATTGATGAGGACGAGGGTGGCGCCGAGGAGGACGATGACGAAGATGACGATGAGTTCTTCTTGAATGACAACGTCGCCGTGGCCGATCCAAGTGCTCCAGTTGACCCAAGTAACGTCGCCGGCAGTAATAACAATAATAACAACTCCAAGAGCCTCGGCTCGATGCCTTTGAAACAGCGCAAAATGTCCACCAGATTGGAAAATCTAATTCTAACCAAACCAGAGATATTTTCCCAAACTCTATGCGACTTTCGTCAGGACTTGAGCAACTCGGAGCTGGTGCATGTCCTTCCGCAGATTAGCAACCTAAAGGCAGCAGCCGCCAACAATGCAGCCCTGAACAGTGTGCTTCAGCAGCAGCTAGCGGCAGCCACGGCTGCAGCAGCCCATGCCAAGGCAGTTCACCAGAAGCAGCAACAGTCAGAGGGTGAACACCCATGCGGTAAGTTGTAATTGTGGTTTGATGGATATGTTGTATATAATCTGTTGTCCTTGACCAGGTGAAGAGGTCAGCGGAGCTGGCGAACTCTATCCCGGACTGGAGCACTTTGCCAACGAGGGCGGTGACGGAGCCCAGTATGACATCACTGGTGAAATGGAGGACATATTCCAGGTACTTCCTCTTACCAACGAACCAACTCTGCAGGTTAGTCCCGAGGAGAGTTTGGTTTGCTGGGAATGTCGTAGATCAGCGCCTCGAACACAAGTTAATTTCCAAATCTATCACTCACAGGAGCTAGCCAGCAACTTGAACTACCCGGAGCTGGCAGAGTTCAGTTTGAACCAGATGTGCAAGGGACGATTTGCAGGCAATTGGGCCCAGTCAACAGCCAAGTGGACTGGTCAGGAGCAACTAGTGGGCGTAGTCCGTTCACCCGGTCTAATAAATCCGGGGGAAGCTGGCTCTGATGCCCAGCGACAGGCGAATCTCGCGCTCTTGGACTATCCCATGCAACAGAATATGCCTCTTGATCAGCGCCTGCTGGAGACAGCGGAGGAAATGAACTTGCAGGTAAGTCGGTTGGATATCGATGTTTGGAATGGTTTGATTATGCAGATTTATTATCAGCAAACTGCCCCCCTATCCCTGCTGCCCTTCTCACCGGATGGTCAGCCGCAGCAGGAGCTTCATCCGGCCCTGCCCAATGCCGCTGCCGAGTTTCAGCATCAACAACAGCAACAGCTAGCCTTGGAAAGCGATCCAGAACTGAAACAGCAGCTGCAGCAATACTCGAACGCTCGCATCATCAAGGCCGTGGCTGCCCAGCACCAACATCAGCAGCAACCGGCCACCAACTTTGTCTACAATGTGGAGAGCGGTGACAAGAATGCTTCACCGGTGCAGCTGCTGTTCCAGCTGCCTCCTGCCATGACACAACAGCAACAACCTGGCGGTGACCAAGCTGCCGAGCAACAGCTTCTAGCCGAGCAACCCCATCTTTTCCAGCATCGAACCACCAGCGGACAGCGCCCTCCAACCCAAATCGAATTGGAACAAGTGGCCCAGGAGTTGCTGCTGCAGCAGAGGCAGGCCCCGCCTGGTCCGGTTGTGGGTGTGCAAACATTGCCCCTAAAGCAGAAGCACTTTAATCTTCAAGAGCAACTGCTGCTGCATCCGCCACCGCACATGCCGGCGCCCACTTGTGTCCAGCATCAGGTAGGTGGAACATAAAGTGGACTTGGAAAGTGAATCAACATTCTCGTTCAACAGGTGGCCACGCAGACGCATCCGGCTTCGGTTGTGGTACCCCAGCCAGCTGTTGGGCAATACACTCAGTTTGCCCTACAGCCACCCCAGCAGCAGCAACAACAACAGCCCGGTCAGCAGCCAGCAGGACAAGTCCAGAATGAGCTGTCCATTTGGCCTATGGCCACGCCCACCCCCACGCCCAGCACAGGAGTTGGTAGTGCCACCAAGTCTATGCCGGGTGGCATAGCCAAGAAAGCCATAGACAAGCAGTCACGCAAGGATCGACGCTGTTCTGGCTTCCGACAGACTCCCGCAGGCAGTCAAGGTAAGTAAAATCCCCCTTAGAGACTAAGGCCAGAAAAAAATAATAACCAAATGAATCTCGACTCCTTCACAGTTAACACCAACCAGCATCAACAGCCCGCCGCAACGGCAGCCCAACAACAGGCTCAACTCCAAAATCAACTGGCCGTGGCCGCCGCAGCAGCTGCCAGCGTGGACAAGACCATTGAGATAGACTCGGAGACCGAATCGAATCATGACACCGCCTTGACACTCGCCTGCGCTGGCGGTCATGAGGAACTGGTCGAGTTGCTCATTAATCGTGGAGCCAATATCGAGCATCGGGATAAAAAGGGATTCACTCCACTCATCCTGGCTGCCACAGCGGGCCACGAAAAAGTCGTGGACATTCTACTCAAGCACAATGCCGAACTGGAGGCCCAATCTGAACGTACCAAGGACACACCGCTGTCGCTGGCCTGCTCGGGCGGCCGCTACGAGGTGGTGGAGCTGCTGCTCAGCGTTGGTGCCAACAAAGAGCACCGCAACGTCTCTGACTATACCCCCCTGAGTCTGGCCGCCAGCGGCGGCTATGTGAATATCATTAAGCTGCTGCTGAGCCACGGAGCAGAGATCAATTCCCGCACCGGAAGCAAGCTGGGAATCTCTCCACTGATGTTGGCCGCCATGAATGGTCACACGGCAGCGGTGAAGTTGCTGCTCGACCAGGGCTCAGATATAAATGCTCAAATTGAGACAAATCGTAATACGGCCTTGACCCTGGCCTGTTTCCAGGGCCGGCACGAAGTGGTCAGTCTGCTGCTGGACAGAAGAGCGAATGTGGAGCATCGGGCCAAGACCGGTTTGACCCCACTGATGGAGGCTGCCTCGGGCGGTTACATTGAGGTGGGTCGCGTGCTTCTGGACAAAGGAGCCGATGTCAATGCGGCACCTGTTCCCACATCGAGGGACACAGCTCTGACCATAGCCGCCGATAAGGGACACCAGAAGTTTGTGGAACTTCTACTCTCCTGTGGGGCAAGCGTGGAGGTAAAGAACAAGAAGGGGAACTCGCCCCTATGGCTGGCAGCGCATGGTGGTCATTTGAGTGTGGTGGAATTGCTGTACGATCACAATGCCGACATTGACTCGCAGGACAATCGCAGGGTGTCTTGCCTGATGGCCGCTTTTCGCAAGGGACACACCAAGATTGTCAAATGGATGGTTCAGTATGTCTCCCAGTTCCCGTCGGATCAGGAAATGATTCGTTTTATTGGCACCATTAGCGATAAGGAGCTGATTGAGAAGTGCTACGATTGTATGAAGATACTGCGTAGCGCCAAGGAGGCTCAGGCGGTCAAAGCCAATAAAAATGCCTCCATTCTGCTGGAGGAACTGGATCTAGAGCGTACACGTGAGGAGAGTCGCAAGGCGGCCGCCGCCAGGCGCCGTGAGCGTAAGAAGAAAAAGAAGATGGAGAAGAAAGAGGAGAAGCGGCGCCAGCAGCAGGGCGGACACGGTGGAGCCGGTGGTGATGATCAGCAGGGTGACGACGACGATGCCAGTGACAAAGATGATGATTCAGACAAGGAAGATGAAGATGACGAGGCGGCGCCGCCGGTACGGGAGGAAGGAGACTCGGGCATTGATCAGGGTTCTTGCTCCAGTGGTGATACCAAGGCAGCTAGGGCCGGCGCAGCAGCTCCGGCCGAGGGCGGGCCCTCTAGTAATATCAACCAATCCAAGAAAAGCAAGAAGCAGCAGAAGAATAAAGCCACAGTGGCGACAGAACCATCACCTTTAACTGCTGCTCCAGCTCCTACAGTCACGCCCACACCGCCCTCAAGCGTGCCCGTGTACAAGGGCAATGTGATGATTAAAAAGCAACCAGCCATTGAAGGAATCAAGCTGCCCAGCAATCAGCAAGCTCCAGCGAAACGTTCAGTGGACACCAAGAAGGAGGAAGCGCCAGCAAAGAAAAAGGAAAGCACCACCACCACCACCACCAGCAGCAACAACAACAACAAACGGGAAAAAGAGAATCTGGCTCCCAAGGAGTCAGCTCAACCTGCCAAGCAGCAACCACCAACGGCAGTCAGCAATCCCAGCAAGCTGAACAACAGTGATTCTGTTACCAACATCGCCAGCACACGCAAAGCTATTGAGGTCCCCTCCAAAACGGTTGTGACCACCGCCGCCGCCTCTGCCCCACCACCGGCTAGTCTGAGTCATGCCAAGCGCAGTGAGGTCGATGGTTGGAAGGAAGTTGTCCGTAAGAGCAGCACCCAACAGACCACAGCGTTGGCCACCACACCTGCTCCCGTAACATCCACTGGCTCGGCCACCAGCCTACAGCATCATCATCACCATCATCATCATTTGGCCAATAGTTCAAGCAACAGTTCCAGCTCCTTGTCTACCACCTTGGCGGCACCGGTGCCCGAAATGACCTGCAAAAAGGTGCAAGTGCCGGTGAATGCAATTTCGCGAGTCATTGGACGCGCCGGCAGTAATATCAATGCCATTAGAGCAACTACAGGAGCACACATTGAGGTCGAGAAGCAGGGAAAGAATCAATCGGAACGTTGCATCACCATTAAGGGTTTGACCGATGCCACGAAACAGGCGCACATGCTCATCTTGGCCCTTATCAAGGACCCCGATGTAGATATTTTACAAATGTTACCCCGCATCAACAGCAGCATCAAGGCAGGAGCAGCAGCAGCAGGAGCAAGTCCACCCATGACCGTGGGAACCTGGGATAATCGTACGGCTGCCGGTGTAGCCGCTCCCGCGAGCAACAATTTCTCCTCAGCTGCATCAACCACATCCACATCGTCGAGTTCATCGGCCAGTTCCACACCAGCAGCAGCCGCTTACAGCAATGCGCACAAACAGCTTCAGCAGCCACCAAAGCCACAAAGTGGACGTAGCGGTGCGGTTGCAGCCTCAGCCTCTTCTGTGGCCAAGGCGAATGGCGGCGGAGGCAAGATGGTTTCTACTGTGTCCGCTGGAGGTTCTGTTAGTGGCTCCTCCCGTGGTCAGAGCAGCAGAGGTTTTCTGGGTCAACAGCAGGCGGGTCGTGTCCCTTCCAATGGCATAGCTAAATCCAAGCAGGAATTGTCTGCCAAATCGTTGCCAGCCGTACAGAAGAGCTTGGCAACCGGCAAATCCACCACAGCAACAGTGCAAAACTTTGCAAAGGCAGCCGCTGTAGCCCAGTCTTCGCCCAAAAAGATGGAAGCCGGAGCAGTGCCAGCACCTAGTGTCATCATATCTTCAGCAGGTGGCCGAAGCAGTGGTGTGGTAGCTCCCTTTGGACGTGGCAAGCCTGTGGGTGTGGCTGGGGCCGGAGCTGCTACATCCCAGCTGGGAAACAATAACAACGCATTGGCTGGACCAATTGGCACCTTTAATGTGGCAGACGTGGCCGCTGTTAATGCCGCTGCAGCCGCAGCAGCAGCAGCAACCAACAATAACAACAACAACAATGTGAAACCCATTGCCCCACCCAACAAAAGGGTCAGCTCACCCTCCCAGGCAGCGCCTCAACAGTTGCAGCAGCAGCATCAAGCACAACAGCAGCAACAGCCCCAGCAGCAGCAGCAACAACAGGCCACATCTCAACAGCAGAACCTGGTTATCAACACAAATATTCTTAACGATCTGATGGCCGCCAGCGGAGCAAGTACTGGCGGCGATAGCTTCAGTACCCAGTTAGCGGCCAAGCTGTCTAGTGCCTATTCCCTGTTTAGTGATTATCAACAATCGCAGTGGGGTAAGCTGGTTGACCAAAACTCTGGAGGAGCGGGAGTTGGTGGAGCTAATGTGGGAGGGGTAGGTGTTGGGGTAGTCGGCGACGTTTTGCCCCAGGCCGATGCCTCTAAGGCTCCGGGTTACAATCGTAACATTTTGAGCTCACCCGTTGGCAGCTCTAAGGCTTCATCTAATCACTCCACCTCGCCGCCTGTGGGCAATGTAGTCCAACAGCAATCCGGACAGAGCAACTCTAACCAACAGCAGAGCGTTCAACAAGCCCTAAATATTATAACAAGTGGAGCGGGACCCTCCACAGCAGCAGCAGCAGCTGCAGCAGCCAGATCTCCAATGGTATCCGGCGAAAGTAACCCTAATAATGGACCCCCTATGAATGGCACACAGGGATTGGGTGTGGAAGCCACTCCAGCTCATTCCCCGGGAGTGATTAAGCCACCTTCAGCCCCCGCTCCCATTCAGAGACCTATTCAAATGCCAATATCTGCACCAGATGCTCCTCCGTCCGCGGGCGGACTTAATTTCGGGGCCATTGGCTCGAATACCGGCGGAGGCAATGCATCATCAGCAGCAGCGGCCTCAGCAGCAGCTGCGGCTGCAGCCGCCATGATTGATCGCCAGCAACAAAATCTACAGAGAATGCTCTATGATAAGGTGGGCGCCACGCAGCAGCAGCAGCAGCAGCCACAGCTCAACTATCCCATGGACCCCTCTTCTCCCTACATTGTGGACGGAAACAATATGCTGCGTCTAAATCCGCGTGCTTCTGTCTTCTCGCAGGGCAACAAGCAACAGCCCAGTGGAGGTGGTGGCAATCAGCCCCCTCAGCCAGTTGGTGGCCAGGCCAATATGTTTGGCAATCAGGGCAGGCAACCGCCTGGTGCAGCACGCCAGTCCGGTGGACCTGCGAATCAACGCTGGTATGGCGGCGCATTGGAGTATCCTTCGTACACAGGACGCGACATGCTGCATCTAGAGAACGGAGCCATGGCGGGATTGGGCTCGCCCTCTGCCATGTCACCCAATCACGATGACATACGCAAGATGCCGCGGCCCATTGGAACCGAGCGTGCTGCCTCTTGGAAGTACAACAACTTTAATGTGGCCTCTTCGACTCTGAGCATGGACGATGCTCTGGCTAGTGTAATGCCACCCTGGGCGCATGAGCCCAAGGGGCAACCGCCTGGTCTGCAACAGCAGCCGCCGCCGCCTCCGCAGTCGCAGCAACCGCCCAATTGGCTCAAGCAACAGCAGTACAGGCCCTATAACAATGGACCCTATGCGCAGCAGCAGCACGAACCGATGAACGTAAGTAGGGAGGGGAAGGGAGAGAGCGATGTGTGGGACCTTGGCACTAATTTTTGTACCTTTTTCAGATGCCCATGGACTACCACAATATGCAGGGGCCACCAAATATGGCCCAGCAACAACAGCAGCAGCAGCAGCATGTTAATCTAATGCCGCCCACATATGGATTCCAGCATTTCGTGGGCGCTCCAGGAGCCGCTGATATCTCAGCGCACATGCCCGATAAAGTGGAGATGTGGGATCATCATGACAAACATGTAAGTGAGCACACTTGGGTGAACTGTTGACAACTGATTGAAAGACATTTCTCCACAGCTACCATGGGCCAACTACACTACAAATTGGTCGAATTGATGCTCCACACATGAGCATCGTCCGAGGGAGTTCGATGTCTGGAGTTCTATTCCCTCGCAACTGGACGTAACCATCAGCAACAGCAACTCACAGATTTGAATACGTATATGGATTGAATTTCTATGTTTTCTATTCGGATTCTCAAACAAACAACCAACCAACAGCAGACACAGCAACCATCATCAACCAAACTAACTCAAATCAAAACACACACTTGCCTTTGTTCATTAGTTTCTCGATTTTAATTGTGCTTTACATTTGGGCCACTATTTAAATTCGCAGGTGATTTGAAATTGGGATAGAAGGGATCCACAAAAAGGATGAGCAAACGAAACTGGGCGACCGCGCGCTTTCATTGGCGCAATATATATTATTTATTTTAAATTTAATTTTGATATTTCTTGAAGAAAGAGAGAGCATGAAGTTCATAGAGTGGTAGCCTTTTGTTTCGTCCGGTGAACAGCAAAGAGCAATGGAAAAGTTTAAATCCATATTTAATTTTAAGCTAGAAATTGGTCTTATGAATGAAACATTAAAGTGAAACATTTTAGCGCCAGCTAAAACCCCGCACCTACACACACACACATACCTATACATAAACACACAAAACATCTATATATATATATATATTTAAAAATATTAATAAATGCAACAAATGAATGTCGAAATTGTAAATTCTAGGCGCGCACTTTTCTCTCTCCAAATCTCGCTCGCTGTGTATTCCCCTGACGATGAATCGAATATGAAAACTAGAAATCGAAACTAAACCAAATGCTTGGATCTACAATGAATAATGCCGACAAGAAATAACTTAAAACACATCTTCTAATACACTAAAACAGTTAAAAAAAAAAACACAAGAGGAAAAAATGGAATGAAAGCTTAAAAAGTTTACGTAAATTTATTAGCCAAACTGGGCTAAGATCATGTTAATCTACACACACACAAACACACACTTAAACCAGCTACACCATATTTAAGTGATTTCCCTTTTTGGTTTGCCCCTGAGTTTGATTCCCTATACCTAAAAATGTAGCTAGTAGAAATTGAAAATTGCTTAAATTTACCAAGTAAAGAACAAGAAAACAAACAACAACAACAGCAAAGTACATTAAGAAGGTCGAGTAATGTTTTACTATTCCATTTCCAACGTAAAATGAAAATGGAAGCTTGCTTGCCACAACTCTGATGCTGATGCTTTCCCCTCTCCACACTCCATAGATGAGACAACGTTTTTTGTACATCCAAAAAAAAAGAAGCAGCAGATAAATGTGTAAAAACACTTGACAAATGATGATAATAAAAAAAAAACTCTGATGAACACTGGAAGCAGCATCAATTGCTATGTAAAATGATAGAGACAAAATGCTTGAGCATAAAATATACTTAGAAACAACCGTTATTATACATACATACATCCATATGTATGGGCCTACACACACACACACACGCAAACCAACAACAAAGTAAATGGCATAAATATTACAAATAATATTTAAGTGAGCATGAAACTATTTTTTTTCGTCTGTTTTTGGGTTTGTTGTTTGTTTCAAACAATATTTTAGCTGCAAGCAAATTATGTAATGAAAACAAAAAACATGAAGTGTTCGTTTAAATTATTTGATACAACATATAATAGCAACAACACACACACACACACACATACTACGATATATACATACATTATTATGCCCTACACAAGATCATACAAAGACGAAATAGCTGAAAGGAACGCAGACATACAGCCGTTTTACGATGATGCATCCTTAATTGAAAATAAAACAAAAATAAATATAGAATTTTTTTCGAGCGAAAGAAATTAAATTCACATAGATTTATTAATTTAAAAATTAAACTAAAATATACTTCAAAAATGAGTGGGAAGTATGAAAAAAAAAAAAAACACGGAAGAAAAACAAAAAACTACATATATTAAATACATACATACTATATGAGTATACTACGGATTATTATTATTACTCTTATAATTATTATTATTGTATTGAAGGAAAAATATAAAAAGAGAACATTAAACAGCATAAATAAAAAAAAGAACAAAAAATTGATCAATTTCATTGAAACGGAACATCGGATGGGGAGGGATTAGTCCCAAAGGGGACAATTAAGTCACCTTCCGTGGGGGGTGTCATCGGTTAAGGCGTCTTCTGAGCCTGTTTGTAGCCAATTCAGTGGCAAGTCTGTTGGTGTGGGCCACCAGTCGGTCATGATACTGCTGGTTTCCAGATGGCGATATAAGGTTTTATGTCTGACATACCATGTAGCGTCCGCGATGCCCTGAAGTAATCGGCTTATAGAAGATTCTAGTTTCTTGAGTGTAGTGGGGAATGCTGTACCCCACAGAGGGATCCCCCAGTTCTAGGAAGGCATGATAATAGCCTTGTAGACAAGGATTTTGCGTGAGTGTTCAATGCCCAATCTTTAAAAAAGGATACCCTGCAGTTTGCGCCAACTACCGCGGGATCAGTCTCCTTCCCATTGCATATAAGGTTCTGTCGCGTATTATTTGTGAACGTCTAAAATCGCTTATAATCACACTGATTGGACCTTATCAGTGTGGCTTTAGACCTGGTAAATCCACCACAGACCAGATATTCACATTACGCCAAATCCTGGAGAAGACATATGAGAGAAACATCGAAAATAACCATCTTTTTGTCGATTACAAAGCCGCTTTCGACACACCGATAAGGTCAAGGTTTTTTGAAGCCCTGTCTACCTTTGGTATACCAGCAAAGTACGTTCGACTTTGCATGATGACGTTGAGAAGTACGCAAAGCTCCGTCAAAATAGTAAAGAATCTCTCCAAACCATTTGATACCAAAAGAGGTTTTATGCAGGGCGATACCTTATCGTGTGACTTCTTCAATGTACTGATGGATTATATACTGCGCCAGTACACACATGCCAACAGAACGGGGCATTTCTTCTTACAGATTTAATGCTACTCGCATATGCCGAAACATAATTGGCAAAACCGAACGGGCGGTAAGCAGGGCGTTTTCAAAGATTGAGGAGAGTCTGAACTAATGGGTTTAGCGGTAAATGAGGACAATACGAAATACCTAGTACAAAATCGAATAAGTTGAATCGACATTAGGAAATCTGATAATTTTCATTTGCGGACATTTTCGCTTCGCTAAACTCGGCATTCAAAAAAGCTATACAAACGTAATGGGTTGAAAATCCCGGTCAAAGTGGACTCACCCACCCCACTCCTACCAAGTTTGATTCTAAAAACAACAAATTAAACAAATAATTTTTGTTACTTATATCCTATTTCCTATAGCAAATATGTACAATGTACATATTTTCTTATCACAAATTCAATAATTTAATAGAACACTTGTCGTAGGAATAATGTAATTTTAAAAATTTGAGACCTCTATTTCGCGCCCATTAAAGAATATAAAAGAATTTAAAAAATAGAAAAAAAAAAATTTTGACCGGATATAGAGAATGGTTACGCAAAATTCCCGTAATTAGGCCACTAAAAAAACCTGAGAAACCAAAAGTGCCTCTCTGTACGTTTATGAAAAAAAAGACTATTTATTTCAGCTCTGGCTCCAACAATGATTTAAGCTCTCACCGGTCAAGAATAATGTTTCGACATTTTTGATGTCGTAAAATGAAGCCTTTTGCTAACTTCTTCTGGGGAAAATTGAAGTCACAGGTTCCACGTGTTAACAAGCCAAGGACTCGTAAAAGAGCTCAAGGACAACATTCGAGAAGAAATAGCCGCTTACTCCGACCGAAATGTCCATGGCTATAAATCGGGAATGAAAATGGTGAAGTGCACATCCGTACAATGCTAGGACCCAAATTTTCATGTTTTACTAAGACTTTTAAAAAACATGGGTCCGTCGAATATTATGGTTCACTGGTGTTTTTTGCTTATAACTTGAGAACCGCTCATCCGAACTCTATCATTTCTTCGGCAAATCGATACAGAATGCTAATTTTTATCGTATTCGTAATTGATGAATTTATAAGTAAGTATCCATAAACTTCTAAAACAATAAACAAAACTTTGCAGGATGTGTAAGGCATATTTTAAAATTTTACCTTCAAGTATAACAATAATTTTTAATAGAAAAAAGTCGTACAAGTTTTACTTTCAAGTATAACATAATTTCATATCAAGTCGTACACGTCACTTAGACCATATTTGTACAATAATTTGGTTAGCTTTATGAATTTGGAAATGCTATTGCACTTAAGCTTTGTGTTTAAGTTGTAATTTTTCTTATTTTTTGACATTTGACGAAAAGAATTTACATATTTTTAGTACAAAACCTGCAAATTTAAAAACTTAATTAAAAAGGAACCCATGGATGACCAACTCGTCTTTTTTTTCCAAAATTGTACTACTATTAACTAACTAATATTAACTAATTTCTTGTTAGATGCTTCATTCTTAGTATAGTATTTTGCATATACATATATATTAAATAACGAGAGCGTAAGTTAAAGTCGGCTCTACCCGACTTCGATATACCCGTTACTCATGAAATAACATGTTTAACAGTGTTCCCGCGTTCCTTAGTGTGACCATCCAAAAAGTATGCAACATTTTTTAGGGTGGTAGCGGGGAGGGCTTGGTTCACTTTTTTGCTTATAACTTGAGAACCGTTCATCCGATCTTTATCATTCTTTTGAAAAATCGATTCATTTTGCTAATTACTAACTATCTCTAGTAATACGATACGAATCCTCTATCTTTAAAACTGTAGGAGATATAGCTTTTTTCCAAATTGCGGGGGCGGGAGGGGGCGTGGCCAAAATTTGAAACAAACTTGATCTGCGTGCAGATAAAAGAAGCATTTGTCCCATACATGTCAAACCTCTATCTCTTACCATCTCTGAGATCTAGGTGTTCATACAGACAGACGGACGGACGGACGGACGGACGGCAGACGGACAAGGCTAAATCGACTCGGCTGTTGATGCTGATCAAGAATATATATACTTTATATGGTCGGAAATGATTCCTTCTGCCTGTTACATACATTTGCACGACTTTAGTATACCCATTTTTACTCTACGAGTAACGGGTATAAAAAATGGGGGTTAAAAAGCGTCATATACTCGGTGCTGTTGCGTTTTTAACGGCCATACACTCCTGCCCAAAATTATACGACACTATGAAAATTTTAGTTTCGACCCTCGTAGGAGAATGGGAAAGCATAATACAACGAAATCAAGTATGCAGAATGAAAGCTTAATGAATTCTGCTTAAAATCTGATATTCTTATCTCTCAAAAAAGTTCGATTTTTATCATGTCTGCTAGTGTATCAAAATTATACGACATATTTCAATTTGTTGGATTTAGTTAACATTTTATTCTTAGAATGGTATACAAACACTATTAAATAAGCAATAGAGCCACCTTGAGCCTTTTCTACCTCGAAAAGTCTCTTAGGCATTGAATTCAACAAATTTGTAAGTAAATTTTGGTCTAAAAAGAGACCATTGAGCCAAAATTTCGCTTTTAAAGCTTTCGACATTCCTCAAATTTGTTGATATTTGCGTAAACACGCCTGGCTAAGATACCTACAATGTTCTCAATTGGATTTAGGTCAGGGGAGCGAGCTGTCCAATCCAAAACATTTATATGGTGATCACTTATAAAGCGCTCGGTCTCTCAACTCTTGTGAATAGATGCATTATCTTGCGGAAAAACAAGCTCAATTTCCATATTTTTTTCAAAAAATTGCAAAAGACGATCCTCCAATACCTTTTTTGTATTCTACACTGTTTATCCTGGAGCTTGTGAAGCATAGATCAAGCGTTCCAGACGCATGAACGGCTCCCCAAATCCATTGCGGATCCGCCTTCGTAATGGCGTTTGGAAAACATAAGCGGATCCTTACGCAAATCTATCCAATAGTGCTGAAACCCATCTGGGTCGCCAGAACAACATTTTTTTCATCAAAAAATATTATCTAAATGTTACATATTGAACAAAGCTGTTTAAACAAAATTAAGCTAAAATTTTTGATATCGAGGCCCAGTTTCTCTCCAGTTTTTATTTCCACAAATGAAGTCGTGCTGTTTTGTGGTGCGGCTTTAAGAACGGAACCTTTTTAAGACTCCTCTGACAATGCAACTCCGATTTCTCTGAAACAAAGTTCGATTTTTATCATGTCTGCTAGTGTATCAAAATTATACGACATATTTCAATTTGTTGGATTTAGTTAACATTTTATTCTTAGAATGGTATACAAACACTATTAAATAAGCAATAGAGCCACCTTGAGCCTTTTCTACCTCGAAAAGTCTCTTAGGCATTGAATTCAACAAATTTGTAAGTAAATTTTGGTCTAAAAGAGACCATTGAGCCAAAATTTCGCTTTTAAAGCTTTCGACATTCTCAAATTTGTTGATATTTGCGTAAACACGCCTGGCTAAGATACCTACAATGTTCTCAATTGGATTTAGGTCAGGGGAGCGTGCTGTCCAATCCAAAACATTTATATGGTGATCACTTATAAAGCGCTGGGTCTCTCTTCTCTTGTGAATAGATGCATTATCTTGCGGAAAAACAAGATCTCTTTCCTTTTTTTTTCAAAAAATGGCAGAAGACGATCCTCCAATACTTTTTTGTATTCTCCACTGTATATCCTGCAGCTTGTGAAGCATAGATCAAGCGTTCCAGACGCATGAACGGCTCCCCAAAACCATTGCGGATCCGCCTTCGTAATGGCGTTTGGAAAACATAAGCGGATCCTTACGCAAATCTATCCAATAGTGCTGAAACCCATCTGGGTCGCCAGAACAACATTTTTTTTCATCAAAAAATATTATCTAAATGTTACATATTGAACAAAGCTGTTTAAACAAAATTAAGCTAAAATTTTATATCGAGGCCCAGTTTCTCTCCAAGTTTTATTTCCACAAATTGAAGTCGTGCTGTTTTGTGGTGCGGCTTTAAGAACGGAACCTTTTTTAAGACTCCTCTGACAATGCAACTCCGGTGGGTCTGCCAAACAATCATCCGTGACACAGGCGTACTGCAACATGCGGCAAGTGTGGAGCACGAAGCTATCGAATTGCTAGCTTTAAGTATTATGCAACTTTTTCGCGGTCAAACAACTTGGGTTTTCTTTCAGAGCTATGCTTCACACCATATTCATCCGGATTGTTCAAAAATTTGGTGATAACACAACGTGTTTGACCGATTTTCCGCGATATTTCGCTTACATTAAAGCCAACATCGTTGTAGGCTCTTATCCTTCCCTTTTCCTCGTCGGATAACAAACGCCCACGCGGCATTTTATTACAAATTCATTGAATTGTTAGCAGATATATAAAAAAATTGTATTGAAACCAAATCTTTGTCTCCAGCCGCAATATTTGAAATATGTCGTATAATTTTGATACACTCACCTGACCTGACAAAAATCGAACTTTTTTGCTTTTTTAACCGCTACTTGAAAACGCGAGATGCAATCAGAGATAAGAATATCAGATTTTAAGCAGAATTCATTAAGCTTTCATTCTGCATACTTGATTTCGTTGTATTATGCTTTCCCATTCTCCTACGAGGGTCGAAACTAAAATTTTCATAGTGTCGTATAATTTTGGGCAGGAGTGTATAAATGAGGAATTTTCAACTCAAGTGACATTTCGTCCGCAACTTTTTTGATTTTTTTTCAAAAAATACATCGAAAGATGATTCATTTTTTCTTGTTTTAAGTAACAATTCAATCACATTGGCTACGTGAGCACAGGCTGATCTTGAAACTGGGTTTTTGGGTAAATTTGTTTAAAAACTGGGATCCAAATCATTTCAGTTTTGGTTTCTAGTCCGACTGATCCGGTTTAAAAGTGGTTCGGAGCCGTTGTTGCTGATAGACCTACTCAAAGTCGTAAAGGAGGATTCAAATATCATTTTTAAAAACCTTTCTTGCGAAATGATGCGCCGATTCAATATTAAAATATTACTTTTTATATAAGGTTATTGACCGACTTGCATTTTCCAACAACATCCTATATTTTGAAGAATTCTGTTTATTAACTTTGAAGTTCAAGGAACTGTCTGTATGGTAAGTTTTTAAATTTTGAAAATAAGAAAACATTTGAGAGCGACTTTCTTGATTTATTTGTAAATTCTTTTTAAGATGTTTAGCATTTTAAATCCAAGTCGATTACAATTCAAACAAAAGGCTCTATGGTGAACTCGACAACCGAACAGGGCGTGGTTAGCTCAAAGGCCTGCAGCACTGTGGGATGAAGTACACCAATCTTGCCAATGACCACTGTATCGTACATTACATTGGCACACCGACCCGGAAAGTAACTGGGATCTGTAAGAGAGTAAATATTTTGGTTGTTCTTCTGTTTATCTATGCATTTCCACCACTCACCTTCGGTGGCCTGTAGGTAATAGCCCTTGGCCACACTGCCCGTCTTCCAGGGGACAGAGAGCAATTGCATGACCCGATCCAACAGGCCGTGCACCACCTCAAAACCAGCCGTTTTGTTGCAGTTTACTGCGCACAGTCTGCGCTCATTGCGGGCGCCAACTTCAGTATTCTCGTCCGCCACAACAACATCGCTAATCTCGAATAGCTTCAGTGGCAGCGGCATCTTACGATTGGCCACCAGTGTTTTCAGTAGCCCAGGCAACAAAGTGGTTCGTACTACCTGAAACTCCAAAGTCTTGGGATTGCCAATATGCACAGCCGGCATGGCTTCGATGGATTTGTTGAGTTTGCGTGCAATATCGTCACGGGAGCAGAGCGTAAAGGTCAGGGCTTCGGTGAATCCGGCCTGGGCCACTTGCTCGCGCAGTTGCTCGGTCAGTTTGTTGAGTGGAAACTGTTTTGCTATCTGCATAAATGCTGGCAGTGATTTCTTGATGTTGTTGTAGCCAAAAGCAATGGCTATGTCTTCATAGATGTCACAGGCATGGATCACATCATGTCGAGTGGGTGGAATCTTTACAATCAGGGAGTCTCCCTTTACCTGCGCCTCTAAGTACATTCTGGTTAACATGTCAGCTAGCTTGGAAGCCGGCTCATTTATGCCAATATAGGCGTTGGCACGCTTCACCGAAACTTTCTCCTCACGCACGGCTAGCTCTGGATAGGAGACGATGCTACCATCTGGTTGGACCACATCACAAGGCTCAACCGTAAACTTCTGGGCACAATGCTCGGAGAAGAGACAGACAATGGTGTCCAGCACCACCTTGGCCTTGGTTAGATCCGTGGCTGTGCACTCGATGAACACGTTCTTGGTATTAAGCGAGATCTTTGAATGATCACCATTAATGATGGGCGGCAGTGAAAGAACCACACGATTGGCATCATAGATCACTGGATAGACAGACGAGTCACGAATGATGGGCAAAAATTGCTTAAGCTGGGCATGTGTGGCATAGAAGTCCATTAACTGCGGGCCAGTCATCTCCTGAGTTTGGTTAAGCGGCTTAAATTTTATTTCCTCTGGCGCCAAAGCCTCGTAGCTAAATGGTCCCTGCAATGTGTCCAAGTCGTGGGTGCCAATGGCCACCAGGGTACGCTTACGACAAATGTTTTGATGCAGCTTATCCTGCAGATCAATGAAACTGTTGTAGGACTCTGGGGTAAAGGACACATTGCGAAGCACAGCAGCCACAGCATGAGGACGAATCTGTGCCGTGGAGGAGGCAATGCTTAGTACTTGTCGCTTAGTTGGCTCCACAAACTTAAACTGGGGCGGTTTCACTCTATAAGGAGGATTAAATTAGTCAAATTGCAGATGATTACAATGTTAACTCACTCACTTGCCCTGGAACACCAACAGGCCTGTTACCAAACCCTCAAGGCAAAGCAAGTCGTAGCGATTGGCGGGAATGTCTATCCTATAGATGATCTCCTCACTGGCATCAGCTGCAGCAGCCGCCACATCGCCCTGTTCTTTGCTCAGCATTTGCTTTTCCGTGGTCTAAAAGGGATATTCGGATGAAGCATAATGAGGTATTACGTGTCAAATACATATAATTAAACTTACCACTTCATCCAGCTCCAGACCAAAAGCAAAGCACAGCTCCTGGAACTCGTCATCCGCTGCGCGAAACGAAAGGCGTAAGTAAGTAAAAAAAACGTGATTACACGTGGACGCTACAACTCACTATATTTCCTGCCCAGCGCCTCGAAGAGCAAATCACGTTTCACACCAATCGTTGGCATCCTGTCAAGCTGATGTAATAATGCCGGGAGTCCTTTAAAACGGAGACAACTGCTGACTGTTCTGACTACAACAAATATATGGATAAGCGAGGTGTTCAAGCAAACGGGCCCTTTGAACTGGTTCATGAAACAACTATTGGGAAGAAGCAGACTGCCACTCTAAAAGTCATCAGCTGCTCAGTGGCGCGCATTTTTAAATTTTCGATGTAAAAGCGATTTCATAAGCGGCTAAAAAAGAGTGCGTTAAATAAGTTCAGCTAGTTTCTAAAAAAAATTGAGTTTATGTCAAAATTGGTGGACAATAAGTAAATAAGTATAGCGCTCTTATACCCTTGTAGAAGAGAAATAATAACTTTGTCCTAGTGTTCGTGGCGCATCCAAATATATATATGTTCTTGTTTAGTAGTACAATATGCTGGTCCAGCTATTCCATGCTGACTTGGCCAATGTGCTTTTTTTATAACACTAGTTTACTGCCAAAAAGACCCAATTCTATTGCAACTTTTTTTTGGTGTAGTTTGGAATGGTGATCTTAAAAATCCATTTCATATAATATGAATGTTTTCATTTGTACTGTAGGTGCACTTACATTTTAAACCAGGGACCGTAACGGTTATAATTTTTAAAATAAAAATTATAAAATAAAGATTATTTGTTGATTTTTATAAAAAAATTAAAAATTAACTCTTATTTTTCGATCAAAATAAAAAAAATCATAAAATAAAAGTTATTTTTCAATTTTTATTAAAAAATCTAAATATAAAAGTTATTTTTCAATTTTTATAATAAAATCAAAAAATAAGAGTTATTTGTCAATTTTTATTAAAAACTGCAAAAATAAAAATTATTTTTCAATTTTTAAAAAAATCAAAAAATAAGAGTTATTTGTCAATTTTTATTATAAAAATTGAATGTAAATATCTTAAGAACCGCGTAGTGTATTGCCAAAATTTAAAAACTCAATACCTATCAATACCTATCATTTGATAGATCACATGTCCTGAAAGGACCAACATTAAGGATCCTTAAGGTATGAATTCATGGGAGTAAAAAAGTAACAACCCTTCAGTTCTTGTAGCTAGCGCAGCGCTAGCGAATCGCTAGCGATTCGGTAACCCCTTACTGACTACCCGCCGGATTACCGTTCAGATTACTTTTGTATGGGCATGTCCTAGCGAAACGTTAGCGATTCTGGAGCTGGCGAAACGCTACCGAAAAGTAATCAGTAGCGTAGCTAGCTACTGCAGTAACTACTTGTTATCAGTAGCGTAGCTAGCTACCGCAGTAACAGTACTAGTTATCTGTAAGGTAATATGCTCCAAAATATTTATAAATTCATTTAATTTAAATAATAATTAATATTGTATTGTTTATTTATTTTTTATTACACACTTCATTTTCATAATGGGCTATTAATTTATATGTAAAGCATCCCGAAACTGCTCCTCAGCGGTTTGGTTTCCTCCGGAGGGTATGTTGGCTGAAAAAAGCGATTTAAATTGTAAATATTATTATAAAAATTAAAATATAATTATAAAACATACATGTGGAGCGCAAAACCTTTCTTCCTCTGCCTTTGCCTTTACTCCAAGAGACTATTGATTTTATCGCCTTGATCTGTAACAAAAAAAATTGTAAAAGTAACAAATCGTATATATTATGTTTTCTAATCAGTTTTTACTTTTAATATTGTTACCTGTAATTGTAAATTGATGATCTTTAAAATAGTTGATGATACTTTGCACTTTAAATATTGAAGGTCAATTGGTTTAGGAGAATATGAGTTGATTTCTGTGATCGCCAACTTCAGTTCAGGATCACTGTCTTCACCTGAATCCATATTTTCAGAGGCTGTACCCTTATATATATATATATGTGTTACTTTTCGATTTACATCACGAGGTTCCTTGCTTGTTACTTTTTTACTCCCATGAATTCATACCTTAAGGATCCTTAATGTTGGTCCTTTCAGGACATGTGATGTATCAAATGATAGGTATTGAGCTGTACATCATGAATGTTTTTAAATTTTGGCAATACACTACGCGGTTCTTAAGATATTTACATTCAATTTTTATTTTCACTTTTTATAATAAAAATTGACAAATAACTCTTATTTTTTTGATTTTTTTTATAAAAATTGAAAAATAATTTTTATTTTTGGAGTTTTTAATAAAAATTGACAAATAACTCTTATTTTTTGATTTTATTATAAAAATTGAAAAATAACTTTTATTTTTAGATTTTTTTAATAAAATTTGAAAAATAACTTTTATTTTATGATTTTTAAATAAAAATTGAAAAATAACTTTTATTTTATGATTTTTTTATTTTGATCGAAAAATAAGAGTTAATTTTAAATTTTTTTATAAAAATTAAAAATAAAAATTTATCTTGTTAACAGGATACTGCATCCTGCATTAGTATATCATTAGTATATTCAAACTCATAGCTCTTTTTTTTGTTCTTTTGTTTTAAACCATATCTCACTTTATAATCGTCAGATATGAGTCAAAAGCTAATTTAATTGCCAATAATCCAATTTCAAATCGGTTAAGGAGTTTGAATACAATGACGTTTGTTTTTATGTCGAAAATACGAAAAATTTCATTTTTACTCATACAAACTAAATCGTCTGCTAGCGATATTGACAACTTATTCCGATAGGTGGGCCAGCGTACGGTGTTCAACGAACAAACACCATCCTTCATCAAAATACCACCAAATGTGAAACGGTCACACTGCGCTACCTGTCAAGTTAGCTGCGCTACGAGTTTTCCGATGGGCCTGAACGGAAATTTTAGTTTGTCTGAATGCATCAAAAAAACCGCTCGCTTTATGAAACCATGGTTTGATCAGCAATGCGGATCGGCGAAAAAAAACTCTTTCCGGCTCCTACGACGGAGCTGGCTACGCACTTGCTTGCACTACACTTTGAAAAGCTTTTATCTGTCAGCCAACATGAGATACAATTCCAGTTTGGACTGCCGTATATAGAACACCGACTCTTAGGTATGGACATCAATGTATCGGAGGTGGAGGCAGCTATAAGAAAGGCTAGAGTAAATAAAGCTCCTGGCGAAGATCGAATACCTGCTGAGTTTTTCAAGCATGCAACCCCGGCGTTCGTTGAAGAGCTTACACGCACCTTTAATGACATCTATGACTCTGCTGATATACCTGATAGCTTCAAAAAGACTGCCATATTCCCCATACACAAAAAAGGTACACAAACAGAGGCCATCAACTATAGGGGCATATCTTTCCTCAATTCGACCATGAAACTGTTTACGTCAACGCGCATGAGAAGCGGAAAATTGGGTAGTGGAACAAATTCTTTTGGCCGAACCAGTAATTTCACACCACCCCAGTTTGGGCTTAGAAAGGATTTTTCAACAGTCGATTCCATCTTTATATTGTCTTCAATAGTTACAACCCACATCTTAAAGAGAAAAATAAACTTTACGCAAGCTTTATCGATTTAAAGGCTGCTTGTGACACAATCGACAGGAAGAGCCTTATTTACAAGCTCAGCAATATGGGCCTATAGACGAAGTTCCTGAGAGTCGTACAGAAAATTTATAAGGAAAATATAGCAGCTGTATGGGATGGTTCAAAACTATCAGACTGGTTCCAAAGTAACACAGGAGTAAAGCAGGGCTGCCTGCTAAGTCCGCTGTTATTCTCACTCTAGATAAACGATATTTCGGAAGCATTACCAGCAGGAATTTCATTTGGCAACATGCATATAAAAACGATACTGTACGCGGATGATATGGGGCTCTTAGCTGATTCAGCACCCCAGCTCCAAAAAATTCTAAACCAACTAAACGAGTACTGCAAAACTTGGAATCTGAATATAAACACTGACACACAAAAAACAAGTGAGAGTGTTGCGGTCGAGTGCCCCGACAGCAAAATACCCTGTTCCAAGTAATGTGGTTCCTATAGCTTTGAACTCCTTTTATTTTTAAAATTTATTTGAATAAATGGGGAGGCGCACTTGCATATCTTCGGTGTTTCTGCTCGGATCTTATAGTGGTATAGACAGATATTGGTCCTTACTGAATATATATTAAGTCACTAGGTTCAAGCTTAAAAATTGTAGCTCTGACAGTTTTTCGCGGTTAGAAGAAGGAGGAGGAGGAATTTGCCAAATCTGGAGGAAACTTGATCGGGGTACAGTATACCCCTACATACATGCAAAAATTGGTGGCTCTACCTCTTATAGTCTCTGACATCAACGCGTTCATACAGAGAGAGAGACAGTTTTACGCTGCTAAAAGTTGGAGGGGGTGGCATTTTCCAAATCTGAAACCAACTCGATATGGGTACAGTATACACCTACATACATGCCGAAAATTGTGGCTCTACCTGTTACAGTCTCTGAGATCGACGCGTTCATACAGACAGACAGACGGACATGGCTAACTCGATTTGGCAGTTGATGCTGATCAAGAAAATATATACTTTATGGGGTCGGAGGTGCTGTTACATACATTTGCACAACTTCATGATCCCCTTTTTCTCATTTTTAATGAGAACAGGGTATAAAAAAGATCAAATATCAGCCCTATCTTTATTAATATCGATTTTTCATATCAATGTGAAACTATTTCTACCTAAACATATGGACGCTATAATATCACCTTAATATTTTTTCAGATGAAGGCCGATTTGATACTGAAAATACTCGTATGATACTAAATATCGTGATCTTTTTTTTCTGTTCAAGTCAAAAGTGCTGGTGTTTAGGAATAGCAGTGGACGTGCAGCTCAAAAGTAGGGTTGTCGAAAATTTCAAAAATATCTATATCGATATTTTTGGCGATATTGAAAAAGTATTATTTCGATATAAATATTTTGATGTCAAAAACATCGATATTAAAGATATTTTCGATATTTTTCAATAAAAGCCCGGATCTTAACAATAAACAGGTCTATTGAGGTAATTGAGGCGTCATTTGACGCGTAATAAGAACTACAATCTGACTGCGCAAAAAAATATAGATTTATCTGCAATCCAGAACTTAATAGGGTCCCGTTCCAGGGCAAACAACGGTAAATTCCAATTGTCTCCAATAATTTATTCTCCTGTCCTGGTGGATGTTGAGATATCATGGCAGTATTGTGATCAGCGAAGAGCGATCCTTCAAAAATTACATCTTCAGATGTCGCACACTTGTGTTAACAACGGAGAACAATATGTCCGTGACTATAGGCGACTGCCACTGTTTGACGATAGTCGTCATGCTGCAATCATGTTATTCTTTACTGTTTTTAAAAATGAGCTGCAATTCAGCCAAGCATCTCCATGCTTTGCGATTAAATGCGCCTTTATGTTTGTTGAGTTGCCATGGTCCTTACAACTTTTTGCACAGTTTACAGTTAATAAAACAACTTTTAAACATTGTGCCTTACATATTCAGAGCACAAGAAACAGTTATTAGCAGCATTGTGACTGAAGGCTAAAACAAAAATATCTCCGAAAAATATCACCAAAAAATATTCGATATCCGATATATCGCCTCCGAAAAATATTCGATAATGATATTCTTAATTTTGGGCAAAAATATCGATATTTCGATATATCGATAATATTTTCGACAACCCTACTCAAAAGGTAACATGGAGCTTAAACGGTGCGGATATAGAGAAAGTAACATCTTGCAAGTATCTTGGAGTTACTATGACCTCAAATGGATAATTTTCAACGCACCTAAGATGTATGAAGCAACCGCCCGCTCGGTTCTGTGCTACGCCTCACAAGTATGGGGAATTTTCCGTTATGAAGATGTGGAGAAGTTTCTGCGTTTTTTATCAAGAAAATATGCCAGCTGCCACGAAACAATCCAAACTATGCAATTTATATTGAGACCGGACTACCCGAGCTATATAGCAACATCTTGGGCACACATTTTGCATACATGAGGCAGGTGATGGAAAAACCAGCAACAAGACTGGTAAATAAAACTGCGAAGGTGCTACTAGCAAATGAAGCTCAATACTTCAATGAATGGCGACTTCTAGCTGCCGAGCATAACGTCCCTCTAGACCTCCAAAACCATCGATCATGGACGGCGGGCACACAAAAACATAGCGCATAGCTGAACGCACTCGAGAAAAATGTATTGAACAGGCCCAGAGAAGCACAAGCACGGGGTTGTACCAAAGACATCAGAATATGAAGATGAATCGTTAGTCATACGATTTTTTTGCACACGATTTTTTGCCCCTGGCTTTTCATCTGGCTTTTCGCTCTCTTGAAATTTTGTCCAGAAGCCAGAGAGAGAGAGAGCGCTCTAGAGCCAGTGCACACAAGCAAGTGCATTCTATTTTTAGATTTTTACGCTCTGAACTTTGAGTGAGCGGAGAGAGCGCGATTTTCGGCGCCATCAAAAAAAAAAAAAATTAAAACAGCTGCATGTTGCAAAACCATTGTATGGGCGTTCGGCATCTTAGAGATTATATTGGTCTTTGGTTGTACAAACAACTTAATTTCTCTCTAAGCGAACGAAATTATTTTAATGACTGCTATAAAGTAAAGGTAATCAAATTTTCCGCGCTCGATGTGATGTGGCGGCACTGAACTTCAAGATATATAGAGATGGTATGCTAAATGAATGCACGATTTGCAATAGGCACGAAAAAGATGATGCCTTTCATTTCGTGGCCGAATGTCCATTCCTGGGACACGGCAGCAAGCTTCGTTGAACACGACAGAAGTAATTGAAATTTTGAATGGGCGCAGTTGGACCACACTGGCCTGTTATATTTTCGAAGCGTTAAGATATAGACAGTATATCACAACCGAAGTTTTTGGCCTTTTAAAATAAATAAATAAATATAGGGTTTTCATTCGACGGACCCATCTGGCAACGCCATAACTTTTGACAGAGATGTCAGATCGCTTAATGACATACCGCGTTTGAAGCGTCAGTCCAAGCAGATTTTTACCATGGAACAATACACGCCACGCGAGCGCTCTGAAATAGTTGAAATTTACATTCAACAGAACAAGTCAATTGTGAAAACTCAACGTGCTTTTAAAAAATTAAAAAATGTGACCGAAATGTGTGAAATGGGACCGTAAATAAGCAAAATTGCCGTATTTACGCCACTGAAAATCCTGAGGAGATTCAAGAAGTGCCTCTTCATGACGAAAAGTCACAGTTTGGTGCGGCGTTAGTGCGAAAACGGTCATTGGGCCGTTTTTCTTCCAAAATGAAAATGGCCATGCTGTTACCATCAACCAGGAGCGTTATCGCGACATGATGACCAATTTTGTGATGCCAATTATTCGTCGAAAGCGTATGAGGCAGTTCTGGTTTCAACAAGACGGCGCTCCACCGCACACAAGTCGCATAAAAATCGATTTTCTGAAGAAATTGTTTCCGGGCCGTTTGATGTCGAAAAGTGGTGATTTGGACTGGCCACCGCGTTCGCCCGATTTGACGCCGCCTGACTTCTTCTTGTGGGGATATTTGAAGTCAAAGGTTTACGTTAACAAGCCAAGGACCGTAGAAGAGCTCAAGGACAACATTCGTGAAGAAATAGCCGCTATTCCGGCCGAAATGTTGGCGAAATCGATGGAAAATGCTGCAAAAAGGGCACAATACGCCATCAACGCCAGAGGCGGCCATTTGAGAGATATCATATTCAAAAATTGATGTAAACAAATCTACTTGGAACAAATTAAATGATTAAGATTGCCAACCGCCAAATTTTTATTTTTTTCTTTGATTTTTAAAAAAAAAAAAAATGGGTCCGTCGAATATGGGCAACCCTGTATGTATATGTCATAAAACCTTTCCATGAAAATATGACTGACGGCAAACTGCCAATGTCAACAAAACGTTATGAAAATTCTCAGAACAAAATAATAAACAACAACTAATGAACTTCTCATGAGAATAAAAAAATCCAAAAAATATGACATATGGGCTAATCCACAAATTTTTAAACCAAGGCACAATGGTCCCAAAGTCGATTTTTTTGGCATAAAGTCTAATTATAAAGATTTCTGCACGAAATTTGGCTTATACTCATATTTCGGGCCCCCAAGGCGACTTACAAATATTCGTTCACCTTAGACCATTATTTTATATAGCTGCCATATAAACGATCTGGCCGATTTTCACTAACTTTGTTGTTTTTTAAACTATTAAACTGAAATTCAGTTTATACACGTATATTAGGCTCCCAAGTTATCCTACCAAATTTGGTTCAATTTGGACTATTATTTCATATAGCTGCCATATAAATGATCTGGCGGATATTCACTAACTTTGTTGTTTTTCTAACTATTGAGCTGTAATTCAGTTTATACACGTATTTTAGGCTCTCGAGGTGTCCTAACCAATTTTGTTCAACTTAGACTATTTTTTTATAAATGGCTGCCATGTAACCGATCGGGCCGACTAGCATGAATCTAGTTGTTTTTGATGATGTAATAAATGCAATATTTACAGAAGCTAATCTTTTAACATTATTATTACTTTAATTAGGTATATATTTTTAATCATTAAATTCAGAATCTAAATGTAAACAGTATTTATTCTCAATATCGGATCTATCCGAATCGGTATCAACAGTATTATCTTCATCACAAAGAGGGTCCATACTACAACTTAATGTAAAAGAGGGAAGTTGGAAGAGGTATCTTATTTATTATTATATTTATTATTTATTTTGTGCCTTTCTTTTATTTAAACATAACCTAGAGATCAGTGGATCGCGAGAGTCCATAGCTCAATGAAAAACGTCGTGCATATTATTCTGACAACTGCTTTTTCGTGCAATCAATTCTTAATGCTCAAACTCGAAGTGGTCTGAAAAAATCGTGATTTCGCGGGTTTGTGAAAATTCGTGATAAAACCAATTAGACTATCGTAAAGAGGACACTTTAATGAACAATATTGCATTAACAGTTACGACAATCCACGACAATCCAACAAACTTTTACTCCACGAAACAGAATTATTTAGAGGTTAAGCTCGCCTAAAACAACACACAACAAAAACACATGAAAGAGAAGACTAAGCACATATATAGAACAAACTGAATCGAAATTGCATTAAACATACCTTGGACATTATTTTCCATAGTTTACTTCAATTGTTTTAATCAATTTTCGTTTATTTTGAAGGCAATAAACTTAGACAAAATTTTTCCACAACAAAAGCCACGTGCGGAGTTAAATGAATGGCTGACTTTCAGGGCTTCGCAAAACTTTAAGGGCTGCATTTCATAATAAAATTTTTCGATTCTATGACCGCTGGGATATACTCTTTTTAAAAAATAAATCAATTTTTCCACAAATCGCAACTTTTTTTTGACTTTATCCTTTGCAAGGGTAGAAATTTAAAGTTGTCCAAAATCCAACTGTTTGTTAATGGAATAATAGGATACATATTCAAGCTTCAAAATATGTAAGCAATATTGTTCTACGGTGGTTTGTTTGTTCTTGGCAGATGCATACCTACACCTATCTCTTGCTTGTATTAATTCTTGAAAAAAGGGTTTTTCATTGGTCAAAAAAAATGGTAAAAACAGTCGTTTCAGTATTTTGAGCTTGTCTAAACTTAAAATATCTTTAATTTTTGTTTGTATTTATCTGGCGACCTTTCTAATTTTTAATTAGTGAGTTCTAGCTGGCTCTAGGTCCGAAAAAATTGTGTTTGTTCACAACTGAAAACAGCTTATGCATTATTGTACACCAAAATGAGCTGGTTGCCTATACGGTACCGTTTCATCATTCTCCCGAATGAATCTTCAGAAGGCTTTAAAAATAATTTAATTTTCTTTAATTTAAGGTACTCAATATATTTGTAATATATCTACTATATATTAAAAATTTAAACTAAAAATCGGTTTACTGTGTGTAACGTCCGCAACGGAAAATAGGGTTTTTTTAGAATGAATTTTAATAATTTGGTTTTTCTAAACAGGCTTTATAAACAGAGTTTTTCATGCCCTTTAATCCGATGAAAAAAAATATACCTTTATTACACATTTTTCTGAAAAAAATTATTGCCAAAATGTGTAACGTCCGCAACGGCATGAAAATACTGAACAAAAATTGTTTAATATTATGAGGTGGAAATAGGTGTTTATAATGGATTTTTGCCTGCTGAATCTGAATCTGGGTGGTCGAGAATCCAAAAAACATAACCTCTAAGTAACAAAAAGTGTGTTTAAATAATATTAATAGTGGTATTCCTAAAAGTTGATTTGCTTTCGTGAAAGCAAAAGCAAAGCAGTTGATGGAACGAACCTGATTTCATTTTGATTTGCTTTGAATTTACACACGTATACAATTTGACAGATCCAAAGAGGAAGGGCAGAATCAAATTGTGGAAGAATTTGTAACTACGAACTTTCTAGGAGAGCTGTGCAGATAAGTAACCATGAACATCTTTGACCAAGTCAAACAGTTCTCTAAAAGAACTGTCACACTAAAACGAAAGCAAATCAAAATCAGCTTCGATGCTGATTTTACGAAATCAAATAGTATGACCTTAATTTCCTTGCTTTTTCTAGGCACACTGCTCATTTTGTATGAAGCAGCTGTCATCAGCTGTTTCACGAAATCAAATCGAAAGCAAATCACTTCAGGAATACCACCTTTAATTGATAAATATCGTGAGCAAAATAGCAGAATCGGTATTTCCAACATCGGAAAATGAAATCACACATGAATTCGAATTTTATCCTTACAAACCGAGTTTCAAAAAAATCGGATGTAAAATAATTTTTTTTCCATGCTGAATTTTCCAGCCGTTTTCCTCGTGGGCGGATTTTTGATAATCGGGAAAATACGTGTCGAATTTTTTCGCGTTTTATGCTTACAAACCAAGTTTCAAGTCAATCGGATGAAAAATAAAATTTTTTTTACACAGTTTGGCTTAATGGAAAAAATGTAACGTCCGCAACAGACCAAAAATTAAGATATTTTAATTACGGGAAGACTTATCATTATTTTGAAAGCTGGGTTGAAATGGTCATTTATTCCAGTTAATTTTTTGTACTCAGACTTTTTTTGATTATTGTGCAAAAGTTGCTAAAAAATGTGGAAATGCACATAAGCCTCAAGGTCGACGTCCATTTTTTGTAACGTCCGCAAGGGAACTTTAAACAAGCATAAGCATGTTTTTCAGAAACACGTATCCTTTTATTTTAAATTGGGTTTGAAAGTACTCCCAAAGAACTGCATTTTGCAAATTTGTTAAAATATACCAATGTGGACGCCAGCTGTGTCAATTTAAACAAACAAATTTGCGTACAAATGTAACGTCCGCAACGCAGGATTAGCCCATATACATATGTTAGTAATAAGAAGAATTAAGAAGGAAGAGAAGGTTATGTGTTGGGTTGCGTGGGGGTAAACTAAAAACAATAAAAGGACATTGAAATTTCAATAAAGATTATTCAGTTAGTCGCTAACGTTTTGCGTTTTATTCAGACCCTCAGGCTCTGCCTGGAATCTTTGAAGGGCTTGATAGGAAGAAACATTATGAAATAGTGGAAGATATGGAATCTCGAATAATTTAATATCTTAATATTATGATTAAGGGACGATTTCTGCTCTCCCAGATAGCTGTTATGTGTCAGATAGTCATCGATTTTACACTGCTATGTTAGTTTATGTGACAGATAGCTCTATGTAGAAGACGTGAAATCGGCCCTTAGTCAAACACAAGGTTTAAAATCTGGAGCACTTTTAACTCCGCTCTTTGTAGACCACTGCTTCTAAAATGTATTCAAAAAAGAATTATTTTATTAAAGTGCAGAATTTTGCATCGTTCTCCGTGTTGAAATGACAGCAGAGTCTTAATCACTAGTCTAAGGAATATCAATATTAATTTGAGAGAAATTTGCCGCCGTCATTGAACAAAGTTTTACATATTTTTGATTCCAGCATTGATTCCCAAAAACAATCATAAAACATCGACATCACCCAAACAAAATTTGCATATGTACATGTTTATATAATTATAGCATGCATGTTGAAAAGTAAACTGAAGTGCAGAATCGTATTCGCCAGGTTATTATTTACACAACAAATAAATTAATATATTTATAGAACTTATTTGCACAATTGTAAAGGATGGATGCCTGGCCTATAAAACACGAAAGGTGCTCCAGATAATACATCAGTTTGTCGTCAGTTTGTCAGTTACCAATAAATCCAACATGAAGCTGACCGTTGTCGCCCTCTGCGGTATATTAAATGACATCTTAACTTGGAGAAAATCCATCGACTAATCCCACTTACTGTTATTGTTTTCAGTGAGCATTTTGCTTGTCAGTTGTGTGGATCTCGGAGCAGGTACCGAATGTGGTTGTACGAGCACCTTACCACCAACAACAACAACAACGACAACAACAGCATGCCCCACAACAACAACTGCCTGCCCAACAACAACAAAACCAACGAAACCCACAAAAGCAACAAAACCCACACAACCAACAACTACAACGACACCAGCGACAACAACTGCTTGCCCCACAACAACAACGGCATGCCCAACAACAACAACAACAGCATGCCCAACGACAACAACTGCATGCCCAACAACAACAAAACCAACGAAACCCACAAAAGCAACTAAGCCCACAAAAGCAACAAAACCCACACAACCAACAACTACAACGACACCAGCGACAACAACCGCTTGCCCCACAACAACAACTGCATGCCCAACAACAACACCAGCTGCCCCAACAACAACAACTGCATGCCCAACAACAACAAAACCAACGAAACCCACAAAAGCAACTAAGCCCACAAAAGCAACAAAACCCACACAACCAACAACTACAACGACACCAGCGACAACAACTGCTTGCCCCACAACAACAACTGCATGCCCAACAACAACAACAGCATGCCCAACGACAACAACTGCATGCCCAACAACAACAAAACCAACGAAACCCACAAAAGCAACTAAGCCCACAAAAGCAACAAAACCCACACAACCAACAACTACAACGACACCAGCGACAACAACTGCTTGCCCCACAACAACAACGGCATGCCCAACAACAACAACAACAGCATGCCCAACGACAACAACTGCATGCCCAACAACAACAAAACCAACGAAACCCACAAAAGCAACTAAGCCCACAAAAGCAACAAAACCCACACAACCAACAACTACAACGACACCAGCGACAACAACTGCTTGCCCCACAACAACAACTGCATGCCCAACAACAACCACTGCCTGCCCCACAACAACAACAGCATGCCCAACAACAACAAAACCAACGAAACCCACAAAAGCAACTAAGCCCACAAAAGCAACAAAACCCACACAACCAACAACTACAACGACACCAGCGACGACAACTGCATGCCCCACAACAACAACTGCATGCCCAACAACAACAACAGCATGCCCAACGACAACAACTGCATGCCCAACAACAACAAAACCAACGAAACCCACAAAAGCAACTAAGCCCACAAAAGCAACAAAACCCACACAACCAACAACTACAACGACACCAGCGACAACAACTGCTTGCCCCACAACAACAACGGCATGCCCAACAACAACAACAACAGCATGCCCAACGACAACAACTGCATGCCCCACAACAACAACTGCATGCCCAACAACAACAAATCGAACGAAACCCACAAAACCCACAAAACCAACAAAACCAACGAAACCCACAAAACCCACAAAACCAACAAAACCCACAAAACCAACAAAACCAACAAAACCCACAAAGCCAACAAAACCCACAAAACCCACAAAACCAACAAAACCCACAAAACCAACAAACCACAAAACCAACAAAACCAAAACCCACAAAACCAACAAAACCAACGACCAAAACCAACAAAACCAACGAAACCCACAAAACCAACAAAACCAACGAAACCCACAAAACCCACAAAACCAACAAAACCCACAAAGCCAACAAAACCCACAAAACCCACAAAACCAACAAAACCCACAAAACCAACAAAACCCACAAAACCAACAAAACCAACGAAACCCAACAAAACCCACAAAACCAACAAAACCAACAAAACCAACAAAACCCACAAAACCAACTAAACCCACAGCAACTCCCAACCCGGGAAGCGGTTGCGGTCCCGGTGGTATCCCTTTCCCCAATTGCCCTCCCACAAGTACACTCTGCCAGGATCTTCTGAACATCCTGGCTGAACTTGAGCAAAAGATTAAACAATGCGTTTGCGGAGTACCAGAATGAGCTTTGTAATCAAGATCGCTAATGATCCACCAATCCGCGCACCCTGGTGTTATTTTACTCCCATAAACAAATGGCGATTAATGTCTTATTGGAATACAATTAATGGCTAACTGAATTAGTTGATAGTTTTTGTTAAACAAATGTTAACTCAATTGTTTATGTTTTATTATTTTATATAAATACTTTCATTTGGCTTTTTGATCTTTAATTCATATAAAACGGTAAATGCAATTGATGTTGTTGGGGAAAAATGCGTTTCAGAAAATTCATACACTCAGACAATTTTTTTCCATGAATTTTAGAAATTAGCCTTATTTTTTAGATGGCCGAGTATTTGGAAAATTTATCAAAGAAAAAGAAACACTTTTGAATTGAAATTTAAGATAGCCGTAGTACGAATACCTAGCTGTTAATTCACTCTAAAAACCCACCCCCTCCAATGTGCATTTAAGCAACAACAAAAATAATACACAAGAGCAAGCAATATATTAAATATAAATACATATTTTTGTAAAGCGGCAACAACAAAACAACTACGAGACGAGATCGCTTCAAAAAAATCCACCACCAAAATGTACCAAGCAAGCGCAGGTACAACCTTTCATGGCAAATGTCTACCGCATACTAAAATTATGTGGCCCGAGCCGAGGCCGCAGTCAACGAGTGCCGTACCTTATTAGTTGTATCATGCGTTTGGGCTTCTGAGCCACACAAGCCAAACACAAACAAACAAAAAAGAGCGTTTACGTTGAGCCGTTAACTTTTTTGCTCATCTGCTGACTGTTAATATGCGAGCGCTCACTCGGATCGCTCTCTGTATGTTGTTATTGAACGAGCACAACTAGAATAGCTCAACTGAGAACGGTCAACTGAAAACCAAAACAAATCGAAACAAAGTGTTCTGCTCAGAGAGAGAGAAAGCGTGCATGTTTTTTTCGGTTATGTTCGTGCGGTTAACAGTTATTTGCGAGCTCTGCTTAATCGACTCTGCTGTTGATGATGATCAAGAATACAGATACTTAAAAGGGTCGGAGATGCTTCCTTCTTCATATTGTGCACAACTTTATGAGCCACTTTTACCCATTTGCGATGGCTCTGTGAGATTAGTAGCAATCTGCAAAATGAAATTAAACCCCAAGCCTAATTTAATTTAAGAATGAAATTAAACCGCTGTCGATTCTGGATAATACATGGTGGTCCATTTAAAAATTGGAGTTTAATTTTGCTATAAAAAAACGGCTTGATATTTTTCAAATGTTGAACATTTATGGGAAAGGTTGGTTCATTTTTTATAATTATTAATCAAAAACAATTTTGGTCAAATGATCACCACGGCTGACTTGGCAATGTTTTCGGTCGAGTGCACCGGACGAGTACGTACAGGGTTGCCCATATTCGACGGACCCATTTTTTTTTTTTAAATCAAAGAAAAAAATAAAAATTTGGCGGTTGGCAATCTTAATCATTTAATTTGTTCCAAGTAGATTTGTTTACATCAATTTTTGAATATGATATCTCTCAAATGGCCGCCTCTTGCGTTGATGGCGTATTGTGCCCTTTTTGCAGCATTTTCCATCGATTTCGCCAACATTTCGGCCGGAATAGCGGCTATTTCTTCACGAATGTTGTCCTTGAGCTCTTCTACGGTCCTTGGCTTGTTAACGTAAACCTTTGACTTCAAATATCCCCACAAGAAGAAGTCAGGCGGCGTCAAATCGGGCGAACGCGGTGGCCAGTCCAAATCTCCACTTTTCGACATCAAACGGCCCGGAAACAATTTCTTCAGAAAATCGATTGTTATGCTACTTGTGTGCGGTGGAGCGCCGTCTTGTTGAAACCAGAACTGCCTCATACGCTTTCGACGAATAATTGGCATCACAAAATTGGTCATCATGTCGCGATAACGCTCCTGGTTGATGGTAACAGCATGGCCATTTTCATTTTGGAAGAAAAACGGCCCAATGACCGTTTTCGCACTAACGCCGCACCAAACTGTGACTTTTTCGTCATGGAGAGGCACTTCTTGAATCTCCTGAGGATTTTCAGTGGCGTAAATACGGCCATTTTGCTTATTTACGGTCCCATTCAATGAGAAATGGGCTTCATCGGACATTTTTTAAAAGCACGTTGAGTTTTCACAATTGACTTGTTCTGTTGAATGTAAATTTCAACTATTTCAGAGCGCTCGCGTGGCATGTATTGTTCCATGGTAAAAATCTGCTTGGACTGACGCTTCAAACGCGGTATGTCATAAAGCGATCTGACATCTCTGTCAAAAGTTATGGCGTTGCCAGATGGGTCCGTCGAATATGGGCAACCCTGTACACGGGCTGGTTTATTATCTCACGAATAAATGCTTCAATGCTGTCTTCCAATGCGTCAATTGAAGCGGGCTTGTCTGTATCAAGGTATACTAAACAAGGTAGGCTCACTCGCTCTCTTACAACTTTTTGTATTTGTGTCAAAGAGAGCGAGAGCGAGAGAGTCATATACTTCAATACAAAGCCTACGAAGCACAAAAATTTCGTCCGCGGAGATGCTTCGCGTTCAACAGTTGCTTACTGACTGAAATTTAACAAGTTGTCAAGAGAGCGAGAGAGTGAGTAGGCCTACCTTGTTTAGTATACCTTGGTCTGTATAGACATGAGCTGTAACATAGCCCCACAAAAAATAGTCTAAAGGCGTTAAATCTCACAGTGTAGGCGGCAAATTGACCGGTCCCGAACGTGAAAAAAATGTTCACCGAACTCGACTCACAATAAGTCCATTGTGCTATGTGACATGTGGCGCCGTCTTGTTGAAACCACATGTCATGCAAGTCAAGCTCTTGCATTTTGGGCAAAAAAAAGTTGGATATCATCTCACGGTAGCGCTCACCATTCACAGTTACGTTAAGATTCGCATCATCTTTAAGAAGTACGGTGCAATGATGCCACCAGCCCATAAAACGCACCAAACTGTGACTTTTTCTATATGCATTGGTAGCTCTTGCCATGCTTATGGCTGATATTCACTCCAAAATCGACAATTCTTTTTATTAACGTACCCATTGAGCCAAAAATGAGCTTCGTCGCTGAACACAATTTTTCGGTAATAAAAAGTGGATCTTCGGCCAACTTTCCAAGTGCCCATTCACCAAAAATTCGACGTTGCAGGAGGTCGTTCGGCTTCAATTCTTGCACCAGCTGTATTTTGAAAGGCTTCACACCTAAATCCTTCTGCAAAATTTTCCACGTTGTTGAATAACAGAGGCCCAATTGCTGCGAACGGCGACGAATCGATATTTGATGGTCATCATTAACACTGGCCGATACAGCTGCGATATTTTCTTCAGTTCGGCACTTTACGCAAGCGTGTTGGTGATCTAATGTCCAACAATGTAAATTTGGTGCGAAATTTAGTCACAATAGCTCCAATAGCCGCTTCAGTGGGTCGATTAAACTGACCATAAAATGGAAGAAGCGCGCGATGAACTTTCTTAACAGAGCACGCATTTTGATAATAAAATTGAATAATTTGCAAGCGTTGTTCGTTTGTAAGACGATTCATGGTTAAATTATAGACCAAACTAAAAATGTTTGACAGTGAAACAAAACACGAAATGTGCGTGAGCTCTCTTTAAACCAGTGCACTATTGGTCAAACGACCATTTTTTCTGTGCGAAATTAATTTCCACTACAAAATCATGCCATTTAAACTAAATCCAGTAAGAATTTTATAAGTAAAAATAAATTTAAATCAAAAATCGAATTTAACTCATTAACGACCAAAAATTAAAATTAACCCTCTTGCAATCAACTTTTTTTTAATTATTCAAAAACGTTTATGATTCGCTTAAATCTAATGCATAATCTAAAATTAAATCAAAAAGGCTCTTTTCACTGTCATTAGTTTCCTAGTCTTGGTTGCTAATGTGAAATTCCTCTATGAGTTCCCTGCAAAATAATACTTGTCTATCTGTAAATGTTGTAGAAATTAATGGATCTGAAGTATCGACAGCCCTATTTTTCTCCAAAAAAAGCAGAAAGTGGAATTGGGTTTTTGAGGATCTTTATTTGGGCTGCAGTCAATTGGCACCACATTATTTACGAGAGATTAGTATCAGCTGTTTTATTCAAAAGCTTTGTGTCTTCTTTTCTTTTCAAAATTCTGATTTGGCTCTGAATGACAAACATGGACGTCTAATCGTATCGTTTTTGGAAATGTATCAACCACAAAAATTTAACCATTTAGGCACCCATGATTTTGGTCCATAAAGACATTTATCTTTCTGGTGAAACTTTTTGCTACTTTTGAGCTGGTTTTAAGCATAAAAATAGAAACTAACTTCGGCTGTACCGAAGTTTATACTACCCTGGAGCATGATATATGCTGCCAGTTTGATATATGGCTATACGATATATTCATCAAAAAAGTTTTTCTCACTAGAACTCCATTTTGGACCGATCGTTCCTATGGCAGCTATATGCTATAGTCATCCGATTTAAATCAATCTTGACAAAATTGTGTGGTAGTATATAATATAGATCTGTACAAAGTGGGAGCGATAGCAATGAAAACAAAAAGTTTTTCTTACTAAGACTTTTTTTCAGATCTATCTTTTGTATGGCAGCTATACTATATAGTTGTCCGATTTTGATAAATCTCGATGAAATTATGAGAAATCATAGAAAACTTATAAATACGGGGGTTGGGAGCGATAGCATTAAAAATAAAAAAGTTTTTTCTCACTAAGACTTTTTTTCAGACCTATCTTTTGTATGGCAGCTATACTATATAGTTGTCCGATTTTAATAAATCTCGGTGAAATTATGTGAAATCATAGAAAACTTATAAATACGGGGGTTGGGAGCGATAGCATTGAAAACAAAAAAATTTTTCTCACTAAGACTTTTTTCAGACCTATCTTTTGTATGGCAGCTATACTATATAGTTGTCCGATTTTGATAAATCTCGATGAAATTATGTGAAATCATAGAAAACTTATAAATACGGGGGTTGGGAGCGATAGCATTGAAAACAAAAAGTTTTTCTCACTAAGACTTTTTTTCAGACCTATCTTTTGTACGGCAGCTATACTATATAGTTGTCCGATTTTGATAAATCTCGGTGAAATTATGTTAAATCATGGAAAACTTATAAATACGGGGGTTGGGAGCGATAGCATTAAAAATAAAAAAGTTTTTCTCACTAAGACTTTTTTTCAGACCTATCTTTTGTATGGCAGCTATACTATATAGTTGTCCGATTTTAATAAATCTCGGTGAAATTATGTGAAATCATAGAAAACTTATAAATACGGGGGTTGGGAGCGATAGCATTGAAAACAAAAAAAGTTTTTCTCACTAAAACTACTTTTTCAACCGATCGTTCCTATGGCAGCTATATGCTATAGTCATCCGATCCGGCCGGTTCCGACAAATGTGCAGCGTATTTATACCAAAAGACTTCGTGCAAAGTTTGGTTGAGATAGCTTTAAAACTGACGGAGGAGATAGCATAGAAACAGACGGACAGACGGACGGACAGGGACGGACGGACAGACGGACATGGCTATATCAACTCAGCTCGTCATGCTGATCAAGAATATATATACTTTATATGGTCGGAGATGTTTCCTTCTGTGCGTTACAAACATCCGGACAATTTTAATATACCCTCTCCAAGGGTATAAATTTTTTTTTTTTTTTAAAATTGAATCAATTCCAATTTTGTCAACCACTTGTTTGAATACGGCATTAAATTTTCTCTTTTTTGTGCCTTCATTTCGCCATATTTCAATCAAATCGCCTTTTGTTATTCGAAAGTTACCTACAAAAAGTGGAATTACTCGTAAAACGCAAAAAATTGCAATTTGAAATTAATTGCAAATTACTTACTACTTTTTTCTTAAACTATTAGTTTTTATTAGAAAGAGGCCAAATGGGGCCAAAATTTGACGGGCTTACAAAAGGTAACAGTGAGAAAGTCGGTCAAGCCCGACTATAACAATCTCTGTACCCGGTGTATATGCTGAATGCATCGCTGCCACTATGTTCAACTCTAAGTTTTTTTCTCTCTCTCTCTCTCTCTCTCTCTTTGATGCAAGCAATGCGGTGTTGTTTGCGTGTGCGTGGGAGGCGACTTTATTACACTTTTTTTCTCATAACTTGAGAACCGCTCATCCGATCTTTATCATTTCTTCGGCAAATAGATAGATATTACTAATGACTAACTATCTCTAGAAGGTACAAATCATCTATCTACAAAACTGTGGGAGATATGATGTTTTTTCGAAGCTGCGGGAGCGGGAGGGGGCGTGGCAAAAATTAAAAATAAACTTGATCTGCCTGCAAGTATAAGAAGCATTTGTCCCATACATGTCAAACCTCTATCTCTTACCATCTCTGAGATCTGTTTGTTCATACGGAGGGACAGACGGACGGACGGACAGACGGACATGGCTATATCGACTCGGCTGTTGATGCTGATCAAGAATATATATACTTTATAGGGTCGGAAATTATTCCTTCTCCCTGTTACATACTTTTGCACAAACTTAATATACTCTATGTACCTTCGGTACAGAGTATAAACATTTTAAATTAATTCTACCCTTTCAAGGTGATGTTAGCTATTAAGTGATTTGCAAATGTATCGACATATATAAAGCAGTTTTAATTTAACAAATATATATTTACGTGTCTCTTCATTTTTTATTTTAAACCAATGAATAATCAGCAACACAATTCGAGTAATACGCACAGTGCGCACAAAACTAACCTCACAAGCACATTTGTAGAGAAACTTAAATCAATTGACTTTGAAGCAAAGCTGTGTAATGGTACCCTTTTTTTTTAGGACAAACAGACATAACGATTTTTTGTTTTGAAGCATTTTTTACTAAAATCCCACAACAACAAAAGTAAATCGGCACTTTGATTCTTATCACTTTTGCACAGATAAAGGGATTATTTGACCTACTGTACAGTGTTGCCAAAAAGAGAGGATTCAATAGGAACGATCGGTCGGGAAAATAGTTCTTGTGAAAAAAAGTTAGATCAAAGTCGGATTAATATATATTTTAGCTGCCATGTACTAAACTGGCAAGCATATATCATGCTCCAAGGGTATATTTACTTCGGACGCCCCTCTATTTTTAAAGTTAAAATTGAATATTTTTAAGGCACAGAAGATATCATTTCTTTATCAGCACGACGAGACATTGTCCTTAAGCACTAACTTTCCTTTTGTATTCCTTGTCAAAATTTTAATTTAGCTTAGCCACTTGCATCTTCTTTGCACCATCTGCTGCAACTTTCACTGTTATTTCTATTTGTTGCACCCACAATGTCATTAAAAAAAAAAAAAAAAGCCACACACTGCGTTGTGCTTGGTGGCTTGTATGGATTCCAAATCATCTGAAAAAAGCGTGTGCCAGCTGTCGCTTGGCGCTGCATTTCAGAAAGTACTGCCAAAACAGCAACAACAAAAAAAATCGGAAGTAAAAAGCCTTAATCTTTTTTCTTCTTTTCTCCTTACCAAACGAGTCGAGTTCGAGGTGTTTAGATCGCACACAAGGCCCAAGGTCCGTAAGTCGAGCAATTAAGCAGCTCAGCTAACGCGACAAGACAACAGAACAGAACAGGCGACCGACCTCCATGGCAGACGCGCGTCAGACGAGCCCGAGTCCCGAAAAAGAAGAGAACCACACCGAAAAAAGCATGAAACCCGCGCGTGTGGCCAAATACTTAATGAAGCGTTAAAACAGCAACTTGTGGCCAAGGTGCTCGACAGTGGAACCGTTAAGAGCTTACGGCTTGAGTTAACAGCACCAAGAAGGGAGCGGACTAGACATCCCTGATCTATTTTCCTCATATATATATGTATCAAATTGAGTATGAATTCCTATCCCATTCCAAGGCAATAATCAATTTATAAACGCCTTCAAACTACCTCGCTGTTGCACATATCCTTGCTGGTGCTTTGTGTTTTTTGTTTTGTTTGTTCAACCCTTGAAGAGATTGATTATTGTTTATATTTGTGCATCTGTATATGTGAATGGTGCGCAAACAAGCGAAGGATTGTGGTCCCATGGTCAACGCCAACGCATCCCCTTTTTTGAATTGGGGCAATTAAAGTTGTTCTCGACTCGCGGCTGAACGACTCTATAAACACGTGATAGATAGAGCCTGCTCCTTTCTTCTGCAGGCAATTTAACCCTTCTTCCCCCTAGTGCGAGGGCGTAAAGTCAGACACGAGTTTCTGGTCAATTTGATAAAATAATTTGAACAATTCTTGGAAATCGAAATAGAGCGATTATCACATACAGAATTGAAGTGAACCTTTTCGTCCTCGGTCGGCGTGAGCTCCTTTAATTATGCTAATTATGAGTATTGGTTTGAATTGAATATGATTTAGTGAGTTTGATTTGGTGGAAAAAAACCGAACAATTTGTTGTATTTGAAAAATTGGTATGGGACATAAAAGTACGCAGTCGGACTTTGCAGAAGAGGTTTAAAACCAGGGCTGGTTTAGGTTCGGGTTTGAACCGGAGTTCAGGAATAATTTTGATCTTCGCTAATTCAGCAAACATGTACGAAAATTGATACAAACTTAGTGAAAATTTCCCTTTTTTCATATAGCTGCTTTGTGTCAGATCTAAGTAAGTTTATGTGACATGTATGTAGAAAATGAGAAATCGGCCCTTGAATATTTTATTCATAAGCTTGGTATGGAGATACCCGCGAAATGCCCGCGAAATGAAAAACTCCATATAAAAAAAATTATTTCGCAGGTTGCTGTTTCGTGAGTTGGTATGGAGTTCACGCGCGAAATTGACATATCGATAACAGAGCGTTGCCACCCGACGTCAATGTGTCACGCGATAGTCACCCGATAGTCACGCGATGAGAGATGATTTCGTAGGTGTGAAATATATGTAAAACATATTTTTCGTACTCATGGCGGTAGGCACCATATTTGTACATACAAGTGTTTTGGCGCGTTGTTTTAAAATGATCAGGACAACTATACAAAAACATTAAATAGGCTGATCAACTTTTCATTGAGGAGAAGATGGCCCTAGCTCATCCATGAAAAAGCATTATGATAGCGGGTTGACAAAAAAATATCTGGGAAAGTATAGATATTTATTGAGTTTAATTATGCTATTCACAATTGATTGTTTTTGCTAGGAGATCATTGCAACGCGGCGGCTTCGTTAAAGGATAGCGCCACCGTTCGCTGGCGTCCTAAGTGAAAGTGTGTGTAAGAGTGAAGTTGCCCACTCTGTCGTTTTTGACCAACTTGTCGGCCGAATTGTGCGTATGCCATGATATAAACAAATAAGTGCTGATTCTCTTTTCAAGAACATTAGCTCCCCATTCGAGAGGGCTGATGATGAGGATCTCGGCCCAGCACAAGAGGATTCAATTGTGGACGACGGCGATTCCGTATGTCGAACGGATGAGCCGCAGAACTTTTCAATGGTCAGACTGGGGACTTCTTTGTGGCCGCAAGTCGTTTCAACATCTTCTAGTCTATGCCGTTGCATTATAAATACACAACATCGAGATGCCATGTCCAAAACAGTCGATTCTGCTCTTTCCCTAGTCGTGTCCAAGGAGCACCAATTGCCTATTGGAGCAAATTATTGAAAAATTACAATTAAAGGTCACGATGAACCTACAAACGATTTATTTATTTGCGATTTATTTACGTTTTACATCTGGCTCCACTTGGATCTTTACTGCAAGTAAGGACCCTGAACACCTAGAAGCCTTCACTACCGTTTCTTACAAATCACATAAAGCTATTGTAGCAAATATTGCATCATTAAAAGCTACCATAACTATTCGCTGTTAATTAGTTTAAATTTTCCCGCCAAGTTAAATTTGAAAACAAAGCAACTAGAGATGAGCGTCTTATTTCGCACTTGCTATCGACGAAATAATATGCAGAGATTTCGCACACTTTTCGCAAGTATCTCCGTACCAAGCTATATATAGAAGTTCAGAGCCTTAATAATATTATATTCGAGCTTGGATCATCGGGCTTTTTAGCAGGCTTCAGGTCAATAAATCTTGGAATCTAGAAATAAAATGTACACTGCCTCTCAATCTTGAGTGGTGATAAACGATAGTCCGCATTGAGATTCTTATTGTCTGTAGGAACATAACAGTTAAAACTAGACGGCCATGTTCCTAAGTTCACTTAGGCCCATTTTCTCAATGTCCGGTTAGTCAAACTTACAGGCAGGTTAGCCAAATGTGAGTGTCTCATGCTGTCTTTGTCGAAAACCTGCCGGCAACTTTAACCGCAACCTCATGATGGGGTCAAATTTTAACCTGCCGGCAAGTTTCGATAAAACTATCGATATTTTCACTCGATAAACAACAGCTATGTCGAATTATTGAGCGTGTTCAGCAGCACAAATTAATGACAAAAAATCGACTATTTTAATCATAGATTTTAGCTTGGTATGGAGACACCCCCGAAATGAAAAACTCCATATAAAAAAATGATTTCGCACGGATTTTGACAGGTTGCTGTTTCGTGAGTTGGTATGGAGTTCACGCGCGAAATTGACATATCGATATCACAGCGTTGCCACCCGACGTCAATGTGTCACGCGATAGTCACCCGATAGTGATGATTTCGAAGATGTGAAATATATGTAAAACATATTTTTCGCCTCTACATACACACTACATTTGGCGGTAGACACAAAATACATACAATGTTGGGGCGCGGTGGTTAAAATTGAGTAAAATAACAATACAAAAGCATTAAAAAGGCAGAACAATATTTCTTTGATGGGGAAGGTGGCACAAGGTAATTTAATAAAAGAGAAATCAGTTTTGTGGAAGCTCATTCGTAAACAGCATTATGACAGCGGCTTGACAAAAATTATCTCCATAGCCATTGGAAAGGAAGTTAATTATAATATTTAAACTCAATAAAATATGCTATTCACTATGTTTGTTTTTTGCTAGGGAACCATTGCAAAACGGCTTTTTCTTCGTTAACACTGCCGGAGTGATAAGCACGCCAAGAGTGGAAGCGATGAAGGCGTACCCATCGCAACTTAAGGGAGGCAACGATGTAAAGCGGGAGTCATGTCGTTTTTGCACAACTTATGCCAGATTGCTGATGATGAGCAACTTTGGCCCAGCACAAAGTAATTTAATTGTTGACGACGGATATTCCGTATGTCCAATGGATCAGCTGCATAAGTTTTCAGTGGTCGGACTTGGGACATCTGCTTTTCTATGCCGTTCCATTATATATGGGGCATTCCATAGAAAAAAAGTTTTTTTCTGGGATGATGTCTCCGAATTGGATGATTATTGGCCCAAAGGAAGCTTATTATGAGAGAAGCTCTTTCTATCGCTCTGTGAGCTTTTTTGGAGCTCTCTTTGCAGAACTTCTACGCTTAAAAGTGTAATATTGTGAATTTTTTAAATTTTCAATTACTCGAAAACGGTTTAAAATAGAGCTTTGCAGTTTTTTTTCAAATGTTCAGGATTAAAAAGTCCTTTTAAAAAATATTTTGAAAAATTTTATATTTTTTACCTTTCTTGAAAAAGAAGGGTTTTTTTTAACTTTTTAATCCTACACATTTGGAAAAAAACTGCAAAGCTCTATATTAAACCGTTTTGGAGTAATTGAAAATATATAAAAATTCACAATATTTCACTTTAAGCGTAAATTTCTGCAAAAAAGCTCCAAAAAAGCTCACATTTTGGGGTTAGCTTCTCTCATAATAAGCTCCTTTGGGCCAATTATCATCCAACTCGGAGACATCATCCCAAAAAAAAACTTGTTTTCTATGGAATGCCCCATATATAACACCTATTCATCTATTTCATTTATAACTTAAGTTTTCCGCCGTTATGTGTTGATTTTGATATGGCCGTTTCGTTGGTTCTATGTTCTTCCACTGGGGTTATTTTGGGCCGTCTTCCTTTGCTGCAGTTAAAACATAGTTGAACTCAGCTGTCCTCCAACGCGTTTCGGCGAGCCTTTGCTGCCTTCTTCAGGGAGTCTGTTTTTATTTATTTATTTTTTTTTATTTTGAAAATTGTTTCTGATTTCACATTAAATACATCTTGATCTAATTATTTAATGTTGAAAAATATAATTAAAGAAATATTTTAGAAAAAATCAGGCACAGCTGCCCCCACCTTTTCGGAAAGCTGGCTACGCCCTTGCCCTTAAGGCTTTTCAAGTGCGATGAATTCCGGCTTGAGCGGCAAACTAATCTCCAAGTCTTCGCCAGGCTTCTGTTTACATGCCGCCGTATCACTTTTATTGTTCTCCAAAATATATTTGACTCTACAAGGCCCACCAGCCACAGAAAAGTTTTTCCCTCTTTGCCTTTTCGATGCTTCAACTTGATTCATTATTGCTAGCAATTTTAATCAACTTTTTTTTGCTAAGTGATTACCAGCAACAGCATTGTAAATGTAAAATTGGCTGCACAGCTCATCCAACAGGGCCAGGGCCAAAGCCATCTCACAGCCAGCAACAGCAATAGAATTAAAAAAACCAAAACAAACACATCAGATTCGTTGACACTATCTGGTCACACTATGGCAGCGATAGCAATCTATCGATAATAGTCGAACCTAAGTAAGTCTCGTTGAGAAACCCAAAGGACTTACCGGCAGGTTATTCCGCCCGGCAAATTTGACCGGCCGGTACCTAACCCCAACTTTTAAGAAAATGGGCCTTAGATAATCTAAGTGACAGCGAACAGCTGATTTCTGTCAGAAGCGGTGTCGACTACGCAACCATTAAGTCTATTTATTTGGACTTTTATAACAAGACAGCAACAGACGCCAAATTGGCAGAAGTCTTTGTGTATGTGTGTACTCCCAATTCGGCCTGGTGTGGTGCAGTTGGTAGTGTGTGTCCTGGGTACGATCCCGCCTCGGAGCATCCAATTTAAAAGTCAGCTGCGAAGAACTGGCCATACAAAATCTTCTCAAACTTTGCCGCTCGGATACGGCACGGCGTTAAACTGTAAATTCATTTTTCTGGTTCGAAACTAGAAGCACACAAGCCAAGGGATTGAGAGAAGCTAGGCTTGGGACCCTTTGGGCTGTGTTAAGTAAAATATTTATTTAGATTAAATGTTTGATTTCACTACCGTTTTAAGTACTAAAATACTGGAATCCAAGCTTTAAAGAAGCGTGAAGAAGAAAAAAGTCCTGATTGTGTTTTATTTATGACTAAGAAGCATGTAAATGAACCAGAACTGATTCAGTACTAAAGAGACCATAGGCTTAGTTTGCTTAGATTGCGTCTAGTTGTGAGTAAATCAAGAAAACGTATCTTTGGAAGCTTAGGTGATACTGATCTGTACAAACGAATCTGTGATGAGATGTACAACCTTTCCTTCTGTGAGAAAAATAGATTGTAAATTGTAATTGCTTAGTATTTAAGTTTTCACACGTTTTGGACTAGTTCCCAATGTTGGAAACGCCTTTTTCCTGTTGGAAATTGCAAAGATCATTGATCATCAAAGGTAAGTGGCATTTGTTGACTACCTGTGCCTCTACACTGTAGAATCTGTGTGGGTCAGCTTCATTTGAAACTGCAGCTCTATAATTGTGGCTACAAATATCAATTTTCATAAAAATACAATTGTCACCTCACAGAAAACTGTCATCGAAGGACGTTTAGATTTTCAAATTGGAAACTGGCCGGACGTGGCTCCAGGAACATGTCGTTTTATCTGATGAGCAATTTTTCAATTTCATGAACTGATGTTGAGAAATTGCCCCAGCATCGATTTACATTTTTATTTTTACACCGTAAAAGGTAAACATATCAATTACCAGCCCAACGACCATCGTTGACAGACACACTTCGGTAGTGGGCCTTCCTAGAAAGTCATTTCTCACACTGACCATTGGGATTTGTTTGCATTTAATTTCGATTTCTTTTGTGCGCCCCAGCGAAGCGACAGGATCAGACCGCTCGAGTGTTGCGTTGCCACTTTCTGCTACTTTTGACTTCTGGCTAAGTGTTTTACACCAGACAGCAGACAAATGACAGCCGATGGCACCTATGGGAATTATAATAAACTGACCTAAAAAAACAGCAACGAATCCCCGAAACCGTTTGAAAGTTTCGCTTGGCGGCGGTTACCCTAATTTCGGGCTCGTCTTCATCTTCGGCAGCTTATCTCACTCGCTAGTCGGCGCACGCGTGTCATTCTGGGCAGCAATCAAAGTGATATGAAAATTGCATTTGGGTTCAACAGGTTCGTTCTTTTGTTCTGTTGTCTGTTTGCCTAAAGGTTAAACGTGCGAATTTCACCAAAGGCAGGGTCCACGCAGTTTCGTTTTCGGTGGTAATCGGTCTGACTTCTGCTGCGGGTCCAGCTCCAGCTCCAGCTCCATACGCGATCGCGTACCGTACGCGAATTTTGTTGTTCGCCTAATTAAATGTAATTTGGTACTTCCTTTTCAGCCGAAATAATGCATATAAATAGTATCTTTAGTTTACATTTTATTCTCGCTGCGGCCCTTGGGCTCATTATTATAAATTTTCGTTTTCTTTCGGGCGATTTCTGCTAAGGTCAGCCTGCGTAGCGGCCTCACTGCTTCGGGGGTGAGATTCAAAGGAATTCGCTGAGTACTCGCGTCGAGGGCCGCCATGTAACAATAGTGAGCGAAAACTTGTTAATTGTTTCGCGCTCGAGTGGCGGGGAAGAATAGCTAGGGAGCAGAGCGCACACTTCAGATTCCAGCGAAACACTTTCCAAACTCCATAAACCAAGCCCTTTTGTGGTCCCATTCATGAATAGCATCTGGGGAGGGATCGCGGAGGATCGTGCATTGAGGTTCGCGGGCTCTGCAATTGTTGCTTTGCCGCCTGCCGCCGCAAATTAGATGCTCAATTACGCTGCGAAGAATTCCTAGGTAATTTCCCTGCCTCGCTGGCTCACTCGCCTGAAAGTGAATCTTGACCACGTGGTTGAACCCTTCAACAATCATTTTTCATTCTCTAGCCACATCCTTCCGTAAAATGTTCTCACACATGGCCGGGGGAGACGCCCCCTGGCTGAGGATCGGAAGTTGAGCTGCATCCCTGTCCTAGTCGTAAATGTTGTTTCAGAAATCTTCAAAAATCTTATTAAAAATTGTTGTTATTCTTGCGTGGCCTTTTGTTCGTTTTCGTTTCTTTTTATTGCTTTAATCATTTTTATTTTGTGCGGCTTCCGTGCCACCTGTTATGCTTATGGCCAGACGAAGAGGTCCTTCAGAGCCTTTTTGATTTTTCTCAAGTGATTGCGTAGTTTTCTCCTGTTTTCCTTTGTTGTAGTTCTCACTGTTTCAAATTTGAATTGATCATTTCGAGGGCAACGTGGGACCCGATCCTCTGCGTCCCCATATCAAAATAGCAATCACAATTTGTCGATTATGATGCCTACTTCCGATGCTAAAGAGGGCATGAAATTCATTTTTGATTGCAAGATTAATGCCGCATCGCCTTCAGGCTGGCGCCAAAGGCCGGCCCATGTTGGCAAAACAAACTCAACTCGTGGCTTCAAAGTCGAGCCGTGCGACAAAAATTGCCATTGTTGTGCTCTGATCTGATCTGACGAGATCTCCCACAGCTGATCCTTCACGGCTGTTCTGGCTGGCTGCGATAAGCATCAGCCCGCAATCTATGACAAAGCGCCGAACACAACCGACTGCCCTGCAGGCGTGCCCAAACAATGACACAGTGGGCGCTGCATTGACCTGCGCCCAGGACGAACGTGTGTATAATCTAGTTTTAATTTTCATGGGAATTAACCCATGCCCTTTGCAATTTTGCGCTTGGGCAAACAATGCGCAATTTATACGATATTTGTTTAAAAATTTTTGTTGAACGGGTCCGAAGCTATTTGCCTTGATTTCCACTTGACTTTTATCGCTGCCGCGCTATTTGACTGGAGCATACACATGTTTGTATGATATTTTCATTTTTCCCCCTCGTCAATATTTGCAGAGCCAAGTCAAACAGTCGGAGTTGAACGCTTACCAATTGAACAAACATTGTCCAATTCCTCCTCTCGGCTTTATCCTCGGCACTTGCATATTTAATTTGCCTTTAATGAATTTTCCATTTGACAATTGCCAAAATCCGCACACGAATGTGCCGGGGCCACCCGCCTGGAGTTGGTGCGTGCAGTACGTACCATCGCATGTCCAAGTGCTGCTCCCATAGCTTTTGCTTTCGTTTCGAGACAGGCATTTCTCGGCCTCCCATTATGGCCAATACTTTGGGGCAGTGTGTTAAATGCTAATAAAATAAGTAACATACAAATTTTTCAATTTAGGCAACGCAAAGGAGAGAACTGGGACGAGGATGATCTCAGCAGAAGCTGGACAGCACTTTCACGGCCCAGAGCGACTTGCTAATAGGAGTCAATGGCGTGCGACAGCTTTTTTGTACAGGTTTCTAAAGAAACATACCTAGAAGGAGAAAGGGTACAAAAAATGTGGTCTGTTTCCTAAAGAGCTTGGTAACGAGAGTAAATCAAATATCCAAAATATGAAAAATCTGTAAAATGTATAAAAAATAAGATACATGGCCCATATAAGCTTAATGGTCCAACACGGCGAAATTTGCCAAGTTATCATAAAGTATTTAAAAAACGGCAGGCGTTGGCAAAGGAAAGGTGTACAGGGTTGCCCATATTCGACGGACCCATCTGGCAACGCCATAACTTTTGACAGAGATGTCAGATCGTTTAATGACATACCGCGTTTGAAGCGTCAGTCCAAGCAGATTTTTACCATGGAACAATACACGCCACGCGAGCGCTCTGAAATAGTTGAAATTTACATTCAACAGAACAAGTCAATTGTGAAAACTCAACGTGCTTTTAAAAAATTAAAAATGTGAGCCGATAATTCTGAAATGGGAGCGTAAATAACAAAATTGCCGTATTTACGCCACTGAAAATCCTCAGGAGATTCAAGAAGTGCGCTCTTCATGACGAAAAGTCACAGTTTGGTGCGGCGTTAGTGCGAAAACGGTCATTGGGCCGTTTTTCTTCCAAAATGAAAATGGCCATGCTGTTACCATCAACCAGAGCGTTATCGCGACATGATGACCAATTTTGTGATGCCAATTATTCGTCGAAAGCGTATGAGGCAGTTCTGGTTTCAACAAGACGGCGCTCCACCGCACACAAGTCGCATAACAATCGATTTTCTGAAGAAATTGTTTCCGGGCCGTTTGATGTCGAAAAGTGGTGATTTGGACTGGCCACCGCGTTCGCCCGATTTGACGCCGCCTGACTTCTTCTTGTGGGGATATTTGAAGTCAAAGGTTTACGTTAACAAGCCAAGGACCGTAGAAGAGCTCAAGGACAACATTCGTGAAGAAATAGCCGCTATTCCGGCCGAAATGTTGGCGAAATCGATGGAAAATGCTGCAAAAAGGGCACAATACGCCATCAACGCCAGAGGCGGCCATTTGAGAGATATCATATTCAAAAATTGATGTAAACAAAACTACTTGGACAAATTAAATGATTAAGATTGCCAACCACCAAATTTTTATTTTTTCTTTGATTTTAAAAAAAAAAAAACATGGGTTGTCGAATATGGGCAACCCTGTAGTTGAATTTAAAATATTTAATTTTAATTTTAAAGATTATATTATTATGATGATTTATAGACGCCAGAGTACACGGAGTAAGTAGGTAAAGGAAAAATGGTAAAAAAGTGTGAAATAGAAATTAATTTGAGTTTAATTATCATAAAGAGAGGGTAAACCGGTGCACTTTGGGCGAAATGAGATTTAATTTAATTTGTTGTAGTCCTTGTTTGTTTATTGTGTTTTTTGGCAGAAAAATAAAAATGTAATTGTGTTCGTAAGCATGTATATATTTATTATCTTTTGTTGTCTATATAATATATATATATATTTTTATAATATGATATTTGACAGCACCAAAAATAGAGAGAAAAAGAGAGAAAATATATTAGGTCAAGTTAAAGCCAAATTAAAAGGATTTGTCTCTCGATATATTGCCCAAATGCCAAAGATGTCTTTCAAGATATAAAACCATGTACTCAGAATGGCTTTTAAAAAATTTGGAAGTGGAAATTGATCATAAAAATACCGCCAGATCATCACCCTCCAATATGGGACGACAAAAATTAAGCTTTACTGAGGGAGGGCTACGATTGAAAAGAAAATTGTATTCGAACTTGCCTTACAGGCTAATTTGCGGTTGGGAAGACGCAAGTGGCAGGGGGCGTGGTTTATAACCTATGTTCCGATATTTCAAATGTGCCAAATTGCACATTTAAAAGTTCGATTTTTATAAAAAATTGACGTTTTGTCCATACCATTTCGGGTAGTTGTAAGGGCGGGAAGTTAGGGCGTGGCCCAATTGACGACATTTTTTTTCGAAATTCTAGTTTGATATAAGACACATTTACACAAAATTTCAAGGGCCTAGCTTTATTTTAAGAGTTTATGGGGAAAAACGAGGATTGGAACAAATGTTCAACAAAACCGCGAAATTTTCAAATTTTTCAAAGGACCTAAGATAGTTATGAAGGTTGGATGGATGACAATTCAGAAGCACATATGAGAAGTGTGAAATTCGCCAAATTTTCATTTGAGCATTTACCAAATCTCAGGCGTTAATAAATAAGAGGCGTCGATTGTAAAAAAATTGTCTATAAGTTAAACAAACCCTTTTTCCGGACCTAAAGCCAGCTAAACTCACTAATTTTATAAATTTATTTAAGGAAGATGTCAGATTGTTCTTAATTATAAAAATTTCATTTTCGTAGGTATTTTGCACGTGTCATCATAAAAATCGTATACATCACTGTAAAGTTTTAAAATCAATGTTGTGCAGATTTGTTAAAAATTGTGTACAAAAAAAAAACAAAACGATTCGGTCTTAAAAAACGCTCTTGATTCGATCCTGTTTCGGTCTAAAATTTTGTAAGAACGATTTGCTCTTGGAAATTCTTACTTTGAGTACGATTCGTTCTTCAATTCGAAATTGACCATTAGAAATTCAAAATAGAATTTCTAGAAATTTGCTCTTTGAATCAAGATACATTCGTTCTCAATATGGTTCTTTGAGGCAAGGCGAGAGAGGGGATGCTAACTAAGAGAGAATAGCCTTAAGCGAGTCCTTGTAAAAGGGGTGCGCACAGCCTGCATTACCGGTAATAAAGGATGTATGCCAGAGCCGAACAGTCATCGGATTCCCTTTACGAATGCGTACATTATTTTTAAAATTGTAATGTAAAATAATCGCAGTCTGCACAACGCGCCGTCGTCCGTGTTCAGTTTCGGGGGTCCTGACTTCAAAACCCAGTAAAGTAAGAACGTTCTTGAAATCAAGAATTTAAGGATTTTTAAAAACGCTCTTGAATCCAGAAATTTCGCACTTTAATCAAGAATTTTAAGGCTTATTGAAGTGTTGAAACTGAAAATTCTTGATTTAAGTACGAAAATACTTGATTTTACTCTCAGTGTGCAGATAAAGAAACACTGTATTCTCGAAAAGACAAAAGGTTTCCTAAATTCGAAGTTGTAGGACAAAAGTTTAGTTAAATCGAGCAGAAATTGTGCATTTTTGGATCGGCAAAATAGTCACCAATGTAATATCACATATGGGCATTTCCACAGTCGCGAACCCGACATTCGTCCTGCTTTAATGTGCAGAGAAATATAGAAGACAAAGAATTTTTGATTTTGTTTTCTATTTTTTTTTTGGTAGCGGTATATTTAGTGCAAAAAGGTAGGTTCAGTTGATTTGACGATTGAAATATACTTAAAAAAATCATGGGATTTATCACGCGACATAAATAGAAGTCGTATTCGACTGCAAAAGGATTGATGCAGCTTTTTATTGAGTGCAATCATATTCAATTATTTACATTAGTTCGATTTTTATAGGGTTTAATCAAGGACCAATATAATCTCTAAGATGCACCGAACGCCCATATAATGGATTTGCAATATGCAGCTGATTTTTTTAATGGCGCCGAAAATCGCGCTCTCTCGCTCACAAGTTAAGTGGAAAAAATAGAAAATGGTGCTTGTGTGAGTAATGTTGAGAATAGGTGTGCACACTTACAGTAGTCGGCTGTCGCTGTATGCGAACAAAAACGCGGCTGGCTCTAGTACTTTTTCTGGCTTCTGGACAAAATTTCAAAGAAGAGCAGCCAGATTCAAAAGCCAGTGGGAAAAAAATGGCGAACACTCATTTTCATATTCTAATGTCTTAGTTCTTTAATATTGTGAAGAAAAGAGCTAACAATGAAATGGACATCTCTTCAATTACTCAGGCCAATTTTCTTATAGTAAAGAATCAGTAAAGAATCAGTGAATTGTGGCCGTCTGTGGCCTAGTGGTTAGTGTGCTGGACTGCTGGGCGGGAGGTCGTGGGTTTGATTCCGCCTCTGAACATCTTATAATAAAAGTTTTTTTCTTTCTTTAGAAAAATAGCATTTACACATAGGGTCACCTTCACCAGCTATTGGCGCCAGCTGTGAAGTAGTCTAGCCCTGAAATAGCAAATTCTCAAACTTACATTTTACATTTACAAAATTCAAAATTAATTTATTATAATTTTTTTACCTGTTCAACAACTAATGTGGTTCCTATAGCTTTGAACTCCTTTTTTTTTTTTTTTTAAAATTTATTTAAATAAATGGGAAGGCGACCTTGCATATCTTCGGTGTAATTGCTCAGATCTCATAGTGGTATTCAGAATAGACAGCTATTGGGCCTTACTGAATATATATAAAGGTCACTAGGTTCAAGCTTAAAAATTGTAGCTCTGACAGTTTTCGCGATTGAGAAGGAGGAGGAATTTTGCCAAGTCCGGAGCAAACTTGATCTGGGTACAGTATCCACCTACATAATCATAAAAATTTGTGGCTCTACCTCTGATAGTCTCTGGGATCAACGCGTTCATACAGACAGAGAGAGAGACAATTTTTGCTGCTAAAGATGGAGGGGAGGTGGAATTTCCAAATCTGAAACCAATTAGAAGTGGGTGCAGTATACACCTACATACACACATACATGCAAAAATTTGTTGCTCCACCTCTTATAGTCTGTGAGATACACGCGTTTTTACAGAGAAAAAGACAGTTTTTCGCTGTTAAAAGATGGAGGAGGTGGAATTTTCCAAATCTCAAACCAACTCGATGTGGGTACGGTATACCCCTAATTGGGTCATTCTTTTATAAACCGAACAGTTAAAAAATTTTTTATTTTTCATTTTAATGAAAAAAAATCCGAAATTAGATCTCGACATGCTCGACAAAGCTTTGCCATGGATAGGATTCAAAGCTGTGTAGCTGAAGCCTGGCACGTATACTTCGTATTTATAAGGCTTTTCAAAAATGTCAACATCCGCAGATCGGACGTCCATTTCATATAGCTGCCATACGAATGCTATGATTAATTGCATTTTGTTGTGGATTAGAATTTGACTAGAGTTTTCAAAATATATTATACCACAAGCAAATTCGGCATTCCTATGGCGGCTATATGATATGAACGTCCGATCTGTGTTGATGTTGAAATTTTGAAAAGCTTAAAATATATAAAGCCAACTAGCGTGAAGTTGCAGTCGTAAGCTTTGAAATTGACTGCGTGGCAAATCATACTTTACGAGCATCTTTTATTTGTTTATAACTTAAAAAATTCATAACTTTTAAACTATAAAGGTCTCCATCTTTTTATACACTTGAAAAGTGTATTATAATTTGCCCAAGTTTGCAACGCATGAAGGAATCATCTCCGACCACATAAAGTATATATATTCTTGATCAGCATGACGAGCTGAGTCGATTAAGCTTTGTCCGTCCGTCTGTCCGTCTGTCCGTCCGTCCGTCTGTCCGTCTGTCTGTTTCTACGCGAACTAGTCCCTCAGTTTTGGAGCTATCGAGCTGAAACTTTGCACAGAGTCTTCTTTTTACTGCACACTGCTAATATGTCGGAACCGACCGGATCGGATGACTACTTCTTGTAGCTGCCATACAAATGTTCGTTCGAAAAATAGGTTTTAGTGAGAAAAACTGGTTAGTTCTCAATATTACTGCTCTCAAACACGGTCATGGGTAAAATGTAATGTTTTTAAGCTGATCTGCATATAAAATGAAACCTCCCCCATTCAACTAAAAACAATACTTAAACATGTAGTAGTAGTAGTAGTAGTAGAAGTTCTTTATTTATAGAACATTAAATATATATGGGCATGGCATTTTGCCGTTAGTCTTAAATTTAAATCTATTAAATCTAAATAAATAAACAACTGGAGGGCATGAGTAGCAATGGCCGAGGCCGTTAAGCGGTTGTGATATATATATATCGCGCCTGGGAAGAAGAAGAGCTGAACATTTGGGTTTGGGGGCACACCTCAATCAACTAAAACTAAGTATGCGAGCTAAAAACTATGAACAAAGCAGGCCGCTTCAGATTTCATTCAAAACTGATTAAAAGTTATAGCTCAGTCTGCTAAACGTTGTCAAACTGAGTACATCTGGGACTTTGCTTGCTTTTATGATTTTTTTCTGATTATTTTTTTTTTTGAATTTTCTATTTTGTGAACTGTTCAGCTCTGAGGCTAAACACAATATGCCCCAAGGGGGAGATTTATTCAAACAATATTATAAAAAACATTTGATTTGAATTTCATGGCACCCTATTTTGGGATTTAGTGTTTTTTGTTTGTGTATAACAATTAGTGTAAAATGCTGTAATTAAGTTTTCATGGAACTGCCTTTTATAGGAATTTCTGTTTATTTCTTTGGGCATACAAATCTTGTCCAAAAGTGTTTAAAAAATGAAATTTTTATTGACATTAGATCACCAAAGGCGGAACTCTTTTTAAATTTTGTTATAAATGCCGAAAAGTAAGATCTTTCCTAAAGAAATCTTTAGTTAGTTTTTTAAATGCTGAAATAAGCTTAAGTTTTCTTCAATATGTAATAAAGACCTGGGCGAGTTATTCCAATAACTGTGGATCTACATTGAACTTGAAAATTGCATTGGTTGTACAGCAAATTTTACCCGTTACCATTTCCAATTTGTTCTTCTTCTTATGTGTTGCTCTTTTTTTTAATACTTGTATTAATTCTAGCATATAAACCGCAGCGCTTTGCAATCTGCCTTCATTATTGAGGATTTGACCGATATGAGTATCAATTTGAAGTCAAGCAAATATTTCTTGAATGGTTTGTGCAGTGGGCCAATTTGTCTTAAGAATGTTGAGTTACCATTTCTGGGTTGTTTTGGGCGTTGTGGTTTCATTTCCATTTTTCTCCTACGCATTACGACGTTTGTAACGTTTTCTTCAGCCAGACTGCATTTCATATTTTCACAAAAAATTTTATTTTTCCGACCAAGTCAAAACCCACTTCCGTTATTTGTAACGACACTGCATCCAAGACGGCTCGTAATGCCCTCACGTATCTTTTAATGCTCTTTAAGTATATTTTTTGCATTCTCCTTGAGACGATCTAGAATAATAAAGCCTCTTCTTTAAAAGATTTTCTACAAATTTGATTAGTATTTTATTTTAACCAGAATACGCTTGCCCCAAACTGCAAAGTAAAGTTCCACCTCTAAAAACAGGGCAGCTTCTCTCACAAAATAATGTAATTTTCAGTTGTGGGTTAATTTGATGTTCAACTATAATTTTTTGATTGTGTTGTATGTTTTATGTTCAGTTTTATAATTGTAATTCCAATTTATATCATAAATCATATTCTCCAAAAATATAATAAGAAATTTAAAAATGAGTTTGCGCCACTCATGAAGTATAACTTGCCAGCCCTTTATCTGTTGTCTGCTACATAGATGGCGGAACCTTAAGTGGTTACTTTTAACAATATGAAAAACTTTGGTTGCTTTTGCGAATATTTATTGAAACGCAAATTTCAATGTTTAAACTAATTAAATAATTTATTTATTTGATGCAACCTTTTGATGATCCAGAAAAATAATGTCAAAATTGTTTGGGTGGTGAAATTTGCTAAATCTCCCAACAAAATTCGAAAAATTTAAAACCAACCGAAAGAGATTTTGGGTTGGAATTTGGTTGGAAGAAATTTCCGTGTCACCTCCGAATGACATTTAGATTTATGAATTATATTGGTAGGGGAGAATGGGGGTTGTGAGCCACGCAAATATTGGCCACAAAAAAAAAAATCAAATTACAACGCCAAAAGTAAGTATGAAGGAAATATCTTTGGTCAATTACGATATTAACCCTCACCTCATCTGCAGCTGCCCAGCAATCGCCACGACAAGATTAAAACATCTGCACTCCCCAAGTTTCACCTCTCTGGAAGAGGCGGCCAAGAGTTCCCCCAAACAACTATTGGCATTTGTCGAAACGTCAAAGATCCTTCAGGATTTCTAAAGGAAATGGTACCCTAAAAAGCACCCGGCCCATAAGGTTGTCCCCCAAGTTGGGGAAATACAGAAAAAAAATTGGCTACACGGCGCGTGTAGAAACGTCAAACCTAAACGCAACGTATTTCGCCCTGTTAAATTGCACACGCTGCGTGTAGAATTCAAAAAGCCACACGGGACGTGTGGAAAAGCTACATGCGACGTGTAGGAATTAAAAATCTGAATGCAAATGTAGAAAAGTTAAATGCTGCGTGTGCAAAGGCAAAGTCTACACGGCATTAGAAAATCAGCTCATTACCCCAAATAATTCTACATTTTTCATGCAGCAATCTAAATACCACTCGGACGTTTAGGTTTTCTACACTAACGTTTGGATATTGAAATCCTACACGCGCGTGTGGATATTCTACACGAAAAATGTAGCTCCACATCAGTACTGAATTTTTATATTTTTCGTTAAGCAAGCTGGTTGTCACACGTGCCTATAACTTTGAACTCCTTTTATTTTAAAATTTATTTGAATAAATGGGGAGGCGCACTTGCATATCTTCGGTGTTTTTGCTCGGATCTTATAGTGGTATACAGAATAGACAGATATTGGGCCTTACTGAATATATATTAAGTCACTAGGTTCAAGCTTAAAAATTGTAGCTCTGACAGTTTTTCGCGGTTAGAAGAAGAAGGAGGAGGAATTTGCCAAATCTGGAGCAAACTTGATCTGGATACAGTATATATCTACATACATGCAAAAATTTGTGGCTCCACCTCTTATAGTCTGTGAGATCCACGCGTTTATACAGAGAGAAAGACAGTTTTTCGCTGTTAAAAGATGGAGGAGGAGGAATTTTCCAAATCTGAAACAAACTCGATGTGGGTACAGTATACACCAACATACATGCCAAAAACTGTGGCTCTATCTGTTACAGTCTCTGAGATCGACGCGTTCATACAGACAGACAGACGGACATGTCTAAATCGACTCGGCTGTTGATGCTGATCAAGAATATATATACTTTATGGGGTCGGAGGTGCTTCCTTCTGGCTGTTACATACATTTGCACAACTTCATGATCCCCTTTTTCCCATTTTTAATGGGAACAGACATGTTAAAATATTTATTTCTATAGCACGGTACGGAGTACTCCAAACTGTTTGGGCGCACAAAAAAGTCATTTATTACGCGTATGGAACCTAAAAACAAATTAGTGTGCTAGAATTGCAAAAAATGCCAAAAACGCAAAAAAATGACCAATTTGGTATTTTTACGGTAACCTCACAGAACTTTCAGCTGTGATTTGTTTCCAAACAGATTTTACAAAAAAAAAGTTAAATTAAAACAATGCAGAATATTTCCGATCAACAAACTGCAAATTAGATCGGTGGTGCCTTGTGGTTGCTCTAGCAGCAGTTATTGTGTTGGAAGAGGAAATAGAAGAGGATGCAAGACGAAAACGCAAGCGGCCCAGTTGTTTGGGACTCGAAATATGTTAGAAATACTATAAAGGAATATGTAAACTCTCCAAGAGGATCTGTACCATGGCAATACGAATCTACTGGCGTTCCAAATCAATAAAATTTTTAATAGTTGTAGTTTTTATTTGTATTACCTTCATTTTATTTGTTGTTTTAATAAACTAGTACTTAAAATTAAAGGAACAGAGTTTCATTTTGAATTGTTTTCAAGTGTTTAAATGTTTTCAAGGCACTGACTTTCATAATTATTTGGTTTTATATGTACTTCTTAAAGATAAGCATCATCTTCGTTGGCTCGGGCAAGCAACAACTCTGTTACAGCTCTTTCTGCACTGCGAGCTGCAGCTGGAGTCATTTGGTTCAGCAAACTGTCCCAATACTGCAAAGCGGGCAGATGTACCAAGGCCGGCTGAGTGGGAGCGATACCCACATTCAATTTTTCCAAATCTTGCCCAACCGCAGCGGTAAGCTTCTGAGACTCCCGCGGCTCCTCCTTGCGCTATTTCGCTCCTTTATCCTGCCATAAATGATCAATTAGTAAGGTTTCGTCCAATCATTAAATAAGTAATACTTACATATAAGTACAGAGGGCAGTCTGTGTTCTCAACAGGCACACTGCTGTCGAGCAGAACATAATTTCCGTTGCCCTCTACTAATCAAAAACAGCGTCTTCACTTTCAATGAGCGTGGGAGTGCTGTGAGTCATTGAACTGGAGGAACAAGACGCTTAATTTGGGTCGAAAGAAGAGCTGTACGTTCTACATAAAAATATCAAATAAATATATCCAAAAATTATTACATACTATTAAATAAAGTTTACCGTCTTTTATACATATAAAAAAAAAATACAGCTAACTCCCAGTCAACATGGTCGCTCGCTTAGGGCACCTCCAACATGACTGGGTGGAGTCCACTTTTAGAGCGCTTGGCCGCAGACGACTTGCGATGGTACCTGTAACTGTCGCGCAATGAAGCCCGAGCAGCCTTACAGTCATTCGCTGAAAGACAAATATTCATCAAATAATTTTATGAAAACATATGTACAATTGCGGCAAAAAAAATAGCACTGCGTTATATAAAATTCTTTGATGCAATACATCTTTTGTTTTTTTGTAATTGGTTTAATAATTTTGTATACAGTACAGTACAGTATAGGCTTACATGTGATCTCTCTGAGAGTAATGTGTTTATGCTCAATTTGCTAACGGTTTTTTCTGTATAAGGCATCTCAGCAAACGAAGTGCAAAACACGAAGTGAGATTCCGAGGAACAGACTGCAGGTGTTCGGCGACGTGATGATTGTTGTTGTGTCTGCGGACAGTAAATGCGTCGTATTGCAAAGTCTAGTCGCCACACTATCATTAAGTTCAAAAAAATTATTAATTATGGGTCGTGGAAAGCATTCTAGTGAAGAAAAGAGGAAAATCATTACAAAGCTTATCGAGGAAGGCAACACCTACGCTCAGGTGGGGCAAATCGTCGGTTGCTCCAATAAAATGATTAGTAATGCCTTAAATTATAAAAAATAAACCAGAAACACGCGGTAGAAAAGCCGCAATGTCTAATTTGCTGGTGAACAGACTGGTTCGCGAGTGCAAGAAGGCCCCCTTTAAGCCGGCTACTGAGCTAAAGAAGGAGCTTAACATATCGGCTTGCATTAGGACAGTTCGGAATCGCTTAAAAGATTATAAATTAAGTGCCCGTAGTCCGAGAAAAGTTCCACTTTTGAATGCGAAGCATGTGGCAAAAAGAATAGAGTTTGCCAAAGAGCACCTGAATTGGCCGGCAGAAAAGTGGAGAAACATCCTATGGTCGGATGAAAGCAAAATCGTGCTATTTGGAGGTCCGTCTTTGTCGGCGACCCCCAATTCGGAATACCGCCCGAGTTTCACCTGCAAGACCATAAAACACGGTGGAACGAGTATCATGGTTTGGGCATGCTTTTCTTATTACGGAGTGGGTCCAATACATTGGATAAAAGGTATTATGGATCAACATGTCTATTGCGATATTTTGCAAACAGTGATGCTGCCTTATGCGGAATACGAAATGCCGTTGTTGTGGGTCTTCCAACAGGATAACGACCCTAAACATAACAGCAAGAAAGCTCGTAAGTGGTTTCAAGACAGATCCCTTCACCTAATGGATTGGCCTGCTCAGTCTCCAGACTTAAACCCGATAGAGAATCTTTGGTCTGATGTAAAAAAATATATTTCCAATGCAAAACCAAGGAATAATCAGGAGCTCTGGGCTATCATTCAAGAATCATGAAGCAGTATTCCACGGGAAAGGTGCCAAAATTTGGTCAATTCTATGCCGAGACGTTGTGCTGCTGTCATTGCTGCCAAAGGTTTTACAACCAAATATTAATACACTATATCGATAAATACAAATGAATACAAATATTCCAGAACTTCCTTTTCGTTTTTTTTTTCGTTTTCTTAAGTTATTTTTGAAATAGTGCTATTTTTGTTGCCGCCTAAAATGTTCAACGTTCACATTCTTAATGTAAATATTTCAATTTCATGTTATTATCGACGACACTTGCATTGTATTTCGATAAATTAGAGCCTAAAGTAAAAATAAAAGCCTTCAACAAGTTAAATATATGAATAGTTATAAAACAAATGATCAATTAAGAAAAATGTATGTCATGGTGCTATTTTTTTTGCCGCAGCTGTATGTATGTACATTATTATTATTAATAATCTAACTCACCTTCTTTTTGAAGCTCCGTTACCTATGATTTCCCATGCACTGTTCATGGTAATTGCATCAAAATGTTTTTTATTTGTAAGGTCCCAAATGAGTGGCCTTAATAAGCGCTATTTTTTCTTCCTCATGAAAGCGCTTCAAACGATTTTTACGCTCACATTTCTTTCGAGACATTTTTTCGCTTCTGACTGTCAAAATAAATAAAATTAATTACTTTGGGCGCACAAACAAAGCTCGAACAGCTGTTTTTGCCATCCACAAATTCAGAGTTCTCGATGTTCGTGTGGATTGACGTTTCGTTTCTCTGCGTACACACCGTAAAACGTTTGACGTCAAACCTTTTGCTTGTGGTTTTACAATGTATTTTTTATATGGAGTTTTTCGCTTTTTTGAGTACTCCGTACCGTGCTTATACCAATAAATTTTCCAGTGTTCCAATTCGTCACCATCTATTTGACGCTATCTTGACATCTCACACCCAGTGTGACCGTACAACAACAAATGTTATCGGAACCAGTTCTCCTACGACAGTCAGCAGTATTTTACACTTACCCTCACTTGGTCACACTGCATTGTAGTTGTCTTGCTTTTCCGTTACAAATTTTCACACCAGTTCACTTTTGTCGGTGGCTCGAGTGCAACGTAAATCGCTCTGAATTTTTGAAAGAATTTGTGGGGCAGGCAACAGCAGCAGCAGCAAACATCATCATAAGCTTTGGCCATTGTCATTTTAGTGTGTTATTGTGCAGTGCTATTATTTTACAAATAGCCAGGCAAAAGTGGGGGGGCTGGGCCTAAATAACTGCCGTGCAGGCCGAGGCTGCAATTACACCACACACACAGCTTGAAAGAAGTAAGCCAAAGCAATTAGAAGCCTCTGTAATTGAGCACTTGTAAAGTGCGTTAATAGTTTTCCGCAATTTAAAAGAACTGCTTGCAAAGCCTTTAAACGATGACTTTGAAATCCGGAAATGAAAGCAAAAAAATTTTGTTGCGTGTTTTGAAACTATGAGCTGGAAAAAAATTACAGCAAATCACAACAACAGCAACAAAGGCAAAACAAACGCGTAATTGCAGAAATCAGCTGTGTACCTACAGTTCCACGTTTAACACACACACACACATACACACGCAAGCGAAGCAACGGCAGAGAAAACCAAAACACTCCAATTGAGAGACAAAACAGCCCCACGCGCCCCCGCACAGTGGGTGTGTATGTAAAATTTAAGTGAAAATCACTTTTTTTTTTATACGGAAAATTGAGTGACAATTGATTTTGCAATTTGACCTTAATATATTTTTGTTTCAATTTTATTTTTAAACTTTTTTTATTTGTTCTGGAAACTAAATATGTAGCTTCACAATAAGAAGAAGCATTTGAAACAAAGTGTTGTCTTACTACTATAATTATAATACAAGTTTAAGTTTTCTTATTCTTGAAAACCAAAGTTTGATTCCGATACCTAAGATTGCATGGCGATCAACAGATTTGACAAACACTTTGAGTAAGGAATCTAGGACACTATTCACATGCAGGAGCATAGCCGGAAAATCGTGTGGCACTAGAGACAGATCTTACACCCAAGCAATATCCGCAAGCTAGAATCCACGAAAAACCTGATATTCGTACAGGAAATAGGGCTACTAGGAGAGTTGTGAGCTCAGTTGGGGGGCACAATAGACCAGGATTGGTCGCGGTGGGCTGTTTCTCCAACAACAAATAGTAAATAAAAAATAAGTTGTAATCTAAGGCAGAAGTTATATGCCCACTTTTTCGATGTTTTGAATTCGGGAGGTCAAAAAAAAAATCTTACATAAATGTATGCTGAATTGTAATCGATACTTGACGGCTTACCTTGACCTTATCTTTAAAGGACTATTAGCAAACAAAGACGTTTTAAAGGAAACTGATATGGTGTGCAGAAATAAATTACAGCTTCCACCAACTACGCGCATCACCAGTGCCAGAAAAATTTACGAAAGAAACAATAAGATGAACGTTTTAGTGGAAATGGATTCTGAGCACAGCATGAACGCTGTCCTTAAGGCAACTAGGATGCTGAGGGGAACAAATATTTACATTGAAAGGGACTTGAATGCGGAACGGCAGCAGAAGAAGAAAATTTGGTTGGTCCTGAAAACCAAGCTTCAGTCAATGAGCAAGCTGCACAAAATATTGGTGTCTGGTGACAGGATGAGAGTCACCGACAAATGGTTCCACTGGTCAAAGGACAACAAGCTCATGTGTGGACAGCTTGACGCGCAGCCCTTACTAGCAGAACTCTACCCTTTTGGAGCGCATCAACTCAATTTGGATTATGAGTCGCTTACAAATGTCTTACTATCAAAAAACTAAAAAAGAATATATCCGATTATTGCAATTATTTAGATAAGCATAGTAATAAGAATAACGCCCCAAATATTATGATAGAACAGGCTTCTTTTAAAATTCTGTCCTACAACATTGCCGGGCTAGCAAATAAACGGCTACATAGCAACTTCTTCAACTTCATCAGGCGAAACGAGATATTTTTACTTTATGAGACTTTTGTCGAAAAAAATGCGGAAGAGTACGAAACATTTTTTAACGATTACCATACCAGATGGACTCTTGCTACCAGAACTGCAACCAGAGGGCGAGCTTCAGGCGGCTTCCTCTGTGGTGTGAGAAAATCGTTCATGAGCAACGCCAAAGGATCATTTTCAACCATCGGGAATAAAACAATTCTTAATTTCACAATAGAAGGCCAACCGTTTTTAATTATCCCTGTGTACCTCAACTGCAACAACTGGCAGGTGGATTTTGATGAACTGTGCAACTTGCTGAGCGACGTTGATGCAGAAAATATAATGATTATCGGAGATCTCAATGCGCGTGTAGGCATCGAACAGATACAAATTGAGGACCCAAGCACTGCAAGTGGATTCGGCGCCTATCATCGAAGATCTAAGGATACAAAAAAATTATTGAAATGTGCGAAAATTGGCGTCTTACCATTATAAACGGTAGAACCCAAAGTGACTCTTTTGGCGAGCTAACATATATTAGAGGTGAAGCTTGCTCGACTATTGACTATTGTAGGATCCGGGGAGATTGGAACAACGTAATAAATGACATGAAAGTCGAAAATCAACTTTAAAAATCAATAAAAATTTTAAATAATAAAACTATCTCTCGCTTGTTCGATTTTACGTCGAAACCTCAAACATACGTTCGCTTATCTAGTTCTATGTAAACCAGTCTTTTAATAAAATTGTTCATTAATTAACTAATTCGATTGTGTAGTTGGGAGTTTCAGAAAAGAAGAGAAAAGAGTTTTGTCAAAGTTTTGCATTTGGCTGGCTCAAGGTCAGTGCATAGTTACAATTCAATGTAATCAACTCAAATCAACAGAAATTAATTAAAACAATTTCGAATAGCAATTGGTATGTCCGTACAATGATCGCTGTTTAGAAGATAACCTCATCTTCTCGTCAGCGGACTTTTTGCATAAAAAAAAATCAAGTCCTTGATACAACCTTTTTATTTTAACATTCATACCTAAAGCTAAGGTCCCACAGGCAAATAATTTGCCCAAATTTTGATGAAAAATTGACTAAATAGGCCAACTTAGGAAACTTTTCGGCTATTTTTGATCAAATTGCTTACGTATGGAACCATAGTTTTATTTTTTAATTGTGCAAAATCTGTAATCTTGGCTATTTAGAGACATTTTTATGAAAATTTGGGCAAATTATTTGCCTGTGGGACCATAGCTTAATACTATTTATATTTTCTCACTAAATTGATAGCCCCCACCCACTGTGCCAACGACAGAAAAGAACAGCTGGTCAAAGCTTTTTCTTTTTTTCTCTTCTTTTCTTCTTTTTTTTTCTTCATGCTTGTGTGATACATTTTCTATTTTGTTTTGGTTTTTATTCGACGCTTGTTGCCAGCACAAGTTTTCTATATAAACGTACGAAATGCCCTGTAATTAAGAAACTTTCGCTATATATAGAATTTGTACACAGTATTCATAGGGTCGAATACTTAACACAGTAATTGTAGATACATAACTGAAGGAAAATGCGCAACAAATTTTTGCCCATTTTAAGATTGCATTAAATTTTGTAATTCATTTTTACAGACCCGCGTTTCGTAAACTGCCGTCCGCTTAAAGTTTAACAAACAATCAACAAAATAATAATAATCACAAAACCAACAACAAAAGCGACCAATCCAGTAATTAGTGCAGCCCAAGAAATAAAAGAAACTGAAATTTAAAACAACAAAAGCTTCCAAAACCGACAGAGACATGGCGTTTATTTCAAAAGATTTTCGGTCACCTGGCGAGGCTTGGGTGAAGACCGACGAGGGCTGGGAACGGCTAAAGGTGCTCGAATGCGGTGGCAAACGTAAACGGTGAGTTTGTTTTTTGATTATTGAAAATTTACTACGCATTTTTGATTAACCCTTTCATGAAGTGACAATAACAATAGAGAAAATTGTGAAATTCAAACAGGCAGACACAATGGAAAACTTAAATTCATATTTGCAATAAGTAAATGGGTCAGGTGCATCTGGCATGAGTTAATCATTATCTCAACAATTTAGCCTGGGCTATGATATTCCCCAAACTACGTTTTATTTTGTGCACTGATAAGATAAGGCGACCATGCTGATTTTTGACAGACTCATTCATCGACACAATTTGTTTAGAAAGCCAAGTAAATATTCTGTGTTCAAACCAAGGCCACGCAACGACCTACAAAACGCCTTATCAGTTAAAAGTCTCAATGTTGATTGCCAAAAAGTGTTTCTTTTGTTTATAAACACTATTTGATAGCATGAGTGAAAAACAAAACAAAAATATACATATAAACAGACATCGATAATGTATTATTTTCGCTTTTACTTCAGTCGTAAATTAAATTATAATTGAAGTGTTATTCGTCTGGATCGTAAATCTGGCTTCTTAGTTTGCACTACTTAAGTTTATTTGAGTTGCAAAAATTACTCATACGACACGTACCCCGGATAAAAATGTTTACATCAGAATCTGAAGTACAAATCAATCATTTTTAAATTTATTTGAATAAATGGGGAGGCGCACTTCTTATCATCGGTGTTTTTTGCTCGGATCTTATTATGGTATACCGAATAGATAGATATTGGGCCAAACTAAACATATATTAAGTCACAATGTTCAAACTTAAAAAATTTTGGCCCTAACAGTTTTTCGCGATTAGAAGGAGAAGGGGTAGGAGTTTGCCAAATCTGAAGAAAACTTTATTTGAGTACGGTATCAACAACAATAATATACGTTTAATTTTTCACTCTTACAAACTATAATTTGAAATTTCACAGTCTCTGTTATCACAAGACTTCAATCATACTGGCTTGTTCCTGTTTCCATACAGGGAATCCTTGATCTAGTAACCACAGACTTCCTTACACCTTTCATTTAAATTTGTAAAATTAAGCTGGCCAATTCAAACGGTTATGCGAAAACCGAAGTGGAATTGAGATCAGAACTGATAATTTTTTCTAATCATGTAAAAGATCTAGTTTTATAAGTCCCGGCTGAAAGCGATCATCTTTAAAGATATCTATTGTTTTAGTTTTTCTAATGAATGATGTTTTTTTATAAAACATTCAAAAGCATATAAAATGTACAATTGTACCTGATTTACCGACATATTTCCAGTATAAAGAAGATTGTAAACCTGTCCTGATCCTCTTTATAATGGGGTCAGTTGGAGTTTTTTTGGGTCCATCGAATTGAACTACGAGTAGAACGCTTCAAATTTATAACCTCCCGAATCAAGCACCAACTGTTTTAAAAAAGATTTTTCTTAATTAAAGTCTAGATTTTTCGTAAAACGATTTGATTTGGAACTAAACTGGGACTTTGTATGTAAAGTGAAAAAAATTTGGTCAGCTACTAGATGATAGAGAATTAAAACTGCACGCTTTTAATCTACTAGATCTACCTTAATTTAAGCAGTCAGCTTAAAACCGCTCAACTTTTGTCAGCTAATATAGTTGTAGGCATATTTGTGGTACTCCACGTACATATAAAGGCAAGCAGTTTTAATTTGAAATGCAAGCGAACTCCATCGAGTAAAAATAGTTCATAGTACATATATTGACCTCCTGTATACATTTTTTCCCACAATTTTCTTGAATTTTAAAATATTTTTTTATTCGCCCTGAACATTATGAGTAGTTTTCCTTAACGTACTATGCTTTTTTTTTTGAGAATGTACATTTCCTGTGAAATCACCAACCACACACAATTACATAAATGTGTCAGAGGATCTAGGCTATTACATATTTCATTTGAAAGATAGAAAAGTTAAATCGGTGTATTGGTTCAGATGTTACGGCAAATTATGTGGGAACTTCTCTTAAAAAAATGGCAAATAGAATATTCCCCTATATCTGGAGAACGACAAGATAGACAAATTTTTAGTCAATTTTTGAACTCAGCATTTCAAAATACTTCAGAATCAGGTATAAAATTCAATGAGAAGACTCTTTATTAAATTTTGTTGACTATTGTTATGTAAGCTGCGATCCACTCAATACTATTTTGTCGGCCGGTCACATCGCCCAAAAATTTTTTTGGGGTTGTGTCCGATTTCTAAACGGACTTATCGCCAACAAAACTAATTTGGGCGATAAGTCCCAATTTTTTATTATATTTTATTTTTATTTATTTTTTAATATTTTTTTTTTTTAAAACTGGACGTTGAAAGAGAGCGAAACGAGCAGTTGCGTGGAATCAGAGAGACCATGGAGAAATCAATGAAATCAATCGCGCAAAAATGAGCTTTATGAGGCTTTAGGTTGAAGAATTTGCCAAGGCAAATAATAAAAGGATTAAATCAGCATTAAAGAAAAAATTGGACAATATTAAAAACCAACAACAATTTTTATTAAAATATTTTCATAACTTTATAGCATTTACTTAATAGCATCTTTTTGCCGAGATGCCTCAGATGATCGTAAAGGAGCTCTAAATAATCATTTAATTCTGGTTTCTTAGGAAGTTTCATCACTTGGGCCAGTAGTATCGTTATCATGTGCAACAAGCGCTTAATATGGATGTAGCTACAACAAGCGATTGCACATCTAGATACTTCAATACTTAACGCCCGTTCAATAACGGACCGTATTGAGGAAAATTTAATGTTAAGTTTAACTTGTGCCCTTGTTAGGTGTCCATTATCACGATATGGGGTTAACAAATTAATACCCAATGGGTACGCAGGTCTGCTAACAAATGCATTTGCCTTGGTATAAGCGGGTCAGTTTCGCTTTCAATTTTTGCGCATAAAGGGCTCAACCGATATGCCCGAGCATCGTGCAATCTTCCTGGCTGGCCGATGTTTACGTCTTAAAAACGGCATTTTTGTTACATACGCCTTGAAAAATAAGTGAATGAACTTGCTTTCTATTGTAGTAATCTGTGGCGTTTCCCACAGGTTGCTTAATGCAAATGTGACATCCATCAATTACCCCAATTGCTCCTGGAATTCCGCGATTTTTGTTTAAATATTTGTGCTGTTAAAGCTTGCTGGGAGTCATTTGACCAGTTCACATATTTGGGCATTAGCCTTGATAGAGTCCCCTTTATAAAGTAAAATATTTGGTGGCCAGAACTTGTTGAAATGTTGAATCGACCACCAACGGACGAAAATGTTTAAGTATACAAAACGCACCTTGAAAGTTGTGCGTGACATCCTGAAATGTTGCTTGAATTGGTCCATTTTATACCTAGGAACTGTGTCCTCATAGAAAGATTTTGAGCGAATGTGATGTCTTTTGAGTTTTCGATTCCCCCAATAGCGGCTATGAATTGGTGGCTTAGAGCAGATCCAATTATTTCCATTAAAGTCTTCATTCTCACAAGAATCAGCGAAACTGAATTATAGTTTTCATAATTCATTCGTGTACATAAGTTTTTATTTGCTTTTTGCGCTGTCAGTTAGTCAGTTTACTTCTATTTTTGTGTGTGAACAGTTGGCCGAGCAATCGGTAAATGGTCTCACCAATCGTACTTTTTTAGATTCCAGCTCAGCAAACATGATTGTCAAATTTACCAATCCCAATCGGCAATCACTGTACTCAGCGGGTAAAATTCGGCAAATATAAAATTAAATATTCTATTATAAATTGCTGCATATACGACCATTGTTAAATTTTGTATGTGAACTAATTTTTGCAACAGTTTAGTATATTGGAAGTCTAATATGTAGCTATTGGAGAACTAAGGGCGGTTGTCTATTTTATTTACTATTATATTTCTTTAAAAAGTAAATTATTAAAGGCCAATATTTAGTATTTACATTCTTAGAGTTTAATTATGTTACTTTTTTTTATGGGGGGTATAATAATTTTGTTGGAATTTAAATAGTTATCCGTCTTGGTTTGAAAGTTGAGCTCTCCATGATTTGACTTCAAATAAATGTATTAGAAAGGCCTAATATTTAGTAAAAATTTATATTTTAAAGCGAAGAAGAGTTGTAAAATTAGTTGGTAGTTACTTTTTTGTAGTAGGGGTATATAAATTTAAAATTTTTATTTTTTTTTCTAAAGTGAACTCACCCTTTTAAAATTTTTACAGGTTCCTCTTTTTTATTAAACATCCAAAGAAATCCGTATGTAACCTTTAGTTTCTAATTACTCTTTACTCGGCGTATTCAAATTAAATCGTTGTAATCCGATCAACCAAATCAAATTGATACAACAGCACCTTTAACCTTTCGAATTCGACATTTTGTGTCGACAGGGGAAAGGCTACCTTCTTTCCAAAAACTCAAAAAAACAATACCTTTCAATGGACGCGAAATATTAATAAATTTTCAGGCAAAATAATTGCGGGGGTCATCCGTGCGATCATTTAAACAAATTTTGAAGTAGACTGTTTCCCTTTTCGTCAAAAAACAAAGAATTTGTGAACGACCCCATGAACTCTAACCCCCGCCCCTTTGCTCAAAAATTCCATCTGATGGATCCTTCAACTATAAAGAATTATCATGCAATAAGGTTGCGGCAGTCAGCTATAGTTTTTTTCTATGTCTGTGTCTTTAAATTTCGAAAAATTATAAGTTAATCTTTGCACATAATAAAATGCGGACCATGATTGATTGAACGTAAAAAAGTTGATTTAATAAATAATTATCGGAGAAAAGGGTTTTTCTAAAACTCGCTACCACACTCAAACCATGAAAAAGGATGCAGCGGGATGTACAAAAACCGAATTGCCACATTTACTTGCAAAAGAAGATTTCGAATATATTTACAGGTCACAAACACACAAATTTTTCAGAATGTTGACAGTTAGGTTTAATTTTTGAAGAAGAAATACAGGGAAAATGAAGCGCCGCAGTGTAAGATTTTTTAAAGTCTGGTGGGAGAGTTTAAAAGTATCTGTCCACCAATACGCTCAGACAATAACCATTGAATTAAAAATCGTAACTGATTGATCATCTAGGTTTCGTCAGACCTGAGCAATGCAATTCAGCATTGACACTTGCCTGAGAAGATCATCTCAATCTGTCATAGAACAAAGATTCTTTTTAAGTCATCTGGTTTATCTGGGTCCATGACTACAGAAACATTAAAAGTATAATTGCCGTTCTGTCATGTGAAAACAGCACGAAAATGACTGTAACCATAACCAACCAAAAAACGAAAGGAAAGTTTTTTAAGCAAGAATTCTAAAAATATTTGATTTTTTTAAATAATGCTTAAATATAAATAAACTTCGGCGCAGTCCACTTGTGGCACTACTGCCTGCATATGGCAACATATCTTGCACTTTTCCACCTTTTGTAAAATACACCTGCTATTACTGAATTTTATCAATTTAAGGCAGACAAAGATCGTTGATGATTTGCTCTAATGAAATAGCTGTAAGCTGTACAATCAACTAACCTTCTTTGTGGTGTGTTGTGTTATTTCCCTGTTTTAAAGTTATGTACAAACATAACTTTTGGATATGACCCCTAAAATCTAAAGGTTTGACTATTACTCCGTTTATGCATCTTCATAAAACATTTTCAGAAGACATACATTCAAGAATATAAAATGGAAAACAAATAAGAAATGTTTTTTTATTCAACTGCAGCGGACATCATAGTTAGTAACTAATCTTCTGAGTGAGAAAGGAGAGCACGAAAATTTTAAAACGTGAAAGACTTCTACGCAGCAAGGAACTTGCAATAGATGCCTACTGGACCTGATGCAAAATTCAGAATCGAACAATTTTTGATGTCACTTGAGATGTCCTCTAGCCCTCCCAATACGTGATTTTATATCAAATTAAGATATCATTATTTAATTGCATTGAGTTTAAACAGTTATTTACTCATCAATTGACAAAAGCTATCTGGTCAAAAATGGTAATAAAGTGTTTCATCAATGGGAGTACAGCTCATCTTACTGTAGGTTCACCAGTTCCATTGGCAGCGTTGCACCTTCCCGCGTTTCTTCTGCCTGTCCAGTGGCTTCCAATTTTGATTGACGTACAAACGATGCAATTGGCATATGACCAAACAGCTGTTCTTCAGACGAGGGGCTTGACTATTTTGTAAAAAAAAAATCATGTTTTTTTAAAAACTATAGTCATAATACGAGGTATAGAAAAACCCAAGATTGGGGTTTATGCTTGCATTTTTGAAATATCATGATCTGCAATTCTGTTTTTTTATGCATAAAGTGCATCATAAAGGTCGTTAAAACATACACATATGGTTTTCCACACTTCTATGTAATTTGGATGATAACGGCTTTAATTGAATATAATTGACTTATTGAAAGACAACTCTAGAAAAGAGACTTAGGCACGCGTCGCAGGAAGTAAAATGTATTTTAAATTAAAATTTTTGACTATGTAGTTTTAGGGAACATCTTAAAAGTTTTTAAACGAGGTGTTACTCAAACAAATATTAACCCAAATCAATTCCTCGGTGTCAAGAACATTTTTTTTTGGTTAGATTTAAAATCCCTCTCGCTAAAGATTTAGCTCAATTCACCACCCAAAAATTTTGATAAGAAAAATTTATTTGCAAATGCATCTAAATAAAATATTTGGCTGTAATATTGAAATAAGCATTTTAATACAGAGCCTATTCGTTTCCCAATTCGATTGATCGGAATTGGCAAGAGCTGTGATTTCTAAGGGACAATAAAAGAAATCGATCGAAAAGTTTTGCCATCACAGTCAGTTTTTTTATAAGCAAAACATTTAAGACAGAAACAGGCTTGTTTTTTCCCCCCCTTTTTTCAACAACAAAAGCCATCACATTATTAAATTTTTTAAACCACAAGAGGATAACCTATAAAACCAAAAGTGTTTTTTAAAATTTTAATAAAATAAATTGTTGTTGTTTGTTGTTTTTCATGTGATAAAAATTATTAAGTCCTGTGAGTTTTGTTCTGTAAAAAAAGGGGTGTGACGAGCCAAGATTATTATTTTGTTTTTGGTAGTTGGATTGTTGATTTTATTTTCTATCCGGTTTGTGTTTGCTTTTTCTTTACCTTGTAAACCCTAGTAATTAAATCAACTAAATGTTAACCACGGGAATAAAAATATATAAAAAGATGGTACTATAGTTATTGTAACCTGCTACCCGACGGTGGTATAGCGTTATATCTTGGTAACGTTTTGTTAATTTATGGGTATCTCCAATAATGTAGAGCTAATAAAATTATTTATTTGTTTTAAAAATGATAGTGAAAACCACATTCTGGTTTGGAAAAATTAAAAAATCAATTATGACTCTTTTAAACTATCAAAAACGATTTCATTCCCAATTCCTAAAGAACTGTTCGACAACGGTTAATAAGTGTAAGTAATCAGTGTCCCAACCTGATTTGTAACTATAAACTTTGGAGTGAACTAGAAAAAGCCAGAGCTGTAAACTTGAATTACCATTATCATTACAATTACCATTTTTCACATAATTGAAAACAGTTCCTAATTGCCATTATTTAATAATCGTAATTGTAACCTGAAATTACGATTATCCAGTTATTATTTTTATTATTTTTAAACAAAAACATGTAATATAAACCATGAATTTAATAATTGGGCTTAAGTAATTTAATTTGACACCTAAAAATTCAGGAATAATTTAACATTTCAAGTCCAATTACTTTATAATCACATTTTGCAGTTACAATTATCCAAGTAATTGTAAAAGTAATTACATTTTGGAATATTCCCTGAAAAATCATAATTCCCAGTTACAATTACGATTATTAAAAAATCGTAATCGGAAATTGTTTTTTCATTACCTGAATTTTAGTAATTAAAAGTAATTAAATACAGGAAGTAATGAATACATTACAGCTCTGGAATAAGCAAAAGCTAAAAACTAACACAGCTAAATTCTGGAAGAGCTTGGAACAATCAGCCGGGTTTCCATTTTTGATTTCGCAAAAATCTTTCTATTTTAAGACCAATTTTGTTCCGAAAACCGGTTTTAAATCGCAAAACTATCTGGAATGTGAAAATGGGAGCAATACGGAATAATATATATAAACTAAACTTATCAGAAGCTGATATCGCTGGTGTCTAATAGACTATCAACAGTAGAAAATTAAAAGTTCGATGTGCACATTGCTGAATTCAAGCCAAAACATCATATCAAAGTCGAGCATATACTTTCTTAAATTCTTATTTCCAAACTGCTGCGGACTCTGGTTTCACTTCTTTACGTAGTTCATTAACTAATTGAAAGTTTAGTCAACTGCAATTGTTCAAATACACTTGCGAAGCTGAAGCTGTATGTTACACTTCAGCGCAAACTTAAACGAGTTTCAAGCTTTATCATTTTTAAAAGGATATATTTCACTATTCGTTGTCTTAAGAAAATTAATTTAGGCGCCAACTTAATTCCTACTTCAATTGTAATGCTCATGAGCATGACGTTAGACTGCGTGCTTAATTTTGAAAGTGTGAAAATAAAGAAGGAAAATCGATCAACTGGCTGACACTAGCAATCATTTGCCACAGCTGCTCAGCGAAGAGTGCAGTGCAGTGAAAGTGGATCCGCATTCGTGTTTGCACTTTGATTTTGTTTTGTTTTGTTTTTTATGCAATTGCGAATTTCTAATTATGATTTTCAGCGCCATTATCTAATGAATTTGGCGTTGGGGAATTGGCAATTAAAAAAGAGTAAAACGGAAAAGTCACAGAGCATTTAACACGGTTATGAAATTTTCTATGCACTCGTATTATTAAATGGAAAAGTAAACTTGGCTTTGGATAATAAATAGGAAAATGATTAAAAATGCAACTTTAAGTTAAGTAAATATTTGTGTTTTACGTGTAGTAAAAATCTTCTATCTATTTACATTCTTATAGGATTAGACGACCTCATAAAATCACAAAACCAAAGACCTGATTAGGCACAAAACATTTACTCTCCCCTATACATAGTATAGCTGACCCACTTGAAAGTCACCAGATATAGAGTAACACGCACGGAAAATGTCATTGGAAGTGAAGTTTTTGACAAGTCATAAAGAACATTTTAAATATATGCCACATAAATATAAAACTATTTTTGGTCATTCTCTCGCTCCCGCGACTCGTAAATGGAAAAAAATGCGGAAACAGTCAGGCCAGAAAATTGAAATGAAATGAGTTCCTAAATTAGAATTAGGCCCCAAATTGCATTATGGCCTGCCTTTTACTTTTCCCCATTAAAAACGCATTGAAAGCTGCGAAACGAAAGCGCCCTGGAAGCCGAGACTATCGACTGACTGGGGGCCAGAGCCCCAGCACAGCCTTGGCAACTTCAACACACATACACAAACAAACTTATACAAAACTATTGACGCTGAGCATGAAACTCGGTCAAGTTTAGGCCAAAATGTACTGAGCTTACAGCAAGGCGGCATCAAAAAAGCTCAAGGTTCTGCTTTGGTTTAATTTACTTCAATTTAATACCACTATCGATTAAATCAATCAGCTCTGTCCGTTAGGGGAGTTAGTCCTATGAAGACAGTTTAATGAAATGTGACCTAATTTGTGTTTAAGTTGTTCTGAATTTAAAGCTGAATTATATTTAGATTGTATGATAAGTTAGTACAAAAGATGTTTTATTTGATTCATGAGTTTTGAACTGTCAAGACAGTTGTTATGAGAAGAGTCTTACATTCTGTTGGTTGTTGAGCACTTGACTAATTATTTGGTATTCAGCCTTCCAATATTTATTGAAATAAAAACTTAAAGAAGGGGCCTAGCCTTGCGTCCATTTGAGGGCGTTTTAAAAGACCAAGGCTGCAAACCGTACAAAAGATTTAACATAGAAATGAGAGATTTAAACCGAAACGATTAACGGTTAGGGTTACGGTTACAGTTTTGTCAAACGTTTGGTAAAGGGCTCTACGAATTGCTTGGACCAGCGTTTACTAAAGGCATAGTTTAAGATATTCTGTGGCTTTAGTACTGTTCATGAATGCAAAACACTCACACAAAATCTCGAATATTTATGGATTGGTTATATGAAAATTTCATATGAATTCTTACAAAGGTAGGCTTGATACAAGGTATACTAAACGAGGTAGGCTCACTCACTCTCTCTCTCTCTCTCTTGACAACTTGATAAATATCAGTCAGTAAACAACGGTTGTAAGCAAAGCAGGGCGAATTTTTTGAATTACTTAGTAGCTTTAGGCTTTGTATTGAATAAAATAACGCTCTCTTTGACACAAATATATGCAGTTCTGAAAGAGTTACGGTTATTTGTATAGTATGCCTTGGGCTGACCCAGCAATCGTTAACCAATTACACGTTTTGTTCGATTTCTATTAAACAAACAAAATTCAACAAACAAAATCATACATCACAAATCGTAAATCGGAATTATCTGCTGAATACGCCCAATATGTCAGATTATTAATAATTAGAACTGTTTCATTTTCGAATTTTCGCACATGACAATATAAATCACTGCAAATTTCCGACAAACCTTATTTTGGACTTTATTTCCCTGATTATTTAATCAAATTATGGTTGTCCATTATTTGATTGTGCAGATTTCGTAATAATTAATATAAGTAATTTCTGATATGCAGGTAAAGAAAGATTATATCTCTGATCAAGAAAAATTTCACATAGGTAAGCATCATTCTCAAATTTTCTTTAAAGTCTTACTTGTGAGTCAAAAGCGCACTTTTGGATCGGCTAAACTACCAGTAATATCCAGAGATTAAAACCCTAACGAATAACAGTTTGGGTTAGGGTTACTGTTTTGTCCGATCGCTTTTTTCAGGTTACGGTTATTTTATGGTTGTGGGATATCGGTTACGGTACTGGTTACGGTTATTAAACTAATTCTGTTTCGGGTTTTGGTTACGGTTACGGTATATAACTTTGTCAAATCATGCCGATAAAAGCGGGCATGTATTAAAAATTCTACTCCTGAAAACAAACGCTCAACATTTACTTGTGTGCGTGGTACTGCTAGCAAAACTTTTGATAATACATATTTTTAATGAAGATGTCAGATTATTGTTAATTAGAACTGTTGGAAATCTCCGACCAACTTGGTTTTAAACTGTTTTCCCTGTTAATTCAATCAAATTAGAGTTATCCATTATTTGATTGTGCAGTTTTTATAGCAATTTAATACAGTTAATTTTCTGCTCGACAGATCAAGATGTATTATTTCTAGGATCACGAAATATTGCACATAGGTGAGCATCATTTTCGAACAGACTTGGTTCTGTAAGTTCTAACTCGTGAGACTAAAGTTTGGTCAATGCTGAGTTGTTGTTTTTGATTTCAAATTAACATTGAGTCCAGATAGAATACGACTTACCAAAGACTAACAGTTCCCTGCAGTTTCTGATGCTTAAACTGTAATAATTTCGCCAATATTGTATCACATCTTAGGTTACAGAAAAAATCAGAACTAGTTGATGCCATTTGTTTCTGTTTTGGTACTGTTAACCGGTAATGGTATTAAAGGTTATACGGTTACGGTTATTAGAAACAACTTTTTTTCGGTTACAAATTTAAAAGTGTTTTTAGCGGTTAAGGGTTACGGTTATGGTTACGGATCTGGTAATATCACATATGTATAAGGAAAGATAAGGGGTAAAGATTTTGGTTAGCTGCACTCACTCTTTTTCGTTCGCTCTCTTTTCTTTGTCATCCCGTCAGCAACAGTGCGGTGCAGTGAATGTATGTAAGCTGTTCATTGTGCATACATCAAATAAATTTACTTTTTTCCAAATGTTTACTTGTAGAGGAAAACCGAAATAACCCCTTTTATTTATTTCTGTTTCGGTACTGATAATCGGTTATGTTAATAAAGATTATACGGTAAAGTTTATAAGAAATATTTTTATTACACTTTAAAATTGGCAACCGGAACCGTAACGGTTACCAATTTTAAAGAATTTTTAGCAGTTTAGGGTTATGGTTTCGGTTACGATTTTAATCTCTGATAGAAACACATTTTCGACAACTTTTATGTCAGATATTAGTCCGCATTTTTACAGTGATGTTCCTCATGAAATTTTTGTTCATAGGGAAGAGATGACAGTCGAAGCAAGCAAAGCTTCATGGCCTCTACTGACAATGAAGCGTTTCGATAGTTTCTCTTTGCCAGGGTTGAGTTTTTAGTCGATCGATAACATGAGTTGATCGATCAAATGTACAAACAAAGGAAACAAATTTCATGAAGCACATTTCATGGTGTAAATACGTGTGCAGTTTTGAAGATGCTTTAAACCAAATTCGAAAGAGAGCTGCAAGAAGCAAACTTCATCGTGTAAACACGGACTCAGACAGCTGTTCGCTGTCGTTTTAGCACTGTGAGTTATTTTTCGACAATGTTTGTCTCGCTCTAACTGTATTTTTCTGCGTCATATTTATTTTGAGTGAAGTGTTTAAATGTCGTTAAGGAGTTAAAATAACTCAAAATAGAGACGCTATTCAAATTGAGATTTTATATTAAATTTAAATTGTAAAACGGTCTAAAACTGAACCATAAGCCTTGTTCACTAGATTTTTAAGGCCATGGGCCAACCCCCAATCTGTTGTTTTTTGGTGTACAACAATCAATTAAAAACTCGAGTTTTAACTGGCGCGCAGATTCTCTGAAGTTTTTTGTGAACCACTCAAACGCAGTGTTGCCTATTTTCATATCCTTTATCTTTGTTTTAAAAAGTTATAAACTTTATTGATTTAAATTACTCTAAATTAGCGATTGTCACTAAATGCCCCCAAGGGCCGAAGACATTTCGCAATTTACACATATACGAGCCGAACGCATACCGAAGCTGAGGCCAAGAGAGTAAGTCGCTCCCTAGCCTTCGATGCGTTCAGATCTAAATCAGCGTTGAACAGTTTCACTGACCTTTTTTGCTCATAACTTGAGAATATTTTATCCGATCTTTATTTTTTCATTAGCAAATCTATAAATAATGCTAATTACGAACTATCTGTAGAAGGTACGAACCATCTATCTTGTAAACTGTGGAAGATGCAAATATAAGTCAAACCTCTATCTCTTACCATCTCTGAGATCTGTTTGTTCATACGAACGGACGGATGGACAGACGGACATGGCTATATCAACTCTGCTCGTCTTGCTGATCAAGAATATATATACTTTATGTGGTCGGAGATGCTTCCTTCTGTGCTTTACAAACATCCGTATAATTTTATTATACCCTTTCCAAAGGGTATAAAAATTCAGAAAGAAAAGAAGAAATATCATTATTTCTTCTTAATACTATGTACATACATTACAGACAGAGGGATCGTACAACCAAACGTATAAAAATTGAAAAGTTGCAAGATGCAATTTGGGCTTTATTTACAACGTTATTTATACACACTATTTACATTACTTTACGAGTATCATTACGGGTTGTCTCTGTTTATTATATATACACAGGTCCGTCTGACAACGTCCATTTACTACTCGTCCTCCCGTCCGTCATTCGGTCGAGTCACCTATATAAAGCAGGGGTCGGCATCTCACACATGCTCATTTTGGCGTTGCGTGTGTGTGTTTAGCCATGCGAGAGCGCGCCTCTTTAGCACTTCCTTGTTGTTGCAAAAGAGAGCAGTATAAACTCCTATACTGTCGGTGTGTCGACGTCGCTGCCGCAGAGCAGTGTTGTATACACAGTAAAAAGGAAAGTGCCGTACTCTGATATAATGTGTCAAATACTTTTCGATACTTTTACAATAAGCGGCTACCTTCAAAAACTCCACAGTACAAAATTAAAAAAAAAAAGTTCATCTCAAAAAAAACCAACACCAATTTCATGATTGCAATTTTCCACGCTTTTGTAATTTTTTCTAGTGCTCGCAGATAAACTGTCTGCAATTATCTGGTGCTATGCATTATAAAAATAGCTGCGGGGCCCAAACAAAGAAATTGTTACTTTTTACTATCTGACTGCTTCCAACTCTGTGCCGGCTGTGGCGACCAACGACCACGTGATTCATATAAATCACTCAACGACGTCATCATCAAGCGTTCATTTACCTTTCCTCCATCGAAATTAAACAAATGAACAAATGCAGGCGGATTGGCTGCCATGGAGTTAGTTGACTGCAATTCGCTTGTCTATTTTTAAGTATGTTGTGACCTTTTTCCACATTCATAGTAAATAATTGGGCATGGAGGCTAGAGCAGGCCAGCAACTGTTTAGAAAGACGAGTCTGAAAGAGGGAAAGCAAGTTCTTTTCCTAATTTTAGACAAAGTTGGAAGCTATCACATATCTTTTGGTTTGGGAAATGGTGTTGTACCTAAATAGAAACCATATACTTGTAAAGTTTCACAAATATATTTATTTTTCAAAAAACTAAATTTTTAAAAGACAGAAATTAGTTTTGTATGTTTAGGCTCTTTTGTCATTAAAATGTTTAAAGCTGTTTCATGGATTTGCATTTGACCCAATGGATGATGATGATGCTGCTGCCATTGAAAAATGTTGAGCAAAGCAAAACTGCAGATAATTGTTACAAACTATTAATGATTTCTCAAGTGCAAGTTTTTGGATGACAAAATACCACAATAGCGAGCAAAAAACAAAATGAAAACTTTAATGTTATTGATGATGAGTGCATAACATTTGTAGTAAACTAAAAAACATTATTTGTTGTGTACTGAGCAGCCCATCTGCTCCAATTGAACCCATCTGAATCATTTTGAATGCAATGTGAAAGCAAAAGCACTTAAACGCCAGCTGATGGCCCTGGAGAAGGTGGTCTTCTGTTTAATTTTCTGCCATTCCGCTGATCGATTACGATTTTGTTTTTTGTAGGCGCATTCATTTGATTGATGGCCATTGTTTGCTCAAATGAAAGACGAATTGCATGGGGGAAAAAGAGAAAAGTTTGCCTACTCACACAAACAATAGAGAAAATATATATAAAATAAATCGAACCAAAGTGGTTTGATTTTAATTTTCTAGTAACGTACGGGTTCGAATTTAAAAATGAAAAGTTAAAGAAACACGTGTATACATTTTTTATAGCTTCGACTTTCAAAATTCCACATTTTAAAACAGGGCTCTAAGAGAAGTATAGACTTGAAATTTTAATGCAAACACAGGATCACAATGAACGTCGTAGGCTTGTAGAAATACTAAGAAGCCAGAACGTTATGAAGCACTTCCTACCAGGCAAGATTCGCTTGCTGATAACCAAGACCGTCCTTGCTTCTGTCCTCTTCTATGGTGTTGAAGTATTCAATAACTGTGACTCAGCAAGTAAAAGTAAAATACAAGTAGCCTTTAACAACATAGCCGTATCGGAGACGAACTGATGAATATTGACGTATCTATTAATATATTGACTTAAACCTGCAATCGTGGATGGATGTGCGAAGTCTTGTTTTGTTACATAAAATAGTCTGGACCAAAAACTCCTAACCCTATATAAAAAACCTAATTTTAGCCTTTCAAGAAGAACAAAGAATATTGTGCCAAAAGTACGACTGTCAGTTTTTGTTAAAGACAATTTTCATCGACTGTTCCTATAAAAAAATCGATTTTAATTTTAACACTGTAAAATTTTAATTAGAGCTAAAGTTTACAAAATAAGCAACATTTTTATTTGGTTAGCTTATAATTGCTGGGATTTATTTTTTAATGTTTTTAATAGCAATCACCTTTTTCCGTGACCTCAGCACAATTTTGAAACGACTATTGGCAGCTTTCTTCAGAATAGCTCAACCGATTTTCGACAATTCACTTTTTGAAATCAACTGATGTTAAAAAACCCCTAATACCATATAAAATACGCTAATGTTGGCCTCAAAAGAGCACGAAATTTGATCCAAAAGTACTCACTTCAGTTTCAGAAAAATTTTTCATGCAAACTGTTACCTGTTGGAATAGTTTACTCCACGATATAAAGACTATAGAAAGCCACGCATAGAGGTTGTATTAGAATTTGCACCATTGTGCCCGCCGAGAATCGTTCCGACGGCAGCTTAAGATATAAAATTCGTTGAGTTGGGACACGCTGACTGACGAGCTGAGTCTATAAATTTTTGTTTGCTTGGAGCTGACGAGCTGAAACTTTGCACAGAGTCTTCTTTTACTGCACGCTCGCTAATGTGTCGGAACCGACCGGATCGGATGACTACTTCTTGCAGCTGCCATACAAATGTTCGTTCGGAAAATGTGTGATGTGTGATTGAGGTTCAGACCAGAATGGTGACAATTCTGCGTTGATTCCAGTTTTAATCATCAAAATCGGTTCAGTTTAACTGGAGATATCATGGCTGCCAGTTCGAAAAACGTGATTTCGAGATAAACGCGTTTAAAGTTTGAAATAACTTTTTTGGGAAAAAAACCAAAAAATCAAAAACGAGAAAGGCAAAGCTAACTTCGTCTGTACCGAAGTTTTGATACACTTGTTATAGTTCTTATCTCAACGGTTAGCGACTTCGACCAGACCCCCAAATCAGCTTAAAGACATTACACATTACCCATGACCGTGTTTAGTGCAATATTGAGAACAACCCAGTTTTTCTCACTAAAACCGATTTTTCGACCTATCGTTTCTATGGCAGCTACAAGAAGTAGTCATCCGATCCGGTCGGTTCCGACATAGTAGCAGCGTGCAGTAAAAAGAACACTGTGCAAAGTTTCAGCTCGATAGCTCCAAAACTGAGGGACTAGTTCGCGTAGAAACAGACAGACGGACAGACGGACGGACGGACAGACGGACGGACAAGCAATCAATGACTCAGCTCGTCATGCTGATCAAGAATATATATACTTTTATGTGGTCGGATATGATTTTTTTCTATGCGTTGCAAACTTCTGGGCAAAATTATAATACAATTTTCAAGTGTATAATGAAAATATGCAGTTCTAGAATGGTGACAATTCTCCGTCAATTGCATTATTTTAACAAAATCGGTTTAGTAGAACGAAAAGTTGCTTTGGAAGTAGCCAAAATATTACAGATATTAAATACTTACAGATATTAGTCGGCGATGCCAGCTGCATACAGCTAACCTTCCTCATCTTCAAAAACTGTTTTCGTCAGCAGCTCCCTCTGCTCTGCAGGCCATTCGGCCTTCTTTAGATACGGCGCAACACGAGTTTCTGAGCGGATTTGTCAGATTGAGCATTGTGTAGCATAGCCTTCGATAATTATCGATTAAAAGTCGATTAATAATCGATATCGATCTGAGGCGACAACATGTAACCATACAAATTAAAGAACCAGCCGTTATTTCACAGATTTATTTACTCGAAATTTATTTAGTCAAAAATTTCATATTTTAGCAAAGACATTGTTTCACTAAAAAAGGCTATATCTTCTAAAGTACGAATTCCAAAATCTTTTGGGCGTTCTTAACTATCCGCTATAAAAAATGCAACAAAAAATCTAAAAAAATTTTGCACATGGGAATACCCCTTAAATCTTCAAGTGCAAGCACTTGACATTTTACAGCAATAGACCTCATTTTTTTATCGTCTGAGGCGACAATATGTTACAATATGTTAAAGGATATATCTTCTAAAGTATTTCGAATTACAAAAACCTTTTGCGGCGATATTCTCAAATATCCAAGCTTTAAAAAATGAAAAAAAATCGAAAAAAATTTGGCACATGGAGAATACCCCTTTAAAGTCACAACATTTGACAAAAAGGTTCCACGGCCATTGAAAAAATTGTTTTTAATATAGCCAAGACAATATGAAAATAATATTTACTAAATATATATTTTTGCGAAATCGTATAGTACTGCAAAATTTCTACTGTTATGCGCTGTTCACTTCTAGATCAAAGCAAATTTTGGCCCTACACTAAGTGGCTTTCAAGATATCTTTGAAGTGAGGCCCCACACGAAATAAACTGAAGTTTTGCGCATTACGGTTGCGGCCGTTTCTGCCAATAAATAGACTATCGTCCATTTGATACTTCCCAAACTTTTAGGATCTCAAAGAAATGTGGAAAAAATTTTTTATAATTAAAAAATCTTACATTGCTAAGTTACTCACAGACCTGGTGGAAAAATACCTTGGGAGCTTGTTTATAGATCAAAAAATCTTTATTTATTCTTGTAAACTCATTACATTGCCCTCAAAGTAGTCTGCACCAAATGCCAATGTTTTTTTTTTTCAATTTTAAAAACTCGCTGCAAGGTCTTCTTCCGGTAAAGTCTTCAATTCCTTCTTCGTTACGGGTTCTATCTTTTTTATCGTTTCAAAACGGTGTCCAATGAGAGGTCCCTTGAGTTCAGCTTGGTCACTCACTATGGTTTTAACTGTTATGTCGGTAGTATCTGTCCCGTGCAGAATACGCATTGCTTCGTTGGAAACGGGCTCGCTTCGTCAAAATTTGGTCTTAGTATACCGACCAAAAATATTTTCGATTCCTGCTCCATATTTTTGTTTGTTGCTCGATTAAATTGAAATTTGACAACTTTTAAAATGATACGGAGAGTTCGTCGACGAAATTTCGATTCGGTGAACGTGTCGTATACGTAATAATAATGGAAACTTTGAAGGCTTTTCGCAGAGGTTAAAACATGAACTAAATTTTTTTTGATTTTTTTTTAAATTTATTATGTGCACCCTAAAAGTAATCGTTTGAAACGGTGCGAAGAATGTCAGTGGTTACTTAGATCGGGTCGTTTCTTTTTGACGAATTGATTCCACTTTAATTGAGCAGTCGGTTTCAATTGCTTAAGAAAATCTGATTTTCTTCAAACCAGATCTAAGTAATCATAGATCTGATTGTCAACTTCCATGTAAAATTGTCCAATTGGAATTCCACTTGCAAACGTTTACACGAAAACCGACTCGGAAATCGGAACAGGGCCGACTGTTTAAAAAGTATTATTCAAATTCATGGATTAGCACGCAGACAACGGAGGTAGTGGCTAAAGATTTTAGTATATTTGCCTGTTAGGAATCACCTGCCTGTTTATTGATTACGTCACCAATCTTGGGCACACTGAGGTCACTCTCCAAATGTCTTGTGCACATATACCAGGGTGCTACCGATACTCTACGCAGACACCTTGACTGAAGGACACAGATCTTTCTCAGATGGGATTTCGCAGCTATTCCATATACTTGTATCCCATATCTCCAGTCAGGTGCTATGATAGCTTTGTATATATGCACCTCATTTCAGAGTGAGAGTTTGTTTCTGCTAGAGAGAAGCCTTACAAGCGCGTTAAAGGGATGAATTTTCCGGAATTTATTGTTAAGTTTCATACAGATGTTTGAAAATGAGGTTGAACCTGATCGTATGAAAAACATAAGAGTTTCATACAACAGTTTTCCGGACATTTTCAATCTTATGGGGTAGATTTTAAAAAATTTAAGTCACTTTCTTACAATTCTTATGTGTTACTTTGAAAATGAGTTTGGGGCTAATCGCTGGGAACTAAACTTTCGTCCATACAAAATTGACCAAGCATTTTACAGAGTAGAGTACTCTAAACTCCCCTCGGGGAGGAATTTTACGAAAATTTAGCTTTAAATCTCTTATGGTTTTTGGCTGTCAATCAGTCAGTCAGGTTGAACTCTCTTAAATATATAGATAGAGACGTTAAGTGGGTTGTTCCTTTCAGCATGAAATTTCAGTATTTCTGTTGTCTAATCCCCAAACATAACTGTCAGCCCACATAACATGCTTTATCCTACAACTTGCTTCCTTCCGACTGCGGCCGTGTATTCTGTTCTCGACAGCTGCTGGTGGCGGCGGCCAATAAAAGCATTGACCTAGTTTTTTTTTGTCCAGTCAGAAGCTTTTTGCCAGTTCTGTTCCACTTTCGTCTCGCCTTTGATGGTTTGCGTTTCGCATCTTTGACCTGCTTGGGAATTGGATTGAAATTGAATTGTAAAAAATTAAATGCTATTTACTCCTACACCAAGGATTAACATGGATCGATTTGCCTTGACCATTTGCGGTGTGTCCAAGTGGTTGGGTACATTGTCCTTGGGTGCTAGCATTTTTTCTTCCTCAAACTAGGTCAGAGTTTCATTTCGTTGGTGGGCCAACTTTTTGTGGATTTTCCTAATTACAGTTTTTTAATTTCGAGGTCATTTTCGAGACTTAAGTTTAGCAAAAGTCACAAAATTGGTTTTGACGACTGGGAAAGCTATCCACTTCCGTCTGTTTAAAAGCGGTGCGCCAACATTTGGTAACACTTGCCAAACCAGGTTGTGCACACTAAAAACCAACAGTCACTTCCGAAATGTTTGTAAAAATTTGTCTTTTGGCTTATCTCATTCGTTGTTGCAGCCACAATTCAGAGGGGAGCAGCTACCATCATGAAACAGCCAGCCAGCAGCGACAGCTGCAACAGCAGCAACAGCCGGAGGAGGAGGAAGAGGAGACAGCCATTATGCCACCCCACTACCACATCACGATCCGCTGCACGCGTGAGATCGCTGGTTTCAATGGTCTCAGCGAGGCGGTGAAGCGTCTCGACTTCCGTCGTTCGGTGCGCGATCGCAAGCGCTTCCATTATATATGTGCATTCCTCTTGCTGGTCTCCAATAAGGGCATAGCCAGTCTGCCAGGCAGTGCCCAGCGACAGTTATTGCAAATGGTCGAGGAGGTGGCGTCGCATGGTAAGTGAACGGGGAGCGGTACACTAATTGGCCACATAATCCAATTTCCAATTGCAGTCAACGACAGTCAGCAGCATCCCAATGTATTGCGTGGATTGGCTTTAAAGCTGGAGCACATTGTCAACCAGGAGAATCAAAAGTGTTGGGGCAAGCCATTGGGGAGCACGTACCTGTGGCAGGAGCATATGGCCACCATTAAGCGCATTCAACGTGTGGCCAGCCAAATTGAGATCAGAGAGGTAAGCTCATAGATGTTCCTAGGAATAAAACCATAAACTAATATTCAAATTGAACCAATGTTTTCACTGTTTATCGGTGTCAGCCGATTGTGGTAAAGCGAGTAGAGGTAGAGTAGGTTCGATGCCGCCTCGTAACATCTAAAAGAAAATGTTTTCTTTAAAAACTTTTACACAACTGGTCACCTTCACCTGTGAAAAAAATAGAGTAGTTGTCAAGGGACATCTGATGTTTTAACTGTTAACTCAATGCTAAGTCACTGTTTAATCACTGTTAAGTCACTGTTTAGACACTGCTTAGTCACTGTTTTGTCACTGTTTAGTCACTGTTTATCACTGTTAAGTCACTGTTAACCCCTCTTCCCATCTTCTCATCCTCCCACTACACACACACACAAACCACCTGCTGCTACGGCAAATGGAAAAAGTGGTTGACTTTGCAAGTATAAAATGCAAAGACATGGCGTACCCAAAAGAATCTGTCTCAAAAACAAAATTTGTCACAAAGTGATTGTTTTAGTGACCTTTTTGATTGAAAATCGTAGAACTTTTTAGGCAGGCTCTAGGTCATTTAAGTTATGATTTTGTCCATAACTTTTCTAAAACAAGACACGCACAACACCACAAAGGAGGCTGGTTGACAGTATAGCGCTATTTCATGAATACCAATTCAATCTTCAGCTGTCTGCGCCTGTCCTTAGTGTGTTGGCAAAAGGTACCTCAAGACAGAATTGCTATGACCGCTTGGGAATCCCAAAGGCAGGCTTGTAGCAAAATCCGACATCAGCAGCAAACGCCAAAAACACTAAGGCTTTGATGTGTGTGTGCATCCCGTATCGGCCCTTCAAAATTTGTCTAGTTTTAGTCCCCCGTCTGTAAAAGAGTTTCGCTCTAATAACAAAATCTGGTATTTTCAGAGTCGTTTGGTGCGATTTTTTGATCGTACTTGCCGAATATGTTTAATAGGGGCTGCGCTCACGTCACGTAGCCCATGTGATTTAATTGTCATTGAAACAAAAAAAAAATTAATCATCTTTCGATGTATTTTTTGAAAAAAATCAAGAAAGTTCAGACGAAATGTCACTTGAGTTGAGAATTCCTTACTTATATGGTCGTCAAATGCTTACGGACCGAGGATATGACGCCCCTCATGTTAAATATTTATATGCAAAATACTGTACCTTAGTATGAAGCCTCTAAAAAGAAATTTAACTCTTGTTTAAGTCGTCTCCTTCTTTTACTCTAACTTTCAGCAACCCTTCGTCTATTCTTTAAGTTCGTGAACCAGACTCGACTTTTTTCAACAAAATTTTTTTCATTTGTGACTTTAAAAATCGTAATGACTAAGTACGTATGGGGGGGATCTTTGTATCTTTGGATAGAAAATTTTTGGAACACAATCACAAATTAGTATGGGGTTGGAGACCACTTTAGTGTCGGTTTCGCTTCAAGACCGCGCGAACGAGGAAGACTCCCCGGAAACTAAGGCAACAAAAGAACAGCTCCGCAAAAGTGCTCGTATATAAAAAGAAATTAGTACAATATTTTGAATCTCACGTTTCCTAACGAACGATGAAAAGAACCCTCAGTCACGTCGATGGGCCGTGAATTATAAAGAATTATTATACAACAAAGTCGAGGCGGGCATCTATGGGTTCCTTTTAATGAAGTTTTTTTTAAATTTGCAGGTTTTGTACTAAAATATGTGAATTTTTTCGTCAAATGTCAAAAAATAGGTAAAAATTACAACTTTATCACAAAGCTTAAATACAGTAGAATTTCCAAATTTATAAAGCTAACCAAATTAATATACCAATATGGTCTAAGTGACGTGTACGACGTTTTTTGATTTGAAATTATGTATGACATCCTGCAAAGTTTTTCTATGTTTATTGTTTGAGCAGTTTGTGGATACTCACTTATAAATTCTTTTTCACGCACGATTATAAAAAAAATTGCCTGCGGCGCATTTTGTGCCAAAGGTCCACAGAGTATATTAAGTTTGTATGTATCAGGGAGAACGAATCATTTCCGACCCAGTCTGAGTTTACGGAAACCGCTTGTGAAATCTGGATTTGAGGTCGTAATGTGGCAATTCGCCCTTCTCATTCCGACAGAGCCTTTCTATGTTTTGTGTGTGGGAGTAAGTTTGTGAGATCCGGTGACACACTATGATGTTCACCGCAAAATCTTTTTATATAATATCCTAGGTCTCAGATCTATCTATTCTGAAAAGCACATTGAGATCCTAACAATCTTGAGTGATCTTGAGTGCCCTTAGCCCCCTCTTAGCCAATTCCTAGATCCGCCACTGATGGCAGCAATAAGATATAGTATGAGTTGCAAACTTCTGGAAAATGTTATAAAAATATCGGGAATTATGACTGGTTCTGTTGGTTCATGATGTTTTTCAACCACTGCACTGTGGGCCAGAAATCTCATTTTTAGCCAAAATTCTGGTATTTCTACAACAGCCTAGCTAGAAAGCTGAAATTTTCGTCGAAATTATCTTAAAAGATTGAACTAAACACACATAATTTAAAAAAAGATATAGATAATCCAAATCAAAGTTGAAAAATATTTCAACACTTATGACAACAAAATTAAAATAAAAATTTAATTAATAAAATAAATTAAATTTTTAATACATATATTACAATTTATCATCAGTGCTTCGAATTAGATTCGTATGAAAAAATTTTACCTCAGAGTGCATGGGCTAAGTTCGAAGTTTAGAAAAAAGCATACTATTCGGCTGACTGTTTAAAAGTACATGGTCAATTTGAAATAGGAATATAATATAAAAGCAATTTCATGCAAATTATTCGGATATAGTACATTATTCAAAAATAATAATAAGCAATATTGAAAGAAAATTAAAAAGAGGTACTTTTGGGCACTCTTACCGCAAGGTTTAAATGTAAAATAAACAAAAAATTTTAGATTTTTTTCCATTTTTTATGTAAACGCTTACTAATGGAAACTTCTTTATATTTTTTTAAGGCAATCTAAGGTCGAAAATAAGAAATGAAATTCGGGCAGCTGTTGCTTTCCTAATTTTGACTATTATTTTTTTTTATTTTTTGCAGCAATTTTAAGAAAAATCAATTTTGAACGGCTGCGACTTAAAAACAATTTTTCAAATTTGGCCATAAAATAGCTATATGTATTCAAAATCATTTTCGACAATCGTTTTATCCAGTTTCCCAACAAAAAAATTGGGACTTTTGGCAAAAATTTCGGCCTGCTGGCCCAGTGTGCACTGCAGTGCACTAGCTTGTTTTGTAACATGGTTTTTGAATGCAATCAATCAGCGGTTTCGGTTCGATTCAGTGGTTCACTTTCAGTATTGGAGCATTTCACATTTCAATTAGAATTTTTGTACTTTTAGCGATTACCTGAAATTATAATTTTAATTAACAAAATTATATATAGTCGAATATGTCAATGCCTTTTTAGGATTATCTTGGAGAACGTGAATGCAGTAGATATATATATAAGCGCCTTGAGGACGGTGCGTATGCAAAGCATGTGCCTGCCAATCAATAAACCGAGAAAAAAATGTATAAATCTTTTTACAAACACAAAATAGTGAAATGAAAATATTTCCCTTTCTCAAGTTATTCAAGAAATTCAATCTGCAACTTCCTAGGAAAAACTCAAGAACGCTAAAACGAGGCTTTTTATATAGTTGAGTTTTCTAATGCAATTTCCTAAATTTAGAGTCATTTTTGCCTCAAACTTGTCCATGAAATGAACCAAACCGAACCATTTTCTTTTCGGTATTAAGCATTTTTAAACGGATGCTTGTTCGCTTCGCGGTTCACAAATATGAGGTTCGGTTCAAAACCCAACCGGTGGCTTAAATTTTCTGTAAGCTATTGAACCGCCCATGCTTATTTCCATCAGTTGGCTTTCTTTGCAAAATCATCCAGTGGTTTTCCAGTTTTCTATAGATTTTGGCCCTGGCTTTTGAGAGTTTTCAGTCCTGGTGATCGATAATTTTTCTACACTTTCGGTTGCGCTACCTCTACTTGTTGTATCATGGAACGAATTTCAATCTATCGAATTCGGAAATGAAAAAATCAAAAATATTAAGTTAAATAATTTAAAAAGTTCCTCTAACCTTTAAAAATGTACTAAAAAGTGAATACTTTTCCTTTCACGCTGAATAACCGTTTAATTTCTTTTACTTCCAGCCCGATCCAAAGGCCAAGCCCCAACTGCACGAGCTGCCCGAGGAGTGCGTCCGAGAGATTATCCTTTGTATAGCCGATCATCGTGATTTAGAATCGGCTGCCGAGGCCTGGGATACCATGGCCAAGCTGGTCTCTGAGCAGCGCATTTGGCGCGAACTCACACGTTTCCATTTCAACCAACGACAAATTACAACAATTTTGGAGCTGGATAAGTTCAAGCAAATGGGCGAGATTAAAGACTGGAAGAAAATCTACCATCAGTTGCGTCGCACCTATGGCGTCAACGATGACTATCAATTTGCCGAGGTTTTGGCATTATGCCGTTCCTGTTGTTGTCTCTTCTGGCCCTCGGATGGACATCCTTGTATTGTGGATCAGAGTCCGGATTATAAACAACGTGTGGTTGAGGCAGGTGGTCAATTGGCTTTGGCTCAGCCAGTGCCACCCGCACAGTTTTTAAAGTATTTCTCATTGTAAAAGGGGGTTTGGGTGGAATGGAAGGCGACAGACCAAGGGAGAGAGAGAGACAGAGATACAATGATATTTTTAAAGGATTGCGGAGGTAATTTGTTGTGCAGGCGTATAAAAAGTTTATAAAGTGCGTGTTAAAGTTTTAACATTGAACAGAAAGCCAAGTGATAAAGTTTTAAAATGCAAACCTATAATTTTATGTTAATTGTTTACATTTTTTTTTTAGTTTTTGTTTATTTTTGTTAATGAAATGAAGAGGAAGAGGTGCGTTTAGCAGGGCATCTGGTTAGATGTTTAAAAGGGGCTACAGGAAATTAATAGACTAGGCGATTTTCAATCAAAATTAAGAAATTCGAACAGCTTTTGTTGAATTACAGCAAACTGACGTCGAACTGCTTTACTTGAGGCGCTGACTGAGACAGACATTTAGTGAGGCATGCAATATAAGAGGACGATAAACATGACTGTCTCTCTCTGACACAAAACTGTTGCATGACTTCGGCAAGCATTGATACTGTAAAGAGTCAGAGTGTTTTCATGCAGTTTCCTGTTAAGTGCTTGCATTCAGCAGAACAGTCTGATCTCTGATCAATTATACATTTTTAGGTAATTTCCACATTTTATTTGATTTATTTGGGTAAATCCAGTGATCAAATGTCTCTGCTAAGCGCGTTAAGTGATTTTTATTATGTATAAAACTTTGTGTACTTCCCCCCTACTAAATTAAGAAAATGGTCCCCCATTTTCATAGACTATAAAATACAGAATTCTGTCCTATTTTGATTAATCAAACTGACAAACTTGAGAAGTTAATGTTTTAAGCAAAAAAATAAAAATTGTTTAAATTTAAAGCTATATTTGGCCAAATGCAAAAAAAAAAGGAAAATTTAAAACTGCCACAAAACGAACTTTGAGCAAAATTGTATGAAACCTATTTTAAAACTATATTTGTTTAATTTAAGCTAATAGGACTTTGGATTGATCTATTATATATATTAGAAATTAAGTGTAGTTTCTTTTTATCAGCTGCTTTTGGTGCTACAAAGTTTTCTTATGCTAAGTTCAACACAAATCTTTACTTTACCTGCCCCAAATACAAAACATAAACAAAAATCATGTGATGTTGCAGGAAGCAAAGCTAGAAACGAATACACCTACCTAAATCGTCGAAAACCATATGGCATAGATCGAACAGAAGCTTAATCTGTACATGTGTAATTTAATATAGTAAATATATATATCCAGTCAGGACAACTAACCTTAAGATCCACTATGGATAATGTGTCTCTCATTTAAAGCTTGAACTATCTAGACTAAAACTGTTAAACTGTATAAATATGTATGTACCAGTAGACCACTCGAAAAAAACCAACAAACACAATGTTAATATCTGGCCAAGTGAAATATATTTTTTGGATCAACCATACCCCGCTCTAACTCTAAATACGTACGTATGTATATGTGTATGTGTGTAAGTAGGGAACTTTTAGCATTCTGCTTACCTTATGTTTCCAATCATTTCGACTGAAGCCCGAAAGAAGATTCATTTGTAGATGCACTTTATGTCTTTGCAAGAATAAAACCTAAAATATCTATCGATCTTTAAATTGTTTCTCTGTTTTGGTGGACAATAAATTAAATATAAAGGGGACAGCTAAGAGTTACTAGAACTGGGTCATAAGAGGGTCAATAATTACCCTTGTCAGAACTTTCTAACGGTGGGCGATTGGTGTGCACGGATTTGTTCCGAGAATTGTCGATAATAGTAAAAAATTTTGTTTTCGAGTGACGAGAACGCATAGCCAACGGAAGCCACTAAGCCCTTCATCAAAATCGATTCAGTAGAACTTGAGAAAAGCTGTTAACCAGTTTCAAAAACGTGATTTCGAGAAAAAAGTAAGTTTCGACAACTGTTTTCGATAAATACAATTTATTTTTAATAGATTTTAAACATGGATTTGATCCATTTGGGTGTAGCTTTTACCAAAAAATAAAATGATCAAAATCAAGACATGATAAAAACAATGTCGAAAAATTCCAACTAAAATTTTCAACAAACAACTTTTGAAGTCTTTTCATAAAAAAAGAAAAAATCATGAGTTTTTGAAAAATACGTGGGTCGACGAAAATTTTTCGTATACGAACGGAAAAAAAATTGATTTTGTTTTCTGTTGTAAAACATATTGTCGGATTGCTCGAAAGTTTTACAGATTGTGAGATTGCCTTGGTGTCATACTAATCGACAAGGCTGTCGATTGTGTATAAGTTGATGTTAGTTGATTCGTAGACTTCGAGCGAGAGCTAACTAATTACATTCCGAGAGCTATCTATAATCCGAAAGTATTGTGCACAATTACTGGGCCCGGTCTGCAGTGCAGACTCTGCACCCTCCATATCTGGTCGAGAGTAAAATGCATCGCGTCCTGTACTCATCCAGTACGGGTTTTTTCCACTCATTTAAGATTCTGCCGACTTACACATGGACACAAAGGGAAAACACTGAATCATACAAAACAGCTAGGATCATCATGCGTCTGGTTCAATGTCATTCTCTCAATAACGGAGGTAGCGACGGATCGACACGAGACGGGAGATCTACTGGACGCGAATGACCTGCCTACTGAAAGGACGTAAGGAAATGCATACAGAGTAGCACAATCAGAGAATCCGGCACCGATGGGCGGGACAGGTTTCCTAACAGGCCCCGTGGATGCGACAAACTTGCCGGTGCCACGCTACGGCGAATGCGTTCAAGAACTGATAACGGGAGACAGTTCATTAGTAACCGGAATTTGAAGAATATTGGAATTACTGCCATACAACACTAAAACACGACCATACTGGCCCAAGCTAACGGGGAAGTGGAACGAACACGCCAAAAAGAAATTATAAGGAAGCACTTCAAGAATTTGTACAACTTGACTCCTCTCCGCACTATCGGTAGCTCGCCACCAGAACTTATGCCTCACCGGGTTTTCGGGATAAGATTCCCGGAATTCGGATGTGGTGGGGGAATACTCGGACTCAGCAGAAGAGATCGGATTTGATCCACAAACAAAGAGTACCTATAATCCGAAAGTATTGTGCACAATAACTGGGCGGGCACGGGTCGTTACAGTTTGTTTTTAAGACCCTAATGGGAAGTTTAAACTTTAACAAAAAAAAAAAAAAAAAATTTGTGGACCAGAAGAGGGCCTTAAGGCTCCTTAATTCTTTATCAAATTTTCACTCAAAAAATATTTTGCATGAATTTTTAATACCCGTGCTATTATATTCTACTAAGGGCAGATTTCCAGATGAGACAAAAATTTAGTTCGGCATAATACTTTATTCATATAAGACCACTGTTCATTCAGGCATTCAGATTTTAAAACAGTTCAAAAGTGTTTCTTTATATGTCAAGTTCGACATAAAAATTTATTTTCTTGAGTTAGGCAATCCGGCCAAAAAAAAAAAGTTTTCTTTAACTTCGAAAAATATGCCATACAAATATGCGATATAGTAGGGACCATGATACAACTATGACAGGTATGTTGCACTCTTAGTGTGCTCTCTTTTCGGGGACTCTACAGTTTGTGCTACTGTCATTTGATTGTGTGCTCACGATTTTTTTTTTTTGATTTCGCGACGGGATTTCTATTTGATTTATAGTTTGTAAAAATGTCAAGCCAATACTGTTGCGTAAGCTGATAATAAGCAGTGCCGGCCACCCATAGCGAACTTGCGGAAAATATAAGAAATTTTTTAAGCCAAGTAGGGGTACCTATAGGCAAATATCATAAATTCTTGGGTAAGCATATGGGCGTTTCGATTCTGTTCATTCTGTTTTCAATTCGTTCTTACTTTATTAGTGATAAAGTGTACAGCAAGTGAAATTCGGTTTTCAACATAATGACAAAAAGTGAAGCGATTCGAACGTCACAAAAACAGAAGTACTTTTCGGGGGCCGCTATATAAAGACAAAGTTTAGCGAAACCTGACACAATAACTAAGCCCAAATTGCTTTAATATTTTATGAATAAATGGTTCTTTTCACGAAATGTGTTTTATTTGTCTTAAAAATCTTGCATACTTTTTCCTAAATAAATATTTATCTCTGTTGATACGTAACATGTTTTTCCAGTATAAAATCAAGTGGTAAAATGTGATGTGCATATTCATGTAATTTAAGTTTTTTTAATAACTCGCTGTATACCCGCGTCGTTCAGGTCCTTAGAATTCTTGCTTATATGATTCTTCAGAGTATTCAAAAAATTTCGATTTCGGCTGGCCACAGTTAATCTGGTTCAAACTGGTTTGAAACCGTTCTTGACATAGAAAAATGTATAACCAAATATTTCCAAGCTACAAGCCGCTTTGTAAGGCCCTCTTCTGGTATAGAGGGCTAAATTTTACATGTTTTTTTAAATTCGTGGAAAGAAATCGGGAAGAGATTTTATAATTCTGTTTTTTGTATTTGGTTGTACAATTCATTATAAAAAATACAATATCAAAAATTTGTGAATGCGAGGGCTGTTCAAAAGTTCTCGGGATCCAAAGTAGGCTCTTCCCAAAAAGATGTGTCGATGGTGCCCATCGGGTAGAATTATCAGAAAGCAAAACGGAAGATGAAAATTTGGTAGTAGAATGCCTTTTACTCGATGCCAAAATAAAATTGAATTAAAAAAATTGCGGCCTTTTTGCTTTGAACTTTTTTGCAGTCAGTGTACAAAAAATTTGTTTTCTTAAAGATTTGGAGTAGGGACGATAGCCACGTTAATTCGGCGTCCATAAAGCCCTACATCATCAAAATCGGTTCGGAAGAACTTGAGAAAACGTGGGCACCAGTTTGAAAAACGTGGTTTCGAGAAAAACGCGTTCAAAGTTTGAAGTAATGTGAAAATTACTTGTATTTGTGAAAACATTGGTCGACAAAAATGTCTATAACTCCGAAAGTGTTTAGAATTTTGAAAAATCCTTTTTGGGATAAATATTTTTGAATACATAATCTAAGCTAAACAATAAAAGAATAAAAAAAGTTTGAATAAAAATTTCTACACCAGAAGAGGGCCTTAAGTTCGCAGCGTACATAATTTCTGGATCAGGTTCAAATCACTTTTAAGACGGTTGAATCGTTATGAACCGGGAAAACAAAAAACTCTATATTTCCAAAATAAAATCGTAATTTTAAGTTCAAAGCCTAAATAATTATTTAAATATGAATTTAAACTTATTTTGAACCGGTCTTAGGAGCTTGGAAACATAACCCATAACTCTTTCCTGAAAGACTTAAACTTACTGTAAGAATCGTATGAAGATTGGCTTAGCGCTTTAGACGCCCATTAGAAACATTTATAAGTAGGATCTATTTTTTGTCATTTTAAATTTGTACACATCATTAACGGCTTAAAAACATAAAAAAATAAATTAATTTATTCCATTTTCGTTTTAAGTTTTTTATGAAAAGTAATTGTTACTCTGTGCTAAATTCTCGGCGTACTTACTTCTTTGATTTGCGACGCACTGATAACCAAAGATCTTTTTTAATGTTGAACGTGACATTGAAAAGTGAACAAAAGCTTAAAATGCACAGTTAATCGAGATTGCATTGTACTTTTTGCATTTTTTTAGAGTGTTTGTTGTCTGAGTGACATTTTGTGGAACATTCTTTACCATGTATATTCTATCTTACCGAAGATAATAGTGGTATTCCTGAAAGTGATTTGCTTTTGATTTGCTTTACAAAGTGAGCAGTGTGCCCAGAAGATGTAAGGAAAGTAAGGTCACAATAATTGGTTTTTCACGAAACGTTGTAACTTATTTTAAATTCCATATTTTAGTAATTAAATGATAAATCTTTTTAATCTTAGACTGCGAACAAGACTACTGAAAAAAATGCCCGCGGCCTTAAGTGGACAGAGCCATAAGTGCTCGAGTTCTTGGAGCTTGGCTTGACGTGGATGTTCAGGGTTACATATCTCCACAGCTCTCCTAGAAGGTTTGAAGTTACAAATTCTTCCACAATTTTATTGTGCCTTTTTCTCTTTGGATCTGTCAAACAGCATAAGTCACTTTCTGTGACCATAATCAAATACATTATTAATTAAATTCACATTAGTTAAGTTGCAAACTTCTTAAAACTATAGATTCTGCTCGCATACTATTATTAAAGAAGAGTAGAAAATTTATTTCACAATTTTATTTGGCATTTTTAAACAAACCCCTGAATATTTTAAATTTCGTTTAAAAAAAAACCGTGGAAACCCTACGTTTATCTTTGCTTGGATATTCTTCATAATTCGCGGTCCATTGAGGGAATTTTATTGTAATTATTTAAAACAAGACCGTTTTGTCAGAATATTACCAGTTTTTCTTTGGTTTTCATTTCCTTACCTTAACATTTGGTTTGAACCAAATTTTTTTATATTCAAGATTTTTTATTTTTTTATTTTTTTAATACTTAAATTCATTAATCGGAAATAGACAAAATCATAAAAATAATAAAGTTAAACCTTGACTTTCCGTTCAGTTTTGAAATGAACATACGACCAGTGCTGGGTAAGTACAACTTACAAATAAAAATTAGAGATGTCAGTATCGTATCAATACATCGATAACCTCACTTTCGATACTACGTCGATACGACAACCCTACAATCAGCTGAGGAGCCAGACAATCATTTCACACGCGGGTGGTTGCGCTCGGTTTACAACAATTTATTAAGTTAACATTTGCACGGAAGCTCTAAATTGATAAATAATAAAAATCCAAAACAAAGGTAAGACATTAAACAATAAAAGCGAAAAAGAAAACGACACACAATGAAACTGTCCTCAGGTGTGCGCTCCCACACATTACACTCTGCTGCAAACTATAAAAATATATAAACAATTGGCAAGGGAATTACAACTAAAACAAAACAATTGAAGGTCATACTTTTGAGATTTATGTAAAAGTACTTGGTTAAAAGCAAAGTGTTGGAGAGTTCATCCCCTGAAAATCCATCAGACTTGTCCTTGTTGCACACTGTTCGCCTGCCTACGTGACTCAGAAGACATTATCAATGGCGCACAAGCAGCAGCAGCAGCAACAACAACAACAAAGCGAGAAGTTCACTGACCAAAATTTTTAGTGCAACGAAAAACTCGGAGGCGAAGAGTTCAAATATTTGCTAATTAAAAAAGGTCGAATTTGAAAGTTAAATAATTGTTAATCATTGACTAAAGAGAACCACTTGAATTCAGTCAGAACCTTGGCAATTGGCAAATTTCGAAAGTTGCAGCTGAAAAGTGAACTGAAGGTGAGGGGTCTGAGTCATTCTGAGGTGTTTCGCTAATTAAGCATTTACGATTTGCTTGTTATTTTCCGGTTTGTGTACTATACAAAAAAAAAAGAGGCTGGGCCGGGTGGTGGGGGCCCGTCCTTTTTGGGAATTTACTGTCAGCAGTCACGTAGGCCGTTCAAACGATATTTAAATTTTTGTTTTGTGTGTTTTCCTCCAGGTGGTGTCATGTTGGACCTGATCCAACCCTCTGGCGAGCTGCTCAACAGCAACAATAACAATAACAACAACAACAACCATACCAGCAGCGATGTGGTGGTCATTCGAGCTAAACCCAAAAAGGTGTTCAAGCCCAAGGCTAGAATTAATCGCATACCACAGGAATTATTGGATGATCCTTTGCTACAACGGGCCATAGATCGTCTGCCCTCGAATTATAATTTCGAGTTGCATAAAACCATTTGGCGTATACGTGAAATGAAGGCCAAACGTGTGGCTTTGCAGCTTCCCGAGGGTTTACTCATGTACTCCATGGTCATAAGTGATATTATTGAGCGTTTCACTACAGCCGATACTGTGATTATGGGCGATGTCACTTATGGTGCCTGCTGTGTGGATGATTATACGGCCAAGGCCTTGGGGGCCGAACTGTTGGTGCATTATGGCCATAGTTGTCTGATACCAGTGGATCAAACCTGTGGCATTAAGGTTCTGTACATATTTGTGGATATTAAAATTGATCCCTTGCATTTTCTGGACTCGGTTAAGCTTAACTTTAAGCCAGAGATGGGTCAAATGGCCTTGGTCAGCACCATACAGTTTGTGACCACTTTGCAGGCGGCTGCCACGGAGCTAAAGTTAGCTGGCTTTGATGTCATAGTGCCACAGGCCAAACCTCTCAGTCCCGGCGAAATATTGGGCTGCACTTCACCCCATTTGCCGGAGTCTGCACAAATCATTATCTATCTGGGTGATGGACGTTTTCATCTTGAATCAGCCATGATAGCCAATCCCTTGCTTAAGGTAATTATCTAAAATACTCTAATTATATTTGCTTAACTTATTTTCTCCCCTCATTCCAGGCCTTTAAATACGATCCCTATGAGAAAAAGTTCACGGTGGAGCAATACGATCACTTGGCCATGCAAGAGTTGCGTCTGTCCGCTGTTCAGCGTGCCAAACAGGCTCGTCGCATTGGCATTATATTGGGCACATTGGGACGACAAGGCAGTTCGCGTGTTCATCGTTTTCTGGAGAAACGCTTGCATGCCAAAGGCATTGAGACCACCACCATTTTGCTCTCTGAAATCTTTCCCCAGAAACTGGACCTTTTCTCCGACATTGATGCCTTTGTGCAGATTGCCTGCCCACGTCTCTCCATCGATTGGGGTTCAGCCTTTACGCAACCTTTACTGAATCCCTATGAGTTGTCTGTGGTATTGGGTGATGTTGAATGGACGCCGCACAATTCTTCACCCCGTACCAATGCGTATCCCATGGATTTTTATGCCAGCGGCAGTCTGGGACCTTGGACGCCCAACTTTAAGCCACCGGCATTGGGTGAATGTGAGAACAAACCATCGGCAGATTGTTGTGGCCGTTGCACGCGTGCCGAGCTCGAAAAAGATGACACTGGCAGAGCGGCCGCTTTGGCCGATATTTTAGACTTCAAGAAGGGATAATCCCAGCAGAGTTCTCTCTGATTATCTGGTATTGTTTACTAATTTAGTTAGTACAAATTTTTGGTTTCTAAGTTATGTCTTATGTCATGGGCGGGCAACGGCAACTATTTTGTGTTCATCAAAGACAATTTCTCAATGTTTGCAATGTCTTTCCTTAGTTTAGTTTAAATTTTTAATTTAGATTTATTTATAACAGCGTGGCAATTGTTATACAAAACAGCAAATCGTAAACTATTTTTAATAATAAAACATTAATAAAAGTGTTGCAAAGTAAAAGATATGGAGAGTAAAGTAAAAAGGATGCTGGGTTCTACTTCAAAAGGCTAAATTAATTTTTTCCAGATGCGAGGCGCAAATCTGATATGTCAATTATGTACAAAGAAACAAACAAAAAATCCAGGCAGCTTCATCTTCTTCTTCTTATTGATTGGCCCGATGCATGCATCACAACCGTTCGACGGTCTCGGCCGCTGCAATCAATGTCCGCCAGTCGCTTCTGCTCCGTGCGAGCTGGGACCAGTTGGTCACACCAAGCTTGGCAATGTCTGCCCGAACCTGGTCTTCCCATCTTAGTCGAGGTCTCCCCCGCCTGCCTCTTCCTCCGTAGTCAACCGCCTTCGAATAATAAGCTTTCCTTACTGGAGCTTCTTCGTCCATCCTGGTGACATGTCCTAACCAGCGCAGCCGCTGTTGCTTTATGCGCTTGACCAGACAGGTGTCCCCATAGAGCTCATACAGTTCGTCATTATTTCGAATGCGGAAATCATCGCCAACTTTTAAAGGTCCATAAATCCTCCGAAGAATCTTTCGTTCAAACACGCCAATCGCCGCTTCATACGCTGCTGTCATTGTCCATGCTTCTGCGCCGTATTGCAGGACTGGGATGATAAGCGACTTGTATAGGGCTAATTTTGTTCTTCGCTTGAGGTCTCTGCTCTTGAGCTCTCTACTTAGCCCGTAGTAGCGGTCGGTTTGCAAGAGTGATCCTTCGTCGGATTTCCAGACTGATGTTGTTGTCGCTGGTTATCGTCGTTCCGAGGTAGACAAAATCCTCTACAACTATAAAGTTGTATTCTTCCATCAGACAGATAATAAATATATAAAGGACCTCTTAAAAATCTAGATAAGCGGTGGGCACGAAATTTGACTTTGGGAACATTACAACAATAATAACAGAAAAAACAACCATTATCAGTGAAACCCGATTTCTAAAAAAACACCTGTTGCGCACTCTGTGTGTGCCTCTTACAGGCGCCTTGCTCCAGTTCCCATGGACTTTGTTGTTGTTCACACTTTGAAGCGAGTTAATTGCAATTTATTATGAGACTTCAGCTAAGGTCACTCAGGCAAATAATTTGCCAAATTCTGATGACAGTGTCTAAATAGGCCAGACTGGAAAACTTTTCGTCCATATTTGATGAAATTATTTACATAAGAAAACATAGTTTTAGTTTAAAGTCCTGAAAAAATCTACAAACATGGTTAAATTGGTTTAAAAAATGGTACAAATTGTAAACTGACGCCAATCGCCATAAAAAAAAAACTCGGAGCAAAGGGAGCAAGGGCCTGCTCTGTGGTTTACATAAACTAACAATTTGCTCTAGGATATGCTAGTATATGCTCTAGTAGATTCTGTAACAGATAGCGGTTTTCGTGTAAACATTGGCAAGTTTAAAGCAAGTAATTTAAATTTATCCATATTATATGGAAGGTGACAGTGCTTGACAGATGTGCTATCTACGGTTATTAGATCAGGTTTGCGAAAAGTCGGAAATGTTTAAACCGATTGCTCAATGCCGAGTGGATTCAATTCGTTCAAAATAGGCGACTTGATTTAGTAGTAGTCTTCTTAACTTCCATATTAAATTGTAAATTTTAAACAGGTCAATATTTGGCGATTATCGATATTTTTATAAACGATATATAAATAAAAATTACTGTGGTAATTCCAGGAGCAAATTGTCATAACAAGACTCGATTTTGTTCTGTACAAAACGATATCTCCGGGAAATTTCGCACAAAAACCTTGGGTCTAAAACAGTGGTGCTCAAAATGCCAAAAGCCATAATTCTGCCGGCGTCGCAGCCGACACACGCATACAGAGAGGGAAGGGAATACGTGTGTTCTATAAATAGCACTCTCGGCGGCTGGCTCTCTTACGACGCTTGCATTCGTCGTTTTCTTCTCTCACGAGGAATTTGACGTTTACTTCGTGGTTCGCTGCAACGCTCACAAGCTCAAAGCTTGATAATGTGAGTTTGGGCACCACTGGTCTAAAATTAATTCCTCCATTCAACTTGATCCAGGTACTGTATTTCGCCCCTGGCCAGCGAGAGCGAGGCCAAAAAGTGAGAGTGTATTAGTGTGCGAAAATAAAGCTCCGTGAATTTGCTACGACCTTATCGCTTCAAACTCTGTCGAGCGAGTGACGCCTTTCTGCTCTTTTGGTCTCAGCTTCGGCAAGCGCTCGGGTCGTGTACATGTGAATAGACGTATTTCTTGTATTAATGAACTGTTTAACAAACAAATCATAACAGTCCATATTCTTAGATATTATTATTTTATTCGTGTTATATTTTCATGTAATTAAATTAAAATTGCTCTTTCACAATAACGTTAAATTAAACATCCATTCCATTTCTTGAGAATTCTTAAATTACAAGTAAAATCAAAAAATGTTGTATTCATTAATTTTTTAACATTATGAAAACAAAACAGTCAATATTCAATATACTGATTGTTTACATCATACGCTCGCATAGCATTATATTTGATACTGAATCAAATTAGAGTTTGTTTCTAAATTTTTTTTTTTATCAAACTGATGCAAAGAATTTACGCTCTGCCAAAGCAGAGCTGTGTGGAAGGGGCAATATATTTCTTTCAAATTCTACTTAGTCCTTAAACACTTCAATATTAACACCGTTTTTTTACTTTTGCCACTTCTTCCCAAAATAAAGATATCTCCCTCTTTTTTTAAACTTAGCTTCAGTTAACTTAACATGGCCCTTTGCAAAATAACTTCATCTGGATCCGATTCACACAAATACTCAAACTTTTTAATTACTGGCATTTTATCAGTTTCTCCCCCAGAAATTATGTTGGCTGGTGTGATAATAATGAGAGATTTAATATACTCTCGGCCATAATAAAATTCTTTTTTTCAAACTCACTTTTTGTTTTCCACCTGAGAACTAGTTTGTGGTCTAAGCGTCTGTGTAAGAAGACTCAGCTTTTTTCTAAGACCCCCAAATGTATAATCAACTTATAAGGCGGCTTCTGTTGTGCTGGTGCTTAAACTCCTTTTTTACTTATTTGTCCATTTTTTCACAAATTAGCTTACCGCTTTATCTCACTACTAAAAATTTTCGCAGCCGCCACCGGCTCAAAACCATGCGTTAAATACAGTTATCCTAGTATTAGCGATGGGCATAGGTTCCGATTATTTACAGAGTTGCATGCCGTGTTTTCGATAGTTTTCAGTATTGACAGGGAAAAATGTCCAGATATTAATTAGGTGCTGAATAATGTTCCAAATTTTTTCGCTTAAACCAATTATAAGCAAAAAGAACCAAAACGAGCCAAATCCAATTAAAAAGTGCCAGTGCAAAAACACCAAGTGTGGCAACCGTGCCCGGGAAGGCACCAAGGGCCATCGCTGCTCTAGATTTTCTTCTCTTATACGTTATTCGCAGAAGTGCGATTTCAAAGAAGAATAAATAAAAGGTTATTCCTCAGTCCTGTTGGAAACGACAAAATCTTAAAGAGTCTTTATTATTTGAGGACGACGGCAAGGAATGTATTTTTGACCCATGGTTTTTGGTGATGTTTTCTTCACATAAACCAGAAGTGCGATTTCTAAGTAGAATGAATCAAAATTGTTTTTTTTTTCAGTCCCGTTTGAAAAGAAAAGTCCTTAAATATCCTTTTTATTTGGGATCGATTTGCGCCGGCTAGGAATTCATTTTAGATCCATGGATTTTTTGTGAAATTTTCTTCGAATTTTCCATAGATTTTGATTGTGCTATACGCTTTGTTGATTTTTTTCCGGCTATACAAATCGATCTTTCCAAAACTATAATCTAATTTCAGAAAATTAAATCATTTAAATCTTAAAGTTATCCCATTAGAAACATAAGATTTAACGGTATCTAGAAGTGGTGATTTGGTGAGATCGTTCTTTGAAAACTTTTCAGTTTCCCTAAGCTATAGATAATAATGATGTATCGAAATATCTATGTTTTTTAACCCGATATATCATATATCGATATTGAAAAATTCGATTTTTAATATTATCGATATGGAAATTTTGAAAAATATCGTTATTCAATTAACCACAATTAGCATTTTCAGATTCATAAAGCAGACCAATAGCACCATAAAAAGTGATCTATATATCTACATATATGTCATAATGGCAGCCAAAATATTGAAACTTACCCTTCACATCCAGCAGTTTTTCAATGTTTGATGGACATAAGTAAACATCAGTGGGTAATAATAGATTCTGGGCTAGATATTATATTTTTTAAAGAAAAAATCAAAAAGTGTTCGCTTTGGCTTTGGGTTCTGTTGAACATTTTGGGTTTCCGTTCGTTACGGACAACACAACAACCTTAACGAAACCGTCTCTAAAGTGTTCGGTTCCGCGAGGAAATAAGTTTTTTTTCAAATGACCAATAAGTATCTGTTTGAAAAAGGAATAAGTCTTTTAATCCATATCTTAAGAAAAGAGAATTTGTTTCTAAAAGGTCTCACTTAGAAAAAATAAATGTTCCAAGGAATGGGTGCAAAAATGGTTCCTAAAAAGTTAAGAAGCATAACACTGAAAACCAAGCTTCGATATCGTTTTCAGGCAGCTTTAACAAATTTTGATTTAAGCTTAAAACTTAGTAAACACCTCAAAAAAGCAACTGCCAAAACAAAAAACTCCATTTAAAAATAACTTACAGAACATGGGTCTTTAGTGTCGAAAGTTTTGTGAGTTATTTATATTTTGAATTTTTTGTTTTGGCAATTCCTTTGTTGAGGTGCACACTAAGCATGAAGTAAGATTCAGATTTTACCCCTCTGTTTTATAACCTTTTTTTGTATGTAACATACAACATTTGCACATATTTAAAAAATATTAAAAGCTGTTTCTTTTTTGTTCTTAGTAAATTTAATTTTATTGCAAACAATATCACGTATATTTGGAATATACCTTAAAAAATGTATAAATTTTACTAAATAATTGGCTAATTTTCTTTTTTTTTTTTTTTTTTTCTTTGTTATGTTTTTTGTTTTTGTATGTACAATTGAACTAAATAATTGATCTAGTATTAACATTTAAACAAAATATGTACAATTGAACTTAAACATTTTAACTAGAATGTACAATAATTTTTACAAATTGACTAAGATTTGCTGACACCACAAGCGGCAGAGGCAGCTCCAGACATCCATCGAAGAGGAAATAACAGCCAGTGGATGGCTTAACTTTCTCGACGTGGCCCAAAAACGTCATCAGGAGCCAAGGTCCAGTTGTTTACAGTTAGAGCGCATCGCTGGTAGTGCAGGTCGAATCTAGGCAGAGCTGGCTCTTTTATACGCTGGCAGGTAGACCAAAATATTCCATATGACAGACACATTTGTTTTCGGCGCATTTTCCTAATGACTTTGACCTTGTCGCGATTGCGGCAAAACAATTTCCGTGGTAAAGATAAGCCTAAGTCTGAAATACCTCAAAATGTGCAGGGTAATTAAGAAGGTACCTGAGTTTAGGTAGAGTTGGCAAATGAAAATTTTAAAGTCTTTTACGGTTCATGCTTAGATTTTTCCCAGAAAAGACAGACGTTGTCTCCATTTTTAAAATTCAATCTAAATTAATTCTTGAATGTTGATTTCAGTACTTTAACTCTTTATTTAAAGAAGTTTTAGGTTAATTAAGTTGCTATAACTCAGGATCGACACGCTTGCTAGCAATAATGTAGACGACCAATCTTTAGGAAGCAATGAGTTTAATCTATAGATTCTTTGAAGCAGGATTTAAAAATTTGAGTTCTATATTAAGCTATTTTTTATGAATTTTTTTAAATTTTTCTAGAAAATATCTTGCCATTTTTAAGTATACGGAATCACTGCTAACAAATGTGCCTGCAAATTTGCTCTTAACATTTTAACACTCTCGAAAGGTATTCGAGCTAGCTTAAAACTGCTATAAAATCTAATGAATTTTGACTTCTAAATTCTACAAAAATCGACAGGAAAATCCAAAAATTAAAAGTAAGATGATAGTGGGAGACCGCAACGAGTATGGTATTAAACGAATTAAAAAATTAGTGAGTTCTAGCTGGCTCTAGGTCCGAAAAAGTTGTGTTTGTTCACAACTGAAAACAACTTATGCATTATTGTACACCAAAATGAGCTGGTTGCCTATACGGTACCGTTTTATTATTCTCCCCAATGAATCTTCAGTTGGCTTTTCGCTGAAGAAAACATCACTTCAGCTGCCTTTCCATACAATCAATGTTTTAATCAGTTGGGAACCTCAAAAAACAATGAAAGTGAAAATAGGACAAGCTTCCATGTTTTCAACATTTTGGTGTACATAAGCTTAAGCTTAAGCTCAAAGTTCTAAGTCCAAAAGCTACAGCTTTTGAGAGAGCTTAGAACTGGCCGTTAATTTTGAATGCAAGCATTCAAAAAAGCGTTTGCGTTGTTTCTTGAAACTTTTGTTAGTTTCGTATACAAAACAAGAGAGCGTGCCGTCTCTTATATAGAGTTTGTATTTATCTGGCGACCTTTCTAATTTTTAATTAGTGAGTTCTAGCTGGCTCTAGGTCCGAAAAAGTTGTGTTTGTTCACAACTGAAAACAACTTATGCTCACTAATTAAAAATTAGAAAGGTCGCCAGATAAATACAAACGAATTAAAAAATAATTGAATTCACCAGGGATGTAAGCCGCTCTGAAATATGGACTGTTTGATTCTGTGGATTACATAGCCAGTTTGGTTTATGAAGTGGTTTTTGGGTTAGTTTTTTTATATATTTTACGAGCCCCTGTTACCATTGTTAAATTTCCCAATATTATGATTTCTCTGAAGTAAATATGGGCATTTCCACCAAGGGGTCAACCTGGATCAAAAAAGTAAAAGTGATTAAAAACATTTTTTTATTTTTTTGATCGAATTTTATTTGATTGAATTTTCATGGGAAAACAATTAAATTGAACTTATGTAAGCAAATATTACTTTTACCTATAATCCATTTAACGATATTCTTTTTTCACGTACGTGCTAGCGCAGTTTTTCCCATTTTGACACTAATTTTGCTTATATTTTTTTGATAAAAAATACCTTTCGAATGCCTTCAATTTTTGTTATCTAAAATCTTTCTGAGGCAACAAAGGGTTAAAAAAGAATGTATAAGAAACCATGACAAACATTGTGCTTGCAATTAACTGTATGTTTTTGCATCGCATTATACCAAGAACAACATAAATATAATGATGGAAAAAACAGTCGCGTTCGCAATGTCGCGTAGCAAATCCTATTTTGTTTTTGAAATAAAAAAATAAAGAATATTTTTCGATTAAATAAATACTTATATATAGTAAAGTTGTTCAACAACATTTTAAAATTAGTCGCACTATTTAGTTTTCACAGAATTCGTTAAGTTTTGCTTTTATACAGATTGCCAAAAATACCAGTTCCATTTTTTGTCGCGTGCGAATCGCTTTTTAATTGGCTGTATCTTGGAACCAGCTGTTGGTGTGCTCTCTACTTTACCACTAAATAAAGTGCTTCGAGAGTGCTATAAGTTATAGTAACAGAAGAAACAAAACATTATTTTAATTTGACTTAAATTCCACTTTAATGCGTAAGATTGTCGCATGCGACATCATGGAAATACCCATATGTGATATTTCGCACTCTTGCCAAATTGAATTCCTTATAAAATTGTCCCCAAAAACAAAAAGAATTTCCCTTGAAAATCAAAGAATTTTTCTATTGGATTGTCTGCCACTTTGGGCGTTAACGTGAACGATATGTTGGTTTGCCAAATCATCCTGGCTAAAGTTTTAAAAGGGAAACACGACGGAATATTGCGAAAATCGCCCTGTAGAGGATATGGGAACTCATACAAGTTAATTAGCAACCTTAAGGTTTCTTTAGAAGTCGGTGTGCAATCGCAGGAGATCTATGGGATCAGAGGATTTTTAAATGGATGACAAATCATTATTAAATACTACATCAATCAGGCATCGCCAAGGATCAATTCGAAACTTAATTTTAACCGAAAGTCGGATAAATGGTATCTTATGGAATGGAATTAAAATTCCCAGGAGTACAAGTATTATTGTCTGAAGTGCTTTGGAGCTTAACGTCTAAGCTCGTCAGTGAACTGAACCGAACCGTTTCCCTTTGTGGTTTTCTATTTGTTTCAACATTTTTGAAAGTACGCCTGTTCGGTTTGAGATTGTGTTTATCAGTTTGAAATAGAGATTCGGTTACAGGTTAAGGTTGGTTCAGAACCGGCTTGCATCCCTGGATTTAACCGAATCAAATTACAATTCGATTTCATTTTCCGAAGTTGCCGATCTCAGCCCCCTAAGAACGCAAATTGCCATTTTAGTTCTTGACATGCATAGCGAATCTGCTCGAGTCCTTAAAAAAATTATGTTTCTTTAACAAAAATTCTTCCCAGTCTAAAACAAATGATGGTAAAGCAATTAATTTGTTTGTTTTTTTCGATTTATGCATATGTATCTCTCACATAACATTACATATTTGGACACACCATATCAACTCGACCACCCCATATTATTTATTTCCAAAAAAATTATCAATGGCTATTATTTTGAAGTACTATACATATATAAAATACCCCAAAAAGTTTTTCCCTACCGTCAATAGTTCTAAGAATAAACAGGAAATAATAAAATTTTAAAAAATCATAACTTCATAATCGAACCAAAGACGTTTTAGTTATTTTCTCGATAAAAATGTGAGACTATCAAAAGTATTTTTTCCTTAAAAAAAAGAATTTTGAATTTTCTCGACGAAGGCCAATCTATGTTTGATCCGAATCGATTTTCTCAGCCACATTTTTATGTACGTTTCACAATTTATTTCAAGATGGAAGACAGCCTGAGAGCGGAAATAATTTTTTTGTAGATTTAATTTTTTCGGGTTTGCCTGTTCAAATATTAGGGAGAGTATGGGGTGGGAATATTTTTTTGATTTTTTTGCACAATTTCTTCAAAACTAGTTTAAATAAAAAATTTGGGGTCTTTTTTTTTTATTATTGAAAAAAAATGATTTTTTCGACATTTCGAAAATTTTTTGGGGGGTTTGAGCTTTCACCCATCTAAAAGCTCAAAATTCGTGTTTTTAAGCCATTATTCTTATTAAATGATAAAATGAACAATTTTTCTCATATTCTGAATTAAGAAATATCAAAAAATGAAAAAAAAAACGATTTATGTTCTGGTTCACGAACTTAAAGAAGGTGTAGGTAGACTGATAGGTTGCTTGCCAAAAGTTAGGTAATAAGAAGGAGACACATGACATAAACAAAATTAAATTATTTTTTTGTAAAATATTCGAGTACCACACCCCAGCGGCTCAGAACCCCCATTCTCCCCCTATGTCCTAAAAAAATTAACAATTAATCAAATTTCTGTCAAGAACAAACAAACAAACAGAAGAAAATTTTAATGTTTTTTCATGGCCGGGGCGTTTCCATGGGAAAACTGCTACATCAATTGCTACAGAATAACGCTTGATTAGCAATCGATTATCCAATCTCGCGATAAAACAATGCTGCTTCTGAATGCCAAGAATGGGCATGCACTGTCAAATCTAGCCTTCAACTCTGCTTTCTCTGTCTCGTGCTCCTCTTTCGTAAAGAAAAATACATCAATCCCTTGAAAATGATTTTTTGACCATCGAAACAAAGCATCTGGAGGAAGGATAGGTTCACCATGGGTGATTTGGAGGCTTCTACGTATGGCTTCTCTTTTAAAAATGGCGCCCACTTTATAACAACCTCCTTTACCGTGGGCAGTTGCAAAATAATGTGCCTCAGCTTTCAAGCCAAAATGTCCTTCGTGATTTTCAGGTATCATTGTACAAAACAATTTTTTCTAAATTTCTTTATTTCCAAATGAGATAAACGGCTAAAAATTGTGGAATTCAGATTTTTAATTTCGCAAAAGTGTTGAAGATATAAGACTGGTTTTGGACCAAAACTTTTTAAGAAATTGAAAAAGAAGAGCATGTCTGATAGAGAAATTGAATAATGCTAAATATTTGCTTGTCCGCTCTTGTCATAACATTAAAATTTAAGTTATCTTCCTGAGATTAAATTAAGATTCCGCCCGACGGAGTTATAAATAAATTTGTCCTGTA